>CAWUFW010002453.1:1800000-2211758 GCA_963921515.1 Calotriton arnoldi | reverse complement strand
TGCGCCATGTTGTAGGGATTCTGCACATACACAGAGCTATGCACAGGATAATAGGGCCTCGGAATATAGTGGTGAGCCAACCATACACCTTAGCACCTAACACCCCAATCCGACTAGCTTTAGCGTCTCATTAGCAACAATGCTACCAATGATTAGACAACCCAGAACACAGTATCTCTCTCTCTCTCAGGACTCGCAGGAGCAAGAACACCCTTTCATAACTCACTCATACCTGTCCACAACGTGCGTAAGAAGAGACACTGTATAGTTTAAAATGTTTATTTCAACTACCGTGCTCTAAGATACAGTACACGTGCCAGTACTATCAGCATAATGCATAAGGATAATATAATCAGCATAGTTACGACTCCATAGAATACAAACGGGGAAAGCATTTCATAAAGCAGTGGATATATGGCTAAATGGCAATACCACCCTCCCCGTGCTAGTTGCTAGTTTATTATAAAAACAGAAGACCTCTGGGCTTTGTCGAGCGAACCCCCATACCTCAATATCTAGATGCAAGGTTTACATCATCAGACAAGCACAGCTCTTCTCTCTGGAAAGGTTTTTCTCCAAGTGCCTCTAACAGTGAAAACACAATATTAAAAGCACACAAATTTCTCCAGTGCAGCTGCATACAGTGTTATGTCTAAGTGCGAGGGGCTGACCAGATCAGCAAGAACAAGGGACATTGTTTTTCGACCTTGTACATGATGTGCAGACGAAACCCAAAGGGAATAGGAAGAAAGGTGAAAGGCAGACAGTGCCAAAACAGCAGAGGCTAGAAAAACAAAGGCACAAAGTAACGTGCGCAAAGAGGCATCATGTCAGCCAGGCCTAAGCTAACTTAGCAATGCAGACCATGAGTTCATAAACCACACGACAGCGTTTGACACTGTGTCCCATGCCATCCTGTTGCGCCGCCTGGAGGAGGCTGGAAGCATCGGCCCAGCCTTGGAGTGGCTGGCCTCATTCCTTGCGGATAGGATGTTTCAGGTGATAGCTCCCCCCTTTACCTCTAGCATCCTCCCCATCAAGCAAGGGGTACCACAGGGCTCTTCCCTGAGCCCTCTGCTTTTTAATCTCTATGTTCAACCCCTGGCCGTGGTAGCCAAGAGCAGAGGGCTGACCATGGTCTCCTATGCCGACGACACACAGTTGGTAGTGGCCCTCTCGAGCGACTCCAAGCAGGACGCTATTAAATTTCAAGGTGATCTTGCGGCAGTCGCCGAGTGGATGACCGCCAACTGTCTCCAACTGAATGCCAACAAGTCGGAGGTGTTGTTGGTGGGAAAGGACCATGGCCTATGGAATGAGCTCTGGTGGCCCAAGTGCCTTGGCATTGCTCCCGCCCCAAGCTGGCAGTGAAGAACCTAGGGGTCTGGATGGATGCCTCGCTTAACTTTCAGATTCAAACTAAAAAGGTGGCGGGAACCTGCTTTGAATTGCTGCGAGGACTTAAACCCATCTTGGGCTTCTTCGATGCCCCTACCAGGCAGATCATCATCCAGGCCCTGATTTTGTCAAGACTTGATTACGCTAGCTCTCTATATCTGGGTGCGAACAAGTCTGAAATACAGAGGCTACAGAGAGTCCAGAATGCGGCCGCAAGATCTCTCCTCGGTCTGCGTAGAGCCTGCTCAGTGACTCACGCCATTCGCCGCCTCCACTGGTTGCCAGTGGCTAGGCGTATCGAGTTTAAGGCCCTCTGTATAGTCTTTAAAGTCTTGAAATTTGCATCACTGATCATCTTGACTGATCTGCTTCTACCATATGTTCCCTCTCGCCAGCTGCGCTCCATGGGACAACACCTGGTGGTGGTCCCCCGAGTCAGGAGGGTTCTCGCCGGAGGTCGCTCCTTTCGGAAAAGGGCAGCTATCCTTTGGAATTCGCTGCCGGCCCACATTCGGGGGCTTAATAATCTCCTCGAATTCAGGAAAGCCATAAAAACCTTCCTCTTCCTCTCTTCATAGGTCCTCCTGAGTCCCCTTCTACCTTGCCACCTCATTGCTGTTCAGCGCCGGGACGCCTCTTTGCTGAGGCACCTGTCGCGCTTTATAAACCCTCTAACATAACATAACATAACATAACAAGGATAAGAGAGTTAAAATCCATCCCCAGAACGCCTCTTGAGTAATTTGGGAGTGTTTGATTAAAGAAAAAAAAGTCAAATAATCATTGTTTTATTCTGTAGCTGTGGTTCTAACAGTGCATAATAAAACCATGTTTTCCAGCTATTTAGATCTAATTTATGGATGTTTTCTGCTGTGCAGCAAAACTGACCTCAGGGAAAATCACACTTCACGGAAGAAAGCTGGTTTCTAAAAAAAAATAAACATTTCGCTGCCTCAGCACAGAGCTCCTTTCAGAGGCTTTCTGCTCAACAGTGTTTCAAGCAGGTCAGAAAAGGGTTAACAAAGTGTATATTTTACTCTGACACAGATCACACACACTTCTGTGTTCATTTACGTTAAGAGATTTATATATGATACAAAGCATGTTGCTTTACAGCCACTTCAGATCGTATTGAAACACATATCCAGGACCTTGTGTTAGTGAATATGTATGTATGTTGCATATGTCATTGTAAACAAGACAGCTGTACACTACAAAAAATACTGCATTTTGATTAGCTCCTAGCCAGTTGATATGTACCTAGGAGATTCATCGCTAGCTCCCAAGACAAGCCTCACTATGGTATCCAGTGGCGTAACAAATGCCCCTCCGCCCCTGTGTGTGGGGGGCCCCCGAACTTCGGGGGTCCCCGAACTCCGGGGGCCCCTGAACTCCGGGGGCCCCCTCCGGCACTAGCAGGCCCCTGGTTAGAGAGTTTTGGACTGGGTCTGGGGCATAGGGGCATGTACTTTGCAGGGGACACCCTCAAGTTTTGTTACGCCACTGACAGTATCAAACCGTATACCACAACACCTTATGCCCATAAATAGCTGCCTATGAAGATCATAGAGTTCTAATAAGGAACTAGAACTGTCACCTCGCTCACAGAATGTGGCTACACTGGGAGACATGCTGCTGGAGAAGATAGCTTTAGAACAATTCACTTTTGTGTGCAGAAAGCTAAATATGCACATGAATATCCTTGGCTCTGCTGCTACAAGTTTTTAAAATAAACTAGTCCTCTAAAACATTCCTTTCTAATACTGACAAAAAGAAGTGGGAAAAACTAAGCAGAAAAAAATAAAAATCCAAACAGCAACTCATTTAGAGGGTCTCACTACCCATTGGAGCACACATCTAGTAATTTTAAATATGAAGGGGCATATTATCAAGAACGGCGTTAAAATTATCGCCGCTTAGCGGCAGAAAACTGCCGCTAAAGCGGCGATAATGGGCTTGATAATATGCCCTTGAGAATTCCAATAGAAGCCCATGTTGACACCAGAACATGGGCTTCTATTGGAATTCTCAAGGGCATATTATCAAGCCCATTATCGCCGCTTTAGCAGCAGTTTTCTGCTGCTAAAGCGGCGATAATTTTAACGCCGTTTCTTGATAATATGCCCCGAAATCTTTCTGTAAATAGCTTCCGCATATTTAAATGGAAGATGAACTAAAAGCTTCAATGTCTACCAAAATGTTACTATTTTAAAATTGAGACAATTGGTAACCTGAGTAAAGAATTATGGATGGAGAATGCTAGACCTAACTAGGTATATCTCTTAATAACTATATTTAGATCCTTTAAAAATACATTATTTCATAAATGATTTAAAATCCAAACCTTCCCTCACATTTTTAAACAGTTGGGGGCATATTATCAAGAACGGCGTTAAATTATCGCCGCTTTAGCGGCAGAAAACTGCCGCTAAAGCGGCGATAATGGGCTTGATAATATGCCCTTGAGAATTTCCAATAGAAGCCCATGTTGACACCAGAACATGGGCTTCTATTGGAATTCTCAAGGGCATATTATCAAGCCCATTATCGCCGCTTTAGCGGCAGTTTTCTGCCGCTAAAGCGGCGATAATTTTAACGCCGTTTCTTGATAATATGCCCCTTGGTTTCTTACCGGCATTAATACATCCATGATCATTTACCTCAGCCTTCCCATAGGAAAGACTTTAAATTCAACAGCTCCAAATTTCAGCAAAATGGCACTCAGGAGAGCCTGAAGTTAATCTTGAATATAGAATGCTTGTACCGTAGCTGTTTATTAGAACTCTGTTGTGAAGCTGAAATTGAACACTGGGGAACCAACTGACAGACCGCTGCTGCTATTGGAAGTACACACGCTACTCAGCATATTATTGTATTTTTCTCACATGGCTGATGAAGATATTTGTGAATTTATTGAAAATTTGGTATCATTTTAGCTTCTGGCGCACTTCTATAATTTCCATAAGGAAATCACCAGAGAAATCTTGGGTCATCAAATCCTCGCAGGGGCTCATCATTTTCTTACAGGCTAAATTCACCTCAGAACTACAGGTCATATATACCACCAACAAATAACTTCTATTTTGACTAAAATCTTGTTACTCTTTCAATATGCCCCTTTTTTGACCCTCAAAGCCAGGCATTCACTACAATGCATTTCAATGTAGCAAGAATGGTGTAACTTTATTCGCAAAATAAAAAATCTAGCAGGTATGCTTCTTGTAACCTTCCACTGAAAATAGTCCCATGAAAACATCCCATACAACAAACATTTTGTGAACTTCACTCCACATTTGTACAATAGCAATATTATCCAAGTGGTAGGGCACTCTCGGGTAGCGATAGACAGGGTGGAGTAGGGCCCTCAGCTTTGCTTTGGGACCTCCTGACTACACCCTGGTCAGTAACTACCAGGGACTGCCTTGCCCCTTATTCGACATTGCTTATGTGCAGAGTCAATATTTGTATATGCGTGTACGTAGGTATGTACAAGTATTTTTAGAGCGTGATCTTAGCTGAGAAGCAAATATAATGCAGATAATTGATTTGATCAATCATGTTCATCTGCATGAGGAATGGGATGGTTATGTGTTTATCTTTGATTGGATAGCAGTTAGTACTGAGAGTGGTGAGGTGGTTATTATTAGACTCTATGCCGCGGGTCAAAAGCAGTTTGAAGTCCGATGAATCTGAGGTTCTTTTCCTCTATCCAGCTTTACTTGATCACTATGTCTTGAGATTCAAGAAGGCTTGTTAAAGAAATTCCGCTTTTGGGTGTTTTTTCAAGAACCAGGCCCTAATTGCAGTGAGCAAGCAAACCAAATTTTGAGCACAAACTCTAGATTTCTTCCAAATCGGGATTAAGCTTGGTGAGAAAAAACGTGTGGTTGCCCCCGTGATTTGCAGCTATGGAAACCTTGTGTAAATCATGGAAGTAAATAGTTTAAACACAATTTTTTTGCGTGCACAAAAGGGGAATAACACACTATAGTTGCATGTGACTCCCTCATTTCCATGTAATTAGGCACAAAGGGGCAGATTTACACGCCCCTTGCGCCACTTTTGCGTCACTTTTAACATGGGAAAAGTGACGCAAAAGTGGCGCAAGGGGCTTGTAAATAAGCCCCAAAGTGTGCACTCACGTTAATGCAAATTTGAGCAAATAGCACCTGAAATTAGCAGCAAGATCCCTATAGGCCCCTAGGTAGTTTTTTTGCGCCCTCAGTGGAAGATTGAGTGCATCCCATAGCCCACAACCCTCTACTTCTAGAGACCCAATTCCATGTTTTGCTTTTGAACCATTACTATCAGATTGCCTATGTACTTACAGTAGATCCGTACTATGAATGGGTGGAATGTGGGTGTGCCCGCTTTCAAAATGATCCAGGGCCCTTGACCTCAAGGATACTGAAATGGGGTGTGATCAGGAATTCTGGATCTCGCCTGCTGTCTCTGATAACCCAAGAAGTTATACGGGGAAGAGGAAGATGTCTGTGTTTGGAGCCCGATTTAAGCATGATTATGGGACTGAAATGAGATCTCCGAATCCACAATAGAAGCAGTGAGCCATGTGCGACAAAGACTTCATAGAAGAATATAGGGCTTCCTCAGATACATGTGTGCCACTTCTTAGGAGCCCAGTAATAACTCCCTCATCGATGAGCTATTACATGAGGATTAGCTCCCAACCACCATTATTACCTTTGTGGTCCTTAGAGGAACAATCAGAGCTGCCAATGACCACCTAGTCAAGGAGAGATGGTAAGTGGTCCTGGAGTCTGAGGTAGTCTCTTCTCTTTCTAGAATATGTTTGTCAGCCAGAAACAGCATCTCCCTTCATCATGGACCTTGAGTTTAGACGTAGAGTGAATTTTGTGCAAAAGGGCTATGAGCTGTGTTTTAATGGTGACACTGGAGCTGACAGAACTCCAGTGATTCAGCTATTACTGTCTGTATTGATGAAAGGGTAATGAAGCTTGACAGAACAATTACTACAGGAACTCTTTCTTAGCGCTGACACCAGGGTAGACACCCGGTCTTCCCAAGCATTTTGGTAAGTTGTAACTGTAATATCTGACCTTGCCTCAGCACCTGGGTGCTATGGTTGAGTTAATGTTGATTTATTACTGCAGTGGAATCATGCTGGAGCCTTTCCCTATAAGTATTATGTACCTCAAGCTCAATCTTCTTACTCTCACCCTAAACCTGAATTTAAGATGTGTGTGTGATTGAATAAAGACTCTTAGGACCGTCTTCTGCTTCGTTAAGCAAATGACGACTTCAGTTTTGCATCTGTTTACAGTGTGAATCCTTATTTCATCCTTCTATTCCAGATTGCACGACTGCCAGTAAGCTTAGCATCCTGTACCAGGCTACTTACTTGCCATAATAATCTCCCAGTGAGTAAGTCGGTGCATGTCTCTTTTTTGAAGGTATTGATATAGTTCTTGTTGGATTTCTAAATATGCAAAGTTTCTTTGCAAATTTCCTTTACAAATTGCATACGATGTCTAAATATGTGAGTTTTGTTAGTTTGGTTCAGTCCAGTGATGCACCCTCTACATTTAATTTTACTAGGAAGCTTACATCCATCTTCTTGGTAAAAATCTACTTAACTACGATTTCTCTACTTTCTCCTTCTTTGTGGTATTCAATTCTAACTCTAATTTATTGTTCTTCGGTGGGGACTGTGAATGATATTATGAAATATCTATAATCCTGACGATGGTCTGACTCGTTTGCTTGCTCAAGGACCAAAATACTGATTCATTATTGACTATTCTTTGCACTTAACTGTATAGGGTTGTAACACTTTCTTCAAACACTTTCTGTTCGCACCATATCACAAACAAATATACATTGATAGCATCGTTGGTGCTTTCTGGTGACTTATTATCACATTTGAATGCCGTAAAGATACAGAGGAGCATATTCTCAAGGCGATATCGCCACGTTAGCGGCACTTTTCTGCCGCTAAGGCGCCGATATTTTTATCGCCTTATTCTCAAGCTGTCGCTAACAGCCGTTAGCGACAGATTTCTTGCGATAGCGGCCGCGTACAACATCGCCAACGATGTCGGCGACAACTACCGCTAATCATATGCAATGTAGGCGTTCCCGTGCTAAAACGCACGCTAACCCCACTAAGCCCGGACCGGCGATGCGATAAAAACACACACGCTAAGGCCCGTTAGCTGCAGGAACTTAAGACCAGACAAAAGGAGGTCTTAAAAATGGTGAAAAGTGGCAGCATATAAGGGAGACTACCCCAGAGCCCCATCTGATGATCCACTGATGCCATGGAGGTACTAATCATGCAGCTTGGAGCACCAAGAAGGCCACAACAACCACCGCCAATGCCACCTCCCCCAGGACCACCACCGAGGCTGCGCAAAATAAGACAGCGGGTCTATCGCCGACACACCATCCTCACAGACCTAACGCCAGAGGATGTCATTGCCCACTACAGGCTCAAAAGGATATCCATCCTCCGCATCCTGACACAGATAGCCCACAGGCTGACGGCACCAACACAGCGGATAACCAACATCCCTCCACAAACAAAGCTGCTGGATGTGCTGCACATGTTGGCCTCAGGTACATTCCAACCAACAACTGCCAGAGTCGGAGGAGTCTCACAGCCAGCCCTATCAAAGTTCCTCACAACAGTTTTGGATGGCATAATCAGCCTGATACCCCAGCACCTTTACTTCCCCAACACTGGGGAGGAACAGCTGGAGACCAAGCAAGGCTTCTACGCCATAGCTGGCTTCCCGCATGTGTTGGGGGCAATTGACTGCACACATGTCCTACTTGTTCCACCTGCAGACACTGCCCACATATACCGCAACAGAAAGCACACACATTCCATCAATGTGCAGGCAATAGTGGACCACCGGGGCCTGTTCACCAATGTCGTAGCCAAGTTCCCAGGCAGTGTGCATGATTCCTACATCTTCCGCCAGTCCATCATCAACCAGCGCTTTCAGGATGGCACATATGGAAATGCACTGCTTGTTGGTAAGTACTAACTGAACACACCACACACCTCAACTCCACAATCATAGAAAACACAACTGTGAGAATGCACACATTCCAAACTCACATAGAACCTGACAATCAACATGCCCACCTACCAGACACAACAACACAAGTTTACTGTGGTAACTGGGGGCAGCCATGTAGACAAACCATCCCCAAAGGCATAGCCCCGCTGCCACACAAATGCAAATGTGGGGAGAGGTGGGAACCAAGTATGTGGGATGGAGGTACTCGACCTACGAAGAAAGAATGGACACAAGGCCGAGTGTTGCGGTGGTGTGCTGGACAGTCTTGAGTGTGCAGAGCACGGACATGTCCATGTGGGCATATAGTGCGTTTCCGTCGACCAGCCTGATGGCAATGACAGGGATGGTGACTGTCCTACCTGACGGGGGTGGGAACCATGTGAAGGTAGCATGGAGGATGCAGAGGCTGCCGAAGAAGCTGCAGGCCACTGCGTAGACCTGTTTGTACATGGAGAGGGAGGAGTCGAGTACGATGCCTAGGTACCTAGAGTTGTGGTGGGGAGGGCTGCCAAATGCGCTGGCACACCAGGTGTTGCCACATGCTGATGGGGTGGTCACGAGGATGAGGACTAATGTCTCCTCTATGTAGAGCACAACCCAGCTGTTGAACATCCATGTTGCAACTTGCTGCAATCCTCCCTGGAACCCCAGTCTGGTGTGTGTGGGCGCCTTGTTGAGGGAGAGTATGAGCTAGGTGTCCTTGTAGGTGGTGATGTCCAATGGTTCCCTTCATGTAGCTCCAGTTCTACTCAAGGCGTCAGCAGATGCATCTGTCATCTTTGATGTTGTTGGTGACCGAGGTGGCATTCATAGCACGCTGTATGTTGGAGTTGCATATTGTGCAAGTGTGTATGCGCAGTTGGAGATACATGTGTTGAAATTCCGGACAGTGCTGTTGGCGTTGCCTGCAGTGGTGTGGCTGTTGCTGTTGATGGTGGAGTGTACCAGATCCTTGGTGACTCTGCTCCAGTAACTCTGTGTGGCGCTGGCTGTGGGTATGGGTGTCATGGGGTTTCACGATGAGGAAGTGTATGCTGTGCTGGTCACACCATGTGCGTTGAGTGTTGTTGATGAAGTGGACGCAGTTTCCACATGTGATGATGGGGTCAAAGGTGTGCCCTGCCTTGTGGCTCAGTGTTGAGAAGAGTTGGCTCAGTTCGATGTTAGCAAGCATCTGCCAGAGGGTAATGGATTCTGAGTTCTTGTGGTATGTGAGGTGGAGGCTCCGCACATGGATGAGTACGTAGTCCATGGAGTAGATGACGTGGCATGAGATGAAATTGATGTTGATTTCGAAGTGTTCCCGCCCTCTGTGGGCCCTGCAGGTGTGGGTGCCGCAGACTGTTGCTTTGTGGCAGGTCTGGATCGGAAACTGCAGGTGTTGTGCGGTGGGGAAGGTCGAGCGGCAGCTTCACCAGCTGAACAGAACGTGAGCCGTGTCTGGTGTGGCCCATTGCCATCTAAACGTTCGCCTGGCGTTGACTGTGAGTAGTGCAGATGAGTGGTAGCGCTACATGTTAGGCGAGCCAGGGACCCTCCTGGTGTAGGTGTCAGGCTTGCGGACATCTGCAGACAGGCCTGACATTGGTGCGCCGTTGGCGGGCCAGTTATGCAACCGCGCAGTGCACACAAGCAAATAGGCTCGGGGGTAGGGACGAGCAGCTGTGAGGCAATGTAATTCGCATAGATGCTGGTCATTCTGTCAGAAGCTACACATGGCAAACATCAATCCCAAAGTAGCACCAATCACACACCACAAAACTATTAACACTGCCCACACAGCATGCATGACTACAAATGGACACATCTCTCCATTAGATGTTACAGGTGATCAAGGATATGCACTCACCCCATGGATGATGACACCCCTCCGAGCCACCAACACCCAGGCCCAGAGGTAGTATAATTTAGCCCTTGGACACACCAGGGGCATAGTGGAGCGCACATTTGGCGTGCTGAAGTCACGTTTCCAGTGCCTTGACATCACAGGTGGGAGACTGTTGTGCAGTCCAGAAATTGTGTGCAAGATGATCATAGCATGTGTGTATTGCACAATATATTTGTACGCACCAATGCCCCATGGATCCAAGTGCCAGATGCATCGGACGATGATCATGATGATGAGGAAGATGAGGCAGGTGGAGCACACCCCACAGCTTCTGCAGCAGGAACAGCCCGAAGGAACAGAATCATCAACAATTTCTTTACCTGAGCACGTCACATCGTGAGTGTCCTCAGCAATCATATATACGTTCAAAATGACCCCAAGCACAGTATATGCAAATAAAAAACACTACACACATACCCTGTGTGCATGTTTCTCCTCCGCATTATTACATCACTCTGACAAGTGTAACATTAAGTGGTAACAATATCCCAGTTTCAAAATTAGGGGGGATATGTCACCTCTGACCAGAGATGCTGTTTATGGTGAGATATGTTCAAAACTAGACATGTTAGTGTGTCTAATGTGTTACAAAATTCTAATGTTCAGCGTGTCACCTGTGGCTAAAAATTACAAATAGGGGGTCAATAGTGGTAAACTATGAATATCAGGGTGTCATTTGGGGTCAAATATGAAATTAAGGGTGTCATTTGGGGTCGAATATGAAATTAAGGGTGTCATTTGGGGTCAAATATGAAATTAAGGGTGTCATTTGGGTTCAATTATGAAATTGAGGGTGTCATTTGGGGTCAAATATGAAATTAAGGGTGTCATTTGGGGTCAATTATGAAATTAAGGGTGTCATTTGGGGTCAAATATGAAATTAAGGGTGCCATTTGGGGTCAATTATGAAATCAAGGGTGTCATTTGGGGTCAATTATGAAATTAAGGGTGTCATTTGGGGTCAAATATGAAATCAAGGGCGTCATTTGGGGTCAAATATGAAATTAAGGGTGTCATTTGGGTTCAATTATGAAATTTAGGGTGTCATTTGGGGTCAAATATGAAATTAAGGGTGTCATTTGGGGTCAATTATGAAATTAAGGGTGTCATTTGGGGTCAAATATGAAATTAAGGGTGCCATTTGGGGTCAATTATGACATTAAGGGTGTCATTTGGGGTCAATTATGAAATTAAGGGTGCCATTTGGGGTCAAATATGAAATTAAGGGTGTCATTTGGGGTCAATTATGAAATTAAGGGTGTCATTTGGGGTCAAATATGAAATTAAGGGTGTCTTGTGGGTCAAAGCAAGCTTTACATGGTGTTCAATGTGCCAAGGAATGAAATTTCAGCTAAGACTGTTGATCTGTGTAATAACTTGCACTTAGCATGCAAAACTGGCCGCATTTCCGAGTTTGCGATTTATTTTTCATATCAGCGATGGAAAATACATCGCTAAACACATTGAACTATAGGAAATGTTCCCCCAAAGCCATTTTGCGTGCAGAGTTTCATCGCTAAGTCAAAAAACGGGCCGCATACACACAGGAAGGGATGTCTGCATGCTTCCTGTTTACTGGAGGAGTGCTGTGCACTTTCACTTTCTCTTTTGAGCACGTTGCTGGTGATTGTGGAGAGTGTTGGAGGTGTTTGGTGGTGTGTGCTGCAGATTTGAGAGTTTGAGAGTGTTGCTGTGTCCTGTGTCCTGTCGATAGTGTCTCCGTGAAGTGTGGTGTCCCTGTTTTAACGTCTTTTATTGTCTCCTGTCCTCAATCTTGTCGGGTGTTTGTCTTGTGGTAGTTAACTTTTTTTGTAGTTGTTGGGGATATTATCTCGGGTTTCTTTATTTTTCTACAGTGGGGTTAGGTGTGTGCAGGGAGATGGTGGGTGTGGGCAGGGAGGGCAGGATGTCCGAGGGGGCATTGGGGGGCTTCCTATGGCTCATTAAGTTTTTCTTGCCCTTGATGGTGGAGAGGGGAGGCCGTATCCTCTCCGGTTACCCAGTCAGTGTGCGTAAGCAGAGGTGGGAGCGTGTGCGGGCGCAGATGCTGCGCGTATTCGGAGTTGACCGCACTGTGCGCCAGTGGAAGCACCGCTGGCAGGATAGCCTGGCCCGGGAGGGTGAGCTCTTGGACTACGTGGGACTCATCGGTGGCCTAAAGTGTGGTAAGTTCAAACTATAAATTTATTCATGTATACTGCAACGAAAAACAAAATATGCCGTGTGGGACACACTGGTGTCCAAAAGAAAAAATGCTGCAGAGTGAGGCGGGAGACGTAATGCGTTCACGCATGTTGTTGGCACATCAGAGACACAAGGCTGCATCATATTGGCAAGCATAGGGTGCAAGTTTGTGTTACCCACTGCGCTGAAGCAACACTTAGCACTGTTGTGCCAAAGCTGGCACACCTGTGCAAAAACACGTGCAGGATAAAGGTTTTTGGTATACAAGAAGGGTGACTGTACATGAACAATCCAAGGCATTTTGTCTGTGACCTGTGTGCTGGCCAAAAGGAAGTGTAAAAATGCTGTCCTCACAAATTGTGGTACGTTAGCTACGCTGCCCTTGTACATAGTCTCTGTGTGACAATGTATGAGATAGGAACAAATGCTGAAAGGAAATAGGACATCTCCGGAGTGTCATACACCACCAACCGCTGTGAGACTGCAGTGTGCGATCTGCAGCGATGCATTTGTACACAGAGCATGTATTACATCATGTTGCGTGTAGAAATGGGGCCTTGTGAATGTGTCACACAACTAGCATGTGCAGGTTTGCTAGCATTATTGTCTTGTTTGGCCAGACTCAGCATTCACAGGTCTTGTGTGAATGGCAGGCAAAGTAGACCCAATCATGTAGCCCACTTGTAATGCGACCCTACAGTTACGTAGCATTTACAGTAATGGTGATGATTTGTATGATGAATCTGACATGTGTGATTTAACGTATGATACCAACACAAATTCCTTTTGTTGTCTCACAGCTGGAAGACCTATCATCACACGGGGGGACATTTACAGATTCCAGGACCCACACGCCACTGGTGAGTTTGGACATCATATATATTGCCACAGTGCGGTGTGATAGATGTTTGAGTTGAATGATCAACGTTGTAGTGTGCAGTATGGGTGTGTATCACATGTACTAGGACTACAGTGTGATGATGTATTGTTGAAGTCAGAAGTGTGTACAATTCTGTAAGTGAAGGTGGAGCAATGCATTTGTCTCCCAGTTGTGACTTTGCACATCCCCAGTCAGTGACAGACATGTAAATTAGGGCTATGGGTTCCGTCACCGCAGCACATGCATGTGGATTACAGAGTGCACTGATAGGAGAGGAGACATGTAAGTGGTGTTGTCAATGAGTATCTGCAGACATGGAATGCATGTACATCCTTGACTGAGATGACTGTGCAAGTGTGCCCGATCATGCACAAGGAGGCAGTGGATTCCAGGCCGTGCATGCTCAGACACAGGTCTGCACTGTGATTTCGTAGGTATGCTGCATACCAGCTTCACAGAAGTGGCAGTGCATAGCTTTGAGTCAAGCATATCAATGGCATGTTCCCCAAACACCTAGCAAAGATGGTGCTATGAATCTCATTGGCATGTTTGTCCACTGCAATGGTGTTGTCAAGCTATCTCCTTGGGGTCAGTCCGTGACCGACTCTGGATCAGGTGTACGAGCTCCTCTGTCCCAATTTTTGACATTACTCTGCATGCATTTACCCCGCATGCTTTAGCTCTGCACTTATTGCAGTGCCATATTTTTAACAATGCAGGCCTCTAGAACGCTATCTGTGAGAAAGCATTACCCATAACAACACTATAACCATTATGACTCCAGGCTGCCGTTACAATGGTGAATGAATTGTCACAGTTTGCGTTGTAAAGGCCTGCGTAATTGGCTTTACTACGGAGTGACATTAGCGGATCCAAGACATGCATGAGTGACAATTTAGAGGAAAGGATGTTTCCCCCTATCTATCAGCAACGCGTCATCCATTGTGAAGTAGTGGTGGAGAGAAGGACAGTGCCTCATGTACAAGTCAGTGTTCAGTCAGCCAACGTGTTTCCATGTGTGCTGCATGATGCAGCACAGATGAAAGTGTGAGTAGGGCTGTCCCTGGATTGCTCCTGTGCAGGTAGGGTAACCTTCCTACACATTAACAGCCCCCCCTAAACACAAACACCCTCGCACCCTTGTGCAAGGGTGCCTGTGTTAGCGCTGACTTGATGAACTGCACCCAGTTGCAGTGGGACACACAGGGCTGCACATGAGCATTGTACATATGATGCAGCACTGTGTCACAGGAGAGGATGAGGGTGGTGCTACACACCGAGGGCTAATGCCTCCCTCCTCCGATTCCTTGTACATGTCACCCTCAGTCAGGGAATGTAATGGCAACTGATTTTGACACTGTCAGTCTAATTTTGTTGTGACAGTACATGTCCCATGCCATGCACTGTCATGTCATTCTCCCCAGCATGTAGTCAGTGATCCAGGATTCAACATTTAGTTGTCCAGGTCACTCTCTGACTTCACATAGTTACGCTAGAGTGCAGGCTCCCATATTGAAGTGATCTTGTATCATAGATTTGAATGGAGAACATTGACATAGTCTAACGGACTCACAATTTCCCATTGTTCACATTTTACAGACAACATGACGCCAGCGGAGTCACACGCCTTCCAGGTGAGGAAGGAGCGGTACCAACATGTAAAGAAGGTCGCAAAGGGGTACCGCAACATGGCGCGGAGGTACCAGGAGGACCGGGCGGCTGGTACCTGGAAATCTGTGACCGAGGTGGCAACACGTGGCAGGCGCAGTGGCACACAGGCCATCCCAGGCCCCTCTGGCATCAGTGGTGGGTCCCAGCGTGGACAGTCAGTGTCCCATCCCCCTACAACAACCCCCACCCAAGGGACAATCCCACCTGCCCCTGCGGATCAGGTGATTGCATTCACTGTCCGGCACAGCAGGCTCATTATGGACAATAACGTGCTGCTGGCCGAGATGAGGCGGGAAATGGCCGAGCAGACAAGGCACCTTGAGGACATTAAAAAACACATTGGGATACCATAATGTCTGGACATGTTGTGCCCCATCCTCCTCTTCTCCCTTCCACCAATGTTTTAACTTGTTTGTAGGTAGTGTTAGGTAAGTGTTTTAAGTGTTAGGTAGTGTAGTTTTAGTGTAGGTATAGTTAGTGTTAGATTTTAAGGTAGTTTTAGTATTTTATTATTGTAGAGTATTTGGGGATAAGTTTCCTTTTCCTTTGGGTGGGGGGTTGATGTCTTTTTGGAAAAAAATCCCCAAAAAAAATATATATATATCTTTGTGTAGGTTAAATGTGTTGATAGTTCATGTATAGCTTAGATAAACAGCATCTCTGGTCAGAGGTGACATATCCCCCCTAATTTTTTCTTTGTCCTGTCTCGTGATGTGTCTTAAGGGTGGGAGGGGGGTTGATGTCTTAGATATGTTTTGCGTGTTTAGGATTAGTTAGGGTAGATAGTGTAGGTACTTGTTCTCTTTATTCTAGTTAGTTTATTTTAGATTAGTACTAGTTATGATCATAGTTAGTGTAGGAGAGCTAAGTTTTTCAATTTTATAATAAATGGTTACTAATTTGGATTTCTGCTTGCACTTATGTCAGGGGTGATGTGGTGGAGTGTGTCTTTTTACCTTGTATGCATCTCATGTCATCAATTGACTCTCCGTTGATTGTGTAAGTGTGGTCATGACATGTTACTAAGCAGGATGGATTGTGTCAGGATACCTTAAATGGGAGCACAGTAAACTTGCATGGATAACAGGGTGGCAAGTAGGATTTACGGCCTAGTCTAGGGGCAGTCGTTTGGCAAGTTATACATCTTAAGTGTGACTCACGGAGTTGGCCAGCACATTGTTGCACATTTGCAACACAAGGTAGGGGCATGGCATTGGGAGGATATTGTAGTAGCTACTGTTATCCATCATGGAGATGGATGTATGCGGCGGGTACCACAGATTGCGTCATAGCCCTGCATCTCACATGCTCCTTGCACAGAGTCCATCCACATAGCACAGACCTTGGCACACTTGCTGTGTCGTGCAAGTGTGTCAGATTCTTTTGAATTTGGTGTTCCTGTGCTTGGAGGCCGAACCTCCGGGCCATGCAAGTAGTAGTCTTTCTGTGGGTCTATTGGGAAATGCATATGGCAGAACAGTGGGCCTGATTCACAAACAAGTCATCTGAGAGTAGGTCATGAGTTTATGTTTTCCGGTATTCACAACATGCATTTAGGAGTGGTACAGTTAGATGTACTGACTTCACTTCTCCTATATGCCTTTTGTGAATCAATGAAGTTGGGAAGTCATGATTTTGTCACCTTTAACGTTTTTGGCCATGCACACAGTTCTGCTGCCCACAAAAGGTGAAATGTTGCATTGCTCCCTCTTGTGCCAGTGTCATGGCATATTCTCACATCTGTTACCTTTTGGCTCATAGTGATGCCACCCTTGAAATGGTGGCACTGCTTCTGACTTCATGGTCAGTACAGTGCGCCACGCATCCCTTGTCACATTGCCCTACCCGCTCACAGTGGTCACACCATGTGAGGGTTCCAAAGTCAGTAAGCATTGTTCGTCCACAGGAAGGGGCTGACTGACGCCTTACACTTTGGGGTGAGTCCCTATTGCCAACTCTACTTCACTGAGGCCGACATTGTGGTTCAATTAGTGGCTGGTAGACAGGTGCCCTTACGTATCTTCATCAATGTGTATATGGTGTGCACCATCTTGGGATTTGAAATGCAATGTGCACCTTCACAACAGGCTCCATTGAGCCTGTAGGGTGTGAGTAGATATGCCAGGAGATATTCTTTCTGCAATTGTAAAGGGTGACACTACTTGTGGCCTGCAACAGACTTTGCCTTTTGTCAGACATTCCTATTTCCTCCATGGATGTGGGGCTAATTTGGGATACTGCCAGATTGGTGTATTGGAGCAATGGGGGCACAGCTGGTTCACACATACCCGGTCCTCTCACTGCCTATCAGGATCACAGTAAAACATTGACATTTGTATTATTTCCCTGGATGTACCTTTTGGTGGATTCACTGCTCCTACATTTTGCGAGACAGCTATACTGGATTGTTCATGGACAACAGACATCTGTGTGATTGAAAGATATTTATTCACATGTCTGTTGACATAGTTGGAGACTGGACCAGTACTTGGCCATGCAATCCCCACATTACATTGATGCCCAGTGGAGGGCCAGCCAGAGTCCTTTAGGGTTGACAAGTCCAAAGGATGAGGAAGAGTTCAGTCAGCAGTCTGATTGCTGTGTCATTGGTAACCAAACAAAATATGGCAGTCCATGTCGAGGTACAAGGTGAGTGTCACAGAGTGTATTGGGGGATAGTGGAAGGTGATATTCCGTGGCATGATGCTCAGCCCAGAACCAAGTAGAAACTGGCCATTTGGCCTAGATGAATGCTACTGCTTCCTTCTTTGCAACAAGGCAGATTCATCCTCATCTTCGTCCTCTGATGTGTCATGTGCCTCACATGTGGGTGGTGGTAGATTGGCTGCAGGACTGTGAGGCACTGACACATCAGGTGGCGGAGATGTGGATGTAGAAGCAGCAGCATTCATCTGCGCCAGACCTTGCTGCAGCAATGCAGTGATGATGATCTGCAGGGCATGGAAGATTCCATCTACATCTCGCTGGTGTGCAGCCGTGGCAGCCATTTGTTCCGCCTGCATCCGCTCCATGTTCTCCATTATCCTCCGCATGCGGCCCAACTCCTGGCTGCCATTGCTGGAGCCACTCTGACTGGACAGTTGTTCCTGTCTCTGAGTCATGACTCCAGCGATGTCAGCCAAGGAGTGTTGGAGAGCATTGAGTGGACTGTGGGTGTCCGTGATGTTTAGTACGTGGTCCCGGATGGAACTCAGACACCCACAAACGGAATCAAGTTTGGCCGCCAGGCTGTCAAACCCCACCCGCACCTAATGAGCCATCTCCTGCTGGACCTCTAACACACGGCGTTGGAATTCAAGATTTGGGTCCGGGAGGTCCTGGGAGACAGCCGTGGTGGTAGGTGCTTGCTGCTGTGTGGTTTGTGCAGGGGGTGGGGTTAGCACGATGCATCTGGGTTGCCCTGCTCCTGGAGGTGGGGTGCTGATGGAGTCTAGCAGCTGTTGGAGGGTGTCCGTGTTGATGGTTGTGAATTCCTCCTCTTCATCAGTGAAGATTGGGACAGGCTGCTGTTCAGGAGGTGATGTTTGTCCCTCTGCAATTTAAAGGGGAGAAGCATTTTAACTGTGTGTTTCATGTATGATCATGCATTGGATGAGTTTACAAGCAGATTGCATGACAATGTATTGTGACTGTTTGGGAGGGGCTGCCTATTTCTTACTGGATGTTGCCTTTTTCGACTACATCACGGGTATGAGGTTGTACTTGTACATTGTCATCTCACAATTTACAGCTAAGACTAATGTGATTGGGCAGTTCATACACACAGGCGGCACCAGTTGTGTCCTCTGTTCAGTTGTGAAGGTGATGCAGTTTGTCCAACATTGTAGTCAATGTGGTTGAACCCCAATTTTTATGTGTGTGCACTGCATTGTGGGATACTCGCCCATACAGCTTTTGTTTTTCTGCCCATTATCCCTTTCACCGCAGGCAGTGGGCCTCCACATCTGTGCATTTCCAATGCAGAGATGTTGCAAGCTGGGCTAAATATGTGTCATGGTCAGAGTTGGGACACTTGTACATTGTTTACAAGCAGAGGTCTTGGTTACGTCAGGGGTTGTATGTACACGTGGATGTGTCAGAGTGTGACCTGCTCCTTTAAGGATGTGGCCCACACTCAGCCACCTCTGTGACGTGGCCTGCACCGTGTGGAGATGTTTGGGGTGCAGGCATGGTATTCATCATGCACTGGCACTTGCATTGTCAGTGTGGCTCACAGACCCGCACCTTTTCTGTGTACTGCACATGTGCATCGTTGATTGCAAGATTAGTTGTGTGTGAAGAGGGCCCTCTTTAGGCACATTGGCTACTAAAAACTACTTGCTGTTTCAATGTGTGCTGCACTATGCTGTATACATGTGCATCCAGGTAGCTTTGTCTATTGTGGTTTGTCTTGTGTGCATTGCTTGCTGCCCTCCTGTTGGCTTACCTGTTGTGAGTATGGTGCTGCGTGAGTTTATATTGTTGTTGCTGGCTGGACAGACAGTGTCAACAACAAGAGCCCTCTACGTTGACCCCACGTGTGATGTGTAAGTGGCCCGGGATTAGATGGATGTGGAATTCCAATGCATATTTGTGGTGATCAGGCCTTGTCATCACCACCCTGCCAACAGAATCAATTGGCAGGGTGATGTGTGTTTGTGTATGTGACACGCAGCTGGTCACATGGATGATACATGCTGTCCTGGTTACGGATATTCAATGCATGGATTTACGTGTGGGTGATAACGACCATGACTGCATATTTGGTCACTGGCACAGTTGACTTAACAAACAGCTATGTTTACATGCACATAATGGTGTCATGGGCAACTGACACCAGGACTGATGTGGAATGGTGTTTTCTTTATGGCAGATGTGTACACTTGGGAGTGGAGGTGTGCAATTCGACCTAAGGGGTGTGTGTGCCATTTTGCTACTTGTCATTCTTTGTTGCTACTTGGCTATCCTTGCTAGTTGTCATGCTTTGGTTGTCTTACTTCTTTGCAGGGACATTGTAGTTCTGTGAGTCTGGCACACAGACAAGTCATGCAGTACAGATTTGGTTGACACATTCCTGATATGCATTGTCCCCGCCCTGTGGTGTTGTAGGCATAGCCCCCCTGCTCATTGTAATACATCACCTTTTGAGTGGAGTCTGCTGTTTGGATGCATTGTGGGATATGCATGTTTGAGCCATTTGGCTGCATGGTCAGTTTGTTGTGACATTGCGGGGCATATTCACAGGCCCCTATCGCCACCACAACGTCATTTTCTGTGACGGTGTGGTGGCGATAGGGGCCTCGCCTTATTCACAAGGCAGCGCTAAGCCACTTGACGTGGCTTAACACTGCCTTGTGATTAGGCCCACTGTCACGCTGTGTTTAGCGTGAAAGGGGCATGCAGTGGGTGTGTTGGGGTGGGCGTTCCCCCGCCACACACATTGATATTTACGCTGCCCCATGATCACAAGGGCAGCCTAAATAGGAGCCAACGCAAAACTTGAGACCAGGAAAACCCTTGTCTCAAGTTGGCGATACAATGAGGACTGCTTTATTTCTCGTCGTTTTTGCATTGTCCATGTGTGCTGCCTTGTGCAGCACACATGGGAAAAGCAAAATGCCATGGTTTGTTTATGTACAGGAAGGGACAGCTTCCTGTACATAAAGGAAACCTCCCTGCTTGCAGACACCCTTGCACTCTGGTGCAAGGGTGCCTGCGTTGGCGCTAAGTTGTGAGACTTAGCGCCATCGCAGGGGGAGAAGCAAGGCTGCACCATGTCCTTGTGGATATGGTGCAGCCTTGCTTTTACAAGGTGGCCGAGGGAGGCGTTAAGCCAAGAAGGCTAACGCCTCTCTCCGCAACTTCCTTGTGAATATCACCCTGCATGTGTTTCTGGTATGCAGACTCACTAGATGGTTTCTCACTTGGTGTACACACAGTGACGGCTCGCAGTGGGAGTTCTGCAGGGCGGTGGTGCGGGGGGCTGTTGCAGGGCAGGTGAGGGGCAGGATGGGGGGTAGTGGAGTTGGAGACACAACGTGCTTGAGTTAGGTAAGTAATTGATGAATCCTACTATTTAACTTGCACTTGCTGCACCGCCGAGTTAGCTATGCAGTAAGCGCAAGGTAATTGGTTGGATTTATTTATTTACTTACCTTACTCCAGCACGTCGTTTCTCCAACTCCACTACACCCCATCCTGCCCCTCCCCCACCCAGCACAACCGCCATGCACCATCGTCCCACAGGGCTCACGCTGCGAGCCGTCAATGTGTACACAGGACTGCGTCTCATGGACATGCAGGGGGACACATTTACTGGAGATGTGGCAGGATGTCTACATGGACCCTTGCCTCAACATCACACATTTTCAAATCGTCTGCACAGGGCCCCATCTCTCTGATACTTGACATGTTGATGCACTGTGTGTGTGACTGAGCATGTGCATGAGTGTGCATGCCACCACCAATGTCATCAGACATTTGGCATTGTGCCCATGTGTCTGCGTTGTGTGCAAGATTGTGTATGTGCAGTTGTGTCACCCTTGATGCACATGCACATTCTTGCACACAACTCCGACATACGGGCACATGCATATGCGTGGTGTTGAGGCAAGGGGGCCATTTTGACAGCCTGACGCATCTCCAATCAATGTGGGCCTTTGCTCTTTCATGTAGCCCTTCTCTTGTGGTCTGATATGATACTTGGACTATATTTGTTTGACTTTTCTGTGCACATTTCCATGTCTGTGTGCCCACCAATATGTGTCTTGCAATGTATTGGTTGAGTAGGGTGATATGTGTCTATGCCACCAGGGCCAAGGGGATCCGGGACATGATCCACAGTCATTGTGGGTGTGCACTGCAATATATTTAATTGTGCATGAGTGCCATTGGGCCCATCTCCCCCCGTCCCCCCAGTCCCTGGTTGGTACTCACCCTGTTGCTGTTGTGTCTGGTCGTGTTGAGCAGTATCCTGTCCCGGGACTCCGACCACTGTCTCCTCACTGATGACTTGGGACACCTGTTCCTCCAACGGATCGAGCTCCTCCTGTGGCGCTGGACTCCCACCTCCAGTCTGCATTGCTGCTTTCAGGTTGGCTGCAAGTTTCTGCTTGGTCTTGCGCTTCACATCATGCCAGGGCTTCTTGCAGTCGTCCACTGTCCTCCTCACCTCTCTGACAGCATTCACCTTGGCCACGATGGACTGCCATATTGCATTTTTGGTTGCCAATGACACAGTGGAGGTGACAAAAAGTTGTTGTTGGTGTTCTGTCACCTCTGCAATCAGGACCTGCTGACTGAACCGCGTCTTCCTCTTCCTCTTCTGCTTGCCCTTCCCCTGGGTCTCTGGCTGGTCCTCCTGGGTGTTTGTGGGGTTGTTGTTGGCCTCTGTGCTGGGTCCAGCCTCCTCCATGGTTCTACTCATATGTTTCCTTCTTCTTTTTTTGTTTTTTTTTTGTTTGGGCTGCATAGCGGGCGTTTTATAGTGGTTTTTCCCGCCGAACGTGAAAAAAGGTGCGCTGACGCTGATTAGCGTGCCGTTCCTGGTTGCTAATTGGCCCATCGCCACTTTTTTCACGTTAGCGTTACGGATTTTATCGCCATGACGCTAACCTTATCGCCGGACATTTGACCCGGTAGGGGAAATTATCGCCTGTTAGCGGCTTGTTGTGAATACGCCGCTAACACGGCGATAATTTCCCGCAGTACACGGCGATAACAAAACGCACGCTAACTGAGGTTAGCGTTAGTTTTCACTGAATCTTGTGAATATCCCCCATTGTGCCTTCATCTATGAGCCAATATTTCAAATAAGTCGAATTAATTACTAATAATTTGCCTTGGGGTCAGCTTGCGTTGATCTGTAGCTGTACCCAATTCCTAAGTTGATTTTGGGTTCCAATATCAACTTAGGTATTTGTATATAGCCACAGTATATAGTTGTTAATAACACAACCATAATAATTAACACATTTCTAGTGAGGAGTCAGATAACAGAGAGGAACTGGGCGCTTTGAGAGACACTCTTGAATCCTCACAATACGCATTTGAACTGGTGAGCGATACTTGAATGCAACTTTGTACAGTTAATCAATTTCTAGTCGCAGAAAGGTGATTGATAGTGACTGAAAAAAACAGGGCAGATGTAGGTAGGTATTAATAATAAAAGAGCCATTATAATGGAAATTGTCATCACAGTACTGCGAGACAAACACGTATCCATAAGGCAGTCTTCTGTGGCAAATCATAATACAAAGCAAGGTGGAGCTTAGCATTTAGCGCAACTGGACCCGGCTGGATGGGGTAAGGACATAAGTAAAAATGCCTGCTGCATGTTAGGCATTTTTTAAAGGTATTTAGGGCCTCATTTATGAAAAGTGTTGCATCGCTTGTTGAAAACAGCGATGCAACACTTTTCATTGCGCCCTCCTTGCAACACCTTGGATGCGCCGTATTTACAATATTTCGCTCCATGTCGCAAGGATTGACCAGTTACACAGTAATGACGCATTGCTGGAGTGTGTCGCAAAACTGACGCAACTCCAGCAATGTGTCATTACACATGGGCAAGTCCCATGTAAAAGGGCCCGCGTAAATCCTTACGCCTGCTGGGAAGCAGGCGTAAGGATTTGACGCAGTGAACTCGTAGAAGTGGTGCAGCGAAATCTCATAGACGCAGGTATAATGTAGCGCAGGGGTTTACGAAGTGACGCATCTGCCTAGATGTGTCACTTTGTAAATATGGTACAGTGTGGCGCATTGTTTACGCCGCCACAACGTCACAAAAAAGTGACGCAACGGCGGCGTAAGGCTTCATAAATAAGGCCGTTAAAGAGAAGCGACTGAAAGACCCCACATTCAGACTGTATACCGATGGCGAACACTTCAGTATGCAAGAAGTAAAAGATCTTAACCTAGAAACATGGCCGTGGATAAATGTGAATCTGTAGCGGCGCCTTTATACGAGTTATTATGAATTTGATTCACTGGAAAATAATGTATAATCTGCTCCTTAATTTAGAGATTTCAAAAAAAAAATCCTAGCTCAACAGGATGAAAAGCTATTAAAATAATATTGATGTTTCATCCATTTTTCAAAATCTAGGTCATCATCTTGTTTTAATCAGATGTGGCATATTTACCCAGATAGTGTAAACATTTTCGTTGAGGCAAGTGGTTTGTCTGCAGTAGGAAACAAAAAGCTTAAATTCTTAAATGTAATTCAGACACACTGGAAGGAATTATTCCGTCTTTGCTATGAGCATGTTTTGTTTAACTATTGACACAAATTAAATGTTCACATCACAGATACTGTTTTCAAATGGGCAGTTATTTTAAAACGGTCCCCAAATGTTTTTAAGAATCCCACACAAAGGAGGGCATGGCCGAGCAGACCAAGATGGCAGACGATTCTTAGCGAGCCCCCAGCTCATAAAATCAACATTCATCCTCTCGCTGGCTCGAGTTTTAGCACTGCAGACCCATGCCTGGACTGCAGTAAGGGCTGGGATCGACCAGTGGCGGCTCCTACGCTATGGCAGAGGAGCGTCGCCCCACTGCTTTTAAGCAGCGCGAAGAAGAAACATAAAATGATAATAACTTTTAGTTATTATCATTTTATGCTTCGTGCTGCTTTGCTTTACGGGGCTGCTCTGCTCTCGGAGCAGGGCAGGGGAGGAGTGGTTTGCCCACTCCTAGGTGCGCAATGACTGTTTGGTAGGCCATCTTGGGCCGCCAAAACCAGTCATGCGCACTTTCCCCAGGCTGCATTGGAGGCTGCGTGGAGAACAAGCCCAGGCCCCCATTCACTGGTTGAGCGTCGAACCAGGATGCTCAAAACCAATCACAACGCTGCATTGCAGCGTTGTGCTTGGTCTGTGGGGCCTGCTTCCTGCTCCTCGAGTTCCACAAGGAGAGCAGGAGCAGAAACGTGGGAACCGGCGCAAAGGTACGTTTATTTTTTTTAATGTTTTTTTTTATATGCGCGACCCCCCGCACGACCCCCCCAAGTGACCCCCCCACTCACATGACCTGCCCGCCTGCCAACCGGCGAACCATGCCGCCGCCACTGGGATTGACTGAAGGGGACCGTTTCAGGCACATGAGTAACACATAAGGTACACGGATAGCTGGATCATGGGAATCCCTGGAAAGGCCCGATAGGCCGCGAGGCAGCTAGTCAGGCAGCCAGGCCAAGAACAATTTGTATGCTGCAGCGCACTCACCGAGTTTGGGCAGAGAGGACCGGGTGCTGCTGGGAAACCACCTGGGCTAAGCAGATCGGCGGGCAAGCTGCAATAGCTCGAGGCGGTGCTCCGTGAAGAAGCAGGCAGGCAGAGCAGAGGATCGAGCAGCCACTAAAAGAGTCACATCGTAGCGCCGGCCCCCAGAGGTGCATGGCAGCTATCGAGGCTGCGGAATTTTCCCATCTCTGTGACCTTGGAGGTGAGCACGACAACTATTCTGAGGCAGCACTGCTGGCCCCCAGCAGGAACCCTTACCGGCTTATGCAGCTCTGAGAGCTGGGACAGATTGGGAAAGAAGCGCGCCATGGAAGAGACAGCATGGCAGGAGAAGGAGCCTGAACTTTGGGGGAATCCGATATGGGTTGTGGCCCCCACAGGCGAACCTAATTTGCTTGGGAGAAGACAAGTGGGGGTCTACGTGGCCTTTCCCCTACAGACAAGGTAGGGCCACTGATGTGAGGGTCAGAACTTTGGCCTGGCTGCTTGCGCGGCTTTCGGGCTTGTGGGTCAGTGGCCCCGAGCAACCATTGTACTGTTGGGAAGAGAGTCACTGTTAACCAGCAGAGAAGCGGTCCCCCCAGAGAGTCGTACACATGAAACAATAGTGCCAGAGCAGGCTGGACCTACCATTGACTGCTGGATAGTGGCTTATAACCCTGGGAAGGAGGCACAGTGAAGCAGTAGACACACTGATTGTCAGTGGCGGTTGGCATGTACCGAGGGTTGTGTGGCAGGTGACACAAAACAAAATACACTTACCTTCCTGCGTGATGCAACGTCCTCCTCCTTCTGTCTTCTCTCAAGTCAGGCTCCAACACAGGACCCAGCCAACTCCCCTAACCAATCCTGGCGCTGATCTCACCAGCAGGAGAGCAGCTCCAGATTGGATGGAGCTGCCTCACTCATTGCTCTCAAGAGCACTGGAGGCCTGTGCTTTCTCTAACCCAGCTGTCTAAGCCAACGAGGTTAGAGAAGTTTAAAATGCGCATGGCTGGCTGGCTGACGCAAGACGGCTGGCTAAAGAGATATGCGCATTTTAAACTTTAGCGCACAGCTCCCTGTTGCCAGGCGGCAGCACTGGCCCCACCCCGTCACTCAGTTCGGGACTGGTTGGACGTTAAAAAATTAAATGGCAAGCAATAAACTTTATTGCCATTTTATTTTTCAGCACTGGCCTAGGGCTTTTCTTTGTGGGGCAATGCTCCTGCGCTCAAACAGAGGAGCCGGCCCTGCTGATTGCGGCCCCTGAGTTAGGGACTTGCACTGGTGTGCCCGTCTACAGAGAGGGCTCCTGGCTTCCATCTGAAAGATATTAGACACATTACAAGATCACCCTCACAGAGATATCCCATCATGGGGAGAGAAGGCCCCACTCTGAATCCGAATCCAGCACAAATGAAAATCTGCAAATTCGCTGCCCCTCCTGCAGGGATAGGCAAACCAGGGGGAGATTGCAAAATCTCATCACGCCTCTCCGGCTCCCCAGAAGTGACGGAGATCCTGTATCCCATACATCAAGCCAGGCGCTGGAGACCAAAATACGCAAAGTGCTGGTAGATGTGACAGTCCTAAGACAGGACCTGCAAAACACTGTGGACAGGGCAGCAGGAGCGGAAGGTCGTATATCCGAGTTGGAGGACATCGTAACAAAACACACCTTCCTAATTTCTGTGAAACACACCTTGGAGGACTGCACTGAAGATGCAGAAAACTGGTTCCACAAGTGCAATTTGCAGTTTGTGGGAATGCTAGAAGTGGTGGAGGGGTTGACCCCTCAAATGCACATGAGAAGCTATCAACCTGTTTTGTTATAGAACAAACTCATCACTCCTTGGGGTCGAAACCCCGACAGCCATTGATAATGAAGGGGCTGGATTATCGTGACAGAGATGCGATCCTCAGAGTGCTGAGAGACAGTACAGATGTGAAATTTCAGTCTTCCAGAATTTTTGTCTTCCTGGACTACACCCACTGAGTCCAACAGCAGGGTAAAACGTTCAATGCAGTCAATCAGAAATTGGGGGCCCTGAAACTGAAATACATGTCTACCCAGGATCCATATTATTTATTAGGACAAATCCTACTTCTTTGATACACCGGAGGCGGCATGGAGTGGAAGACGGAGCAATAACAGCTGCGGTGCAACCCAGAAACTGATTGGGGAGGTAATTGAGGTGGCCAGGGAAATGGGATTAGAGCCCAATCTCGAAGACCGCAACAAAACCCAGCAATCCCACAGTAAGTGAGAGCACACTAGACTGCCCTCAGACTCCTTGGACTCGGAGAGAGATGAGGTTGGGCTGCAGACAGGCAGCAGCCCTGTGGACACTAACAGCAGTGCAGGCTCCGGGTAGACCCGGAGGGATGGAGAGGCTGTCATACATGTACCGGAGGACTGAGGCTGCACGTTATCGATTTGAAACTTGCGTTTGGAATTAGTAAACGGCACACCCGGTGATAAGCTATCACCTACTACCTTACCATGCCAGCAACACCCAATCCTGTAATACTATGATTGAGCTGGGGAGTAGCCGGTTACTTGAACACCTCACCTGTACCACTTGTTTGGGGGATGTTTAAACTTGGGGCGACAGATGCTTCTGGGGGTTGGAAGTATGGGGTGAGGGAGTTGGGGGGATTTGTTGGGGGAAGTTTGGCCCGGTTGGTCACAGGTTACACCACTTCGCACAATGAATTCACAGTACAAAACAGGCATATCCAAACAGTTATTAAAGTGAGAGGACAGGGCATCATGACTGGTAAGAACCAGGGGCAGGGACTCAAGGTTATGATGTAGAATGTAAATGGACTGCTTGAATTTAATAAATGGGGTGCAGCCCTTGGGTATGTAAAGAGACAGGGTCCAGATAGGCTTCTACTACAGGAGATCCACCTCCTAGGCAATAAATGCCCTTGCCTAGCTAGATACGGATATGACAGAGTGTTTCATGTAGACTTTCCCCGGGGTTCACAGGAGGTGGCTATTTTTTTACATAAGAGGATGCCTTTGATGGTTTCCCACACAGAGTTCGAACCTTGGGGTAGGTATGTCACAGTGGAAGGGGTGCTTGCTGGGCAGATCCTTAATCTAGTTAGTGTGTACGTCCATCCGACACTCACAGGGGACACACTGGATACTCTTAAGACCATATTATTAGTACACCCACAGGGAAGTACCATTATAGGGGAGGATTTTAACATGGTGATTGCCCACAAATCAACTGTTCAAAGGTCCCAGGGCCTGGCCCAGAAATGAAGACCCTCCTGGCAGCCTGGTCTATGAGCCTAGGGCTCTGTGACACTTGGCACGTTTGACACCTACGGGAGGCAGGCTACACACATCTCTGTGGCCCACAAAAAGCATTCACGCTTAGACCATCTTTTCATGCCAGCTGCAGACACATTACATATCATGGCTGCTTATATGCTACAGAAGGTTATCTCCGACCACTCACCTGTAGTATTGCAACTTGGAGGTCCTTACCATGAACACAGGACGATATCGAGACTTGGGGCTTGGCGTCTGGTGAATAGGGATGATAATTAAACACATGTACTGTAGGCTCCCCCGGTGCCTTATGGGGGGTCACCAGGGTTATATGCGAGGAGTGGCAAAGTTGCACTTCAGAGCCAAAGACTGACAATTGGCACAGCAGATGGAGGACCTGGAATCCCGTATTGCATACTCAGAGCTAAAGGGGAGTAGAAAAGAAGTCAGTTCGCAGTCGATAAACTAGCTTTGCGACAGCTCTGCCTCAATGAGGCACGACAGTGCTGAATCTCTGTGCAGAGTAGAGTGTACGAGTGGGGTGAGAAGTCCAGTAAACTGTTATACTGGCCGGTCACACACAGAGCTGTGAAGAGGGTAATTCCATGGGTGACTTACCTTACTGGTCGTAGGAGGGTGGGGGCATGGGAGACAGCAAATGCATTTACCAATTATTATGCTACACTATTTGACAGACAGGAACGGCCCACCAGGGAGTCTCTGACCCCACTCATTACAGACCTGCCTCTCCAGCGATTGTCGACATTGTCTAGAAGGGACCTTGACCAACCCCTAATGAGAGAGGAGCTCAATACTGCTCTCTCAGACATGCAGGCAGGCAAAACTCCGAGGCACGATGGGTTCCCGGTGGAATACTATCAAAAACTCAGAATGCCTCTGCTTCCACTTCTCCTGACACGTTCAATGAAGCCATTGCAAAGGGACATCTTTCTTATGATCTAGACCTAGCGACTATAGTAGTGCTGCACCAAGCGACCTCCTGACAACTGCATCTTATCGCCCGATTTCACTTATTTACAGGGAGCTCAAAATCTAAGACAAAATGCTGACTAACAAGCTACATCATGTTAAATCCTTCTTGGTGCACACAGATCAATGCGGATTCATGCTGCACTGCAGCACTAGACACTGCATCCGTAGGGGACAAACAGCAATAGTGTATAAGGAACACTTATGTGGAGATAACGAGCTCCTCCTGAATGACTTTGAAAAAGCGTTCAACAGCCTGGATTGGGACTGCTTGTGGTAGGCCTTACACCATATGGGTTTCGGGCTCAGATTTATCTCACTTGTGAAGATTCTATACAGGAACCCCAGAACGCAGGTGCTGGCCAATGGTGCAGTATCGTATATCATCCCTATAAAAAGAGGCACCGATAGGGATGTCACCTGTCCCCCCATCTATTTGCCCTAGATATGGAACCACTAGCAACTTGGGTCAGATGCGGCACACAAGGAGAGGGATTCAGGTGGAGGGGAGGGGCAGAGGATTGCATAGCCCTATATGTGGACAATGTACTGCTCTTTGTTTTCCAGCCACAGTTTTTGGGTCTGCGTATTTTCCAGATGCTTGATTTATATGGGCAGGCCTCTAGCCTGCGAGTGAATTGCGCCAAATTATTACAGAAGGCAGTGACACGGACAGCGGGAACTACAAACTGGCAGGACCAGCTACCGGTGCACAGACTTAGTTTTAAATATCTTGGTATCTACATCACGCCTCTCCCAGAGCTGGCATGGTCTCTGTACCATACACCGCTCATGGATAGGATAGCGTCAGATCTCAGGAGGTGGATACAGCTTTGCCTCAATACCCTAAACAGAGTAGCGCTCTTCATGATGCAAGTGCTACCCCGATTTTTGTACATACTAAAAAAAATTCTCTATGAGATCCCTAAGCGATGGTTTCAAAGGGTTCAAGCCAAAATAAGAGCTTTTATCTTGGCTAACAAGGTTCTACGCATCACATTCGTGAATTGCACTCAATCCTCATATGATGCGGCATGACAGCCACGGACATACATCTCTATTATTGGACGTCTCAGCTTGTTGTGCTCAATGATTGGATGTATGAAGGGTGGGACTACCCTTGTTCCAGACTGAGGTGGTATATGTGGGCATTGATAATGTGTTGAATACGCTAAATGGAGCATAGCTCCGGCCTCCCTTCCGGAGATGTCAAGGGTGGCGGTGCAAGTCTGGAGGTCAGTTCTGCGGTGAATGGGGTGGAATAAGATCACGTTGCAGACTCCAATGTGGAAAGGGAAATGGTTGGGTCAGGTTGCGCAATTAGAAGGCTTTGCCAAGTGGGAACTCATTGGTATCTCCCAAGTGGGGAACGCATGGCAGGGCTCCCACATGAAATCATTCCAGGACTTTAGGGTGGACTTTAGCTTGCATCAATAACAATTTTACAAATATCTATAGCTCAGACATGCACTATTAGTGTATCTAGACTCCATAAAGAAGCCCTCTGAATTCAGCCCTTGGAGGCTAAACTATTAATGGGACCTATAGGGAACGGTGGTATATCTTGAGTGTATAAATCACTTCTTATCAACTCACCAGACCTCTTCATGGCACTGAGGAACAAATGGGAAACCTGGGTGGGGGAACTAGACAATAGTGAATGGAGAGAGTCTCTCATTTCTCCGAGAGAAATAGCGATTTCCTCCAGGCTCCGCTTGGTCCAACTGAAGTGTCTGCATACTACTTATTTGGTGCCGTTGAGGCTTTGAAGGGCAGGCAGGCGCCCGACACACAACTGCTCGAGGTGTGGAGAGGGAGAAGCCCCTTTCTTTCATTTGGTGTGATCCTGCACTGTTATCACATGATACTGGGAATCCATCTTCCAAGTCCTGACGCAGGTGGTGTAGCGCCCGGTAGAGGTGTCAGCCCACATTCCGCTCCTGAGTCTGTTGAAAGATGTAGGGGGTAACAGGGGAGCGTGAGTGCTAGTGGGTCTGGGTACTTTGTTGGCCAAGAGGTACATTGCCCAACTATGGAACTGTAGCCCGCCACCGAAGATCGCAAAGTGGCGCCGGGCGATGGACTGGAGCGCCAAAATGGAAGAAAGTATCTAGAAGGTCAGAGGCCGTCCCCAGAAGCATATACGAATCTGGGGAATACTATGGCTTGACCTGAATAATATGCCAGTGAGATATGTAGACACTCATGTGGAATTGTATGTGTATGTGATTACTTTCTGTTCATTGTTCAAAAAACAATAACATTTTGTTTATTAAAAGAATCCCACACAAGTTGCATCCAGGGCTGGACTGGCCGTAGCGGGCACCGGGCGTTTCCCCGGTGGACCGCTAGGGTGGGGGCCGGTTTTGGGCCCCCTGGGGGCCGTTTTTGTTACTGGGGTCCGGCAATATTGGCCCCCTGTAACAAAATCGGCCGAAACCCGCCGTAGCAAACAGCTCGGCCGCACCCCCTCTGCCCACTCCTGGGGGCCGGCCGAGCAGTTTGCCAGGGCCGGTTTCGGTTCCCAGTCCGGCCTTGGTTGCATCTCTTCTTAAATCCCATTACATGAATCCTAAAGTGCCTCCTAGTGATACAAATATGTAACAAATAAGTACATTAGCATTAGACACTGTTTTGTATAGCTGAAATAAGTAATAATCATGAGCACTAAGTGCTCTTCCCTTCCTGTTCGAGTCCACCTTTTGTAATCCTTATTTCAATGTGTCTTTGTGGATTGTGAAGTGGTCTACCCAGAAGGATTTGCATGCTGTCTACGTGACTGTTTGTGGGCAAATATTTGATTAAGAGTAAAAGGAAACAGGTTGTACTGTGTGAGTGAGAAAACGAATTTCTGTTACAATAGTCAAATACAGCGTCTTGGTGCAATCATGTTGTTTACATTGTTTCAAACGCATCATTCCTGTTTCTGCAGTTTGGTAACACAAGGATAAATATTTCTGTGTGGGTTGTGCAGGGGAGACGGGATGACTTACTTAACATGCTCTTTCTGTAAAGGTTTTTGATAATGGAATGTGATCAAGTAATTAATAAGTTGCTACGACTTGGAATAGAAGATGCTCAAAATCTTTGGCTTTTCTATTCCTCCTTTATTTCTTCAACTCTTTCAAAATATAGAATACGTTATTCCCAAACCTTTGTCAAAGTGCTCAACCAAGAGGTGCTTCGCTCATTTAAGGAGTTTACACGATCAACGTTTTCAAAGACTGTGGCAGTAAGACAAATTTAAAGGCCCATTACGATACCCGGCGTAAAAAAATCCGCCAGGCATGAAAGCGGCAAAAATCCGCCCGCACACACCGTCTGAACATCGACCACGCCATTACGATGACACAAACCGAAAACCGCCATCGGCGGAAAAATCACACAAGATACCGCCCTCGTCCGAGTCGGAGTCAAACCGCCCGCCACGGACGGAAACACGCACGACAACACAAAACCGCCCGCCCTCACGGCCGACACACCGCACGTGAAATTACGATCGCACCGCCATGAGCGCGGCAAACCTACAAATATACCGCCCGCCAGCGCAAACAACGCCGATGAAAATTGACACGGCAGAAGCCATGGCGGCCACGTCCCTGCACAGAAACCATCCGCTGACAAAAACAATCGCACACAACATGGCCAACAAGTCCACACAGCAAGGCACGCACAAATACACAAGCACAGTACACATCCCGAAAACACCCCCCTGGACAAACAAAAACTACAAAGGCCAGAACACCAGACACAACACACCTGAAAACAACAGACCATGAGGACACACCCACATAGGTAAGTACAAAAGCAGCACTCCCACAGACCACAACCCCTTGCAACATTGCAAACCAGAGAGGAGAGGAGAGGACACAGTGACACAGCAAGGACAGCAGCACACCACAGAAACGCACACATCACAACCACCACCACCACCACCACCACCAAACACCGGCACCACAAACCCCCTGCACATTACACAACACACACCGCACCAGCACCACAAACACCATGGCACCACAAAGAATGCCCAAGTTCACGCCCACTGAGCTGACGGTCATGGTCGACGAGATTATCAAGGTGCACCCACAAATCTATGGGAACCTGGTCCAGCACACACCACTAGCCACCAGAAACAGAATGTGGAACCGGATCGTAGACCAGGTCAATGCAGTCGGGACCCTGCCCAGGAACAGAGTAGAAATTAACAAACGGTGGAATGACGTCAAAAGCCTGGTCAAGAAGAAGGAGAGCAAAAACAGAGAGCTGGCTGCCGTCACTGGCGGAGGGAATCCCGTGCTGTTCAAGACCTTCAAAGCGTGGGAGGAGAAGGTGCGAGTCATCATACATCCGGAGATCCTCACCGGATTACCAGGGGAGTGGAGGCTGGTAAGTACAAACTAATGTATACCAGCACACCGCTATGTACTCACATGCACTACCACCATGCCACAGCTCCCAGGGACGAACACCCCCATGTCCAGCACACAATACACAACACATCACACACACATGCAACAGACACCACCACACACAGCCCAAACCTAACAACTGTAAGATACGTGGGGGCATGTGTACACTCAGCCAGCCACGTAACCACCAACAGGTCCCCAAGTATGCCAGAAGCGCCACAACGAGCACCCACCACACCCATGTGTCCGCCATAGCTGCACTAACCGACAAGTAACAGGTAAGTGGCAGGAACACAAAGTGCAGTGGGTGGGAGGGTGGACAGCTCAAGTACAACACACACCAGGCCCCTAGTCCCACAGCACAGCAAGGAGGAGCATCCCCCACACCCCACAGCCACGTGTCAGCCACCGCAGTGCACACCGACAGCCGAAAGGTAGACATCACGGTCCACAACAATCGGTGTCAGTGGGTGTCCAGCCATCACCACGACCCACAACACCGCCCCCACCCCCACAGACCTGCAACATGGAGCACCCCCGCTTAGAACCATGTGGCATCCAGTACAGTGCACGCACGAACAACCTGCAGGTGGGAAACTGGACAGGGCTGGATTACTGGAGGCATGAGGACCGTAACACGACCAACACATGGGACATGTCACGTAGCAGACGAACACGCAGCACCGCCCACCGTCACGAACAAGTGAACAATGTGCACACGGACATGAACCACAGACTCACACCCCACATGACCCATCACAGACACAGCAACACCCAAGGAGCCACGTCTGCATGCACAAGCCACACTGAATATAGTACCACACGGCAGCCACTGTGCAACCCATCACACACAACCGAAACACCATTGAAGTCCTGTCCATGTAGCCCCTACTGCCTGTCAACTACACACCCCACAACTACGCCTATGTAAGACAAACAACACTAGACGCAACAGAGCGGAACAACATAAATGCACACGAACACCACTGAACCCATCAAACACACAGACACACCATGCACATACAACATACCATCCATCCCATCCGTCAGCCCCAGTCTCATGAAAGGCATGTCATCCGAACAGCTGCCACACATACAGCAGTCACGCTAAGATACATGCCCATGACCAACCATGTGCCAGAAGTCAATGAAGCGCACGCCACACTGTGAGCAACAACACACAACATGGGCCACACCCCCCCGAGCACTGCAGTGATGCACATGGCACAGGGCAGCACGCACACCAAGGAGATGGGACAACTGCAATACGTCGGGTGGCACACAACCATCACACACTCATAACGATGCGTCCAATGCCATGTCCAGTAATCACAACAGACAGCAAATATGCAGGGTATGTCAGGCATGCACACACCTCAGACCATGCACTGTCATGCTGCCACAACACATGTCACGTTCGGCACCCATGGCTCACAGCATGTAGCCCAAAAGCATATTCCATCCCAAATGGGTTTCTGGGGCATGACCCCCATGTTGCCATATGCGTTCCTAAGCGTTCCATTTGAACCCCAAAAGCATATTCCATCCCAAATGCGTTTCTGGGGCATGACCCCCATGTTGCCATATGCGTTCCTAAGCGTCCCATTTGAACCCCAAAAGCAAAGTACAGACCAGACCCAGGATGGGCCAGGAGCCCGCATACACCAGAGTCACAATAAGTAGGGGCACAGCAACACACCCATCGGCATGGCCAATCCGTCCCATGCCACATGTGCACAGCACACAGTCCCATTGCCAAGCACACACAACTACAAATGGTACAGCCACACACACGCCTCCGGGAAACCCATGTACGAGATTGCACGAACTGTGAATGTCAGACGACAAATACATACTTCGCCAGGTGCAACACATTAACAAATCTCATTCTCCCCACAGGTGACGAACCGCTGGATGCTGGGGATGGAGACAGCAGCCAGCACAGCCAGCCTGCAAGCCCCCAACAAGGACACACGGATGTGGAGGATCTGTCCTCCTCCTCGGACACGGACCACCCAGCAGGCCCATCTGGTGTGGCAGGGCCCAGCCGCTCCCCAGGACCCCTCCTACCCACCAACCCATCATCCAGGGCTGCTGAACATTCCCAGCCCCCTGCTGCCACTGTCGTTGCGGCCACTCCCACAGTCGTTGCGGCCACACCCACGGTCATTGCGGCCACACCCACGGTCATTGCGGCCACACCCACGGTCATTGCGGCCACTACCACTGCCGCAACCGCCACCACGTCTCCGCTGGCCCCAGCCCCAGCGCAGGTGGTGGCCCGGACGACTGGATCCACCCTGGGAGCCAGGGCGAGGACCGTGGTGAGCAATGTGGCTAGTGGGCAGGCCGGTGGCAGCAGGACTGGTAGGAGGAGCAGGGTCAGGGAAACGCCAGTCTCCCCTGGGAGCCATGCCCTGCCTCAAATGGCCAGAGTCCTTGGGGCCTATGAAGAGGCCCAAGGACAATGGGCCAGGTCTGCTACAGACACGCGTGAGGTGCTGGGGGTGCTGAGGTCCATGGACGCCCGTATGGGCCAACTCGTGGACCTCATGGGCCAGCTGGTGGTGGCGGTGAGGTCACAGCCAGGGACAGCAGCTCCCCTCCGCCACCACCTGCCGGGGCGCAGGGTCGAGCAGCAGTGTCCAGTTCCCCTGCGTCCACAGCCAGTGAGCACACCTCAACCACCAGCAGGTCGCAAGCAGGCACCCCCCTCGCAAACGTGGAAGGGGCCGTCCGAAGTGGAAACAGATCTCCCGGGAGGACTTCGCACGCTCCAGACGCAAGTGAGGCAGCCAGCCAGCCTTCCTTGACCACCCACTGCATTGACTTGGACTACGATCCCACTCCACACAGCCATCTGGATGGCATGTGTGTGTTGGACTATGGACATAGAACCAGTGGGTACACCCTGAGCATCACGCAGCCATGACCGACAGCTCATTGTCACTGCACGCACCACTTTTGTCATCACCTTACACACAATCACATGTCACAGTTTGAAATAAATGCACCTCTTCCACAAACTGCTGTCTGTGCCCTGTGTTTTAATTGTACGGAATACAACGGCCACCTTGAGCGGAACGGCACCTGATGCGTGGCATGGCAATGGAACCGGAGGGCCTGTAGGGACCTAGGGGTGGGAGACAGAACAGGAGCACATTCAATGAGTGTGTCACACACCCATCACACAGTACATGTCAACAACTACAAGCAATGTACACACATCGCACAGAGCAATAGGGCACAATGCCACAGCCACCATCAGTGGCATACTAACCTGGGCATGGAGCGTTGACACACAGCACGCAGTGAACAAAAGGCCACCCTGACACAGGACACACACACCTGCACAAATACAGACACATCAGCCGTCGTACATGGACACTCACCGTCAAGTGAAGTAGCGGGCGATGAGCTGCTGGCGCACATTCCCAGCTTCCTCCTCTCCGCTGTCCTCCTCACTCGAGCTGTCCTGGTCTGCGGGCTGGGGCCCTGGTTGATCTCCATCATCCACAATGAGGGGGATCTGCTTCCGAATGGCCAGATTGTGCAGCATGCAGCACGCCACCACTATCTGGCACACCTTCTGTGGGGAGTACGCCAGCGCACCCCCGGTGCGGTCCAGGCACCTGAACCTGGACTTGAGGAGGCCAAAGGTACGCTCGACCACACGTCTGGTCCTCCCATGTGCCTCATTGTAGCGATCGTCTGCTGGGGTGCGAGGATTCCTCAATGGACTGAGCAGCCATGCCCCATTCGGGTACGCAGAGTCACCTGGGTGTGAGGGACACAGAGAACCGTTGCTATTCCAACTGGACAGGGGACAGCATCGCACAGCCAGCACGCTACACCACTCCACATACTCACCGACAAGACAGCCACGATCCTGTTGCAGATTGGACATCAGTCGTGGCAAGATGCTGTTGCGCATTTCGTGTGCGTCATGGGCCGAGCCTGGGAACTTTGCACACACGTGGGTTATCACCATGTCCGCAAGGCACACCACTTGCACATTCAGGGAGTGCGTGTGCTTCCTGTTGCGGTACAGGTGCTCAGTGGCCTGTGGTGGAACAAGGCCAACATGTGTGCAATCAATGGCACCAACGACGTGTGGGATCCTGCCAAGGGCATAGAATGCACCCTTCACTGCCGCCAATTCACGAGCCCTGGGGAATCTGATGTACCTGTTTCGGTACAGCATCATGGCTGCCAGTACATCCCTCAGCACCTTGCTGAACATGGGCTGGGACATCCCTCCTCCACTGCCCACTGTGTGCTGGAATGACCCAGTGGCGAAGAAATGCATGGCGGCCATCACCTTAGCCGTGGGGGTGAATGCTGTCGGATACACCCTGCGGGGACGGAGATGGGGTTCCAACATGGCACACAGTCGATGCAGGGTTGGCCTGTCCAGCCGAAACTTCCTTATGACCTCAGTATCGTCCATGTCCACCAGCAATTGGTATGGGCGGTCAATGTTCGGTCTCCGCCTAGGGAAGATGGCAGTGGACACATGTCAAAGCAACACAACACATAGCAATTTCGCATTCACATCACTGACATGACTGAGCAAGCACATGAGTCACAGCCCAGCTGTCAAGCAGGGACGGCACGGCCACAATACACTTACACAGGTCTCCCACCAATGGCAATGGCTAGTGATGCAAACCACTGCCATGAGCATGCACATGGGGATCTAGGCCCCAATGACTTGCGGGGCGTGCTGATGGGGACTGACTGCATATTCGTCAAGTGGCAACGCCACGGCAACATGAATGTCTGCTGAGCATGGCACTGCTTCCGAGGCTGGATGAGTATGGCACACGACGACGACGATGTGGGCACAGGCTGAGCGGCCAAAACAAGTGGGACCTGTGGCACGAGGGGATATGAGACAGTAGTAGGTGTCAGCACTGCACCCTATGTACAGCACTGTACGGATCACACCTCCCGAAACATTGACAAGTGTCCACATTGACAGCCCCATGCCAAGACGGCTGTGTGCTTGCAGACACACGTCACAGGTGAGAGGTTACATTGCACGTGCCAGGTGGCAGACGTACATAGTGGGAGCTGGCATGTGTGTGCATGTGTCTCCTGTTCAGGATCCACCAGATGGGCGCTGACTCTGTACTGACCATTGGACACAGCATGTTCCGTGGAAGGCTTGTGTGTGGGGATGGTGGCACTGGATGTGCCTCCGTTGGGTGGGGGGCCATGCACAGGGCGGGTACGTCGATGATTGCGCATTGTTGGTCACGGTGGGTGCACCCACTCAGATGTGTTGCCCTGTGTTCAATTCCTATGTCCGCATGATGATGGACTGTAGATGTGGGCAGACTACACATTGGTCGATGTGCTGTCTATATGCATGTGCCTTCACACCAGGCACAGCTGCCCCTGCACATGTGACCCCTGCTGGACTCGCTGCTGGGTCTGTGGAGCTGATGCACCTTCTGTGCGTGGGGCGGACAGCTCTCCTCACTTCCCTCATTGCGCATGTCATGACTTTGCCGCAGGTGACATGGATCATGGAGGGCCCACATGTACGCGTGGGTAGGCTACACATGATTGTTCACTGGTCGCCACCCCCAGTCAGTGTTTCGAATGGGAAGGTTGGTGTGCTGGTGGTAAATTCGATGTGGCGGATGGGCGGGCCTAGGTGCGGGCTTACATTCCGGACATGGGGGGGTAGTTGGATTGGCGACTAGTTGCAGTACACACGGGACACGTCTCTTCCTTTCCACATCTGGGTCATCCCTTGTACTCACTGACAGTGATACAGTCATCTTCGCCCCAGCCCTCATGTCCTCCCCTCGCTCCCCCAATATGCATGTGCACCTGCGAGGCTAGCGCTTGCACAGGCAGCCCCAAGCTCGCACCAGAGAGGGCAAGGAGTGTATGTATGGGTCCAGTTGCACGAGTGGGCTGTCTCAGGGTATGATGTGTGGCGGGACGCCGTCCACCTGCGTGGTGCCCCAAATGGAGACCCGGCCTGCATGGACTATGCATCACAGTCTTCGCCTTCCGGATCCGCCACCTGCGACACCCAGTGGCTGTGGCTGCTCTTGCGGCCAGGCCGCGTCCGTCTGTAGCTGATGGCCCACACATTCACTCTTTGGCCTCTCTGGGGAGGGCTCGGGGGTGGTGGCGCACGCGCTTGCACTTAGTCGCAATGGCATGTGGCGTGGTTGGTATAATGGGCAATGGATGGGATGGTGCGAGCCACCTCCCGTGATGTCAGTGCTGCTCGTGCTGTGGTGCGTCCCCCTACACTTCCATTTGACTTGTGCCATGCTACACGTTGAGGTTCTATTGCCTGCGTGATATGACCAGGAGGAGCACGAGGAGACCTCTCACACACCATGCTCCACTGCCATCCCGTGCCCTGTATCGCCTGTGCGGATTGACTATGTTGGGGTTACACCTGGTCGACTGGGGCTGTGTGTGCCTTGTCAAGGGGCATGGCGGGCGCACAACAGGATCCAGCTTGTCCACGGAGGGTGGGCTGACGTGTGCGCCTGGTACCGCATTGTTCGTGTGCCCGGCTGCTGTGCACACACGTGTTCACTTCCCCCCGACAGGTGTCCTCTCACAATGCCCAGGGAAGCGGTGGTGTACTGTTCATGACCCCTCCCAACACGGCGTGCTCCAACTTGGCATGTGCGCATCTACCCGTCACACCCACCCACCTGAGCACTGCGTCCATACGACTTCACACGACACATGTGTGTCTTCCACAGTTGTGCTACTCATTTGCGTTGACATCCAATACCAGTGGACTACATGGTCATGTCACGACTGCCGTGTACTTCACATACTCTCATCCTCTCTCATTCGTACTTGTGAAATGAGTCAGCGGAGACAGTTTTGGTTTCAAACATTATATTGAGTCTTCTGTCCTCTGTGATGCAGTATAGTGGACACTACTGGCAGCGGAATACATGTTGAGGATATACTGAGCATGATTACAAATGGGATAGGGTGTAGGGTTACATGTGATTGGCTGTTGCATGTGGGATGTGGGCTTCAGAGTTACATCTGCTTGGCCAAGGCTGTGCTAATGTACATTTACGTATAGCTGCGGAGCTGCGGACTTTGACACAGACGGTATACAAGTAGCCTACCAGACCGCTTGGCATCATGGGCACAGTCCATCTCAGTTCCATGTGACAGGTTTGCTGCGGTTGTTCCTCATGCACGCGTGCATGTGAGATGACATCAGGGCATGTGCTTGCGTGCATGCAGCGGCGTGCCACTTGTTGTTGCAATGTGGTGGTTACTGGACATGTCACAGTCACTGGGGTCGTGTTGTTGTTGTATGCACTTGTCGTCCATGCAAAGGTCCTGGTATGGGATTCCCGGGGCGGGGGTGGGAGGGGTGCAGCACCCACAGACTCCAGGCGACCTATTCATGTCCACTGAGCGGTGTGTGTGTCCATGGGCGCTGGATCCATGTCATGTCCTGGTTGTTCGTGCAGTTCCGTCCATGTGGGTGCGATACACAGACCCCATGCCACTGCCTCCCAAGATGCATGCGGTGTTCCTGGATGTGATGGGGAACAGTGTGCATGTCCCGGTCATATCTGATGTCATGGCGATGTCGTTGATGGTGTGGTAATTGTTGCCGGTCGTTTGGTATGGCTGTTGTGGTGGTGACTGGCCAGTCCGTGCGGAAGCTAAGCATGGGTGCGGGGTTGGACATCATAGGTCAATTGGGGAACTTGCGTTGGGGTCCGATGAATTTACAGGTTGTCAGGTATGCGATGCCGTCCAGCAGGGCTTCCATGTCATTGGTGGTATACATGTTTGCCAGCCAATGTAGCGGATGGTGGCTGTCAAGGTGTTGTTCGTAAGTTGTCCCTTGGAGGAGCATGATGGGGCATGCTGGGTGACATTCGATGTAGCTGTGCTCGATGATCCGTCGTGTGGAGGCACAGTGGTCCCATTTCAGTGCGGGTCCGATGTTGGCCACATACGCCATGCCCCCATAGGCAGAGCAGGCCCTGTCGTGTGCGTCCAGAGGGAGGAGTAGTTGTAGCAGGTCCGCCTTTAGACATGCCGGGTTGGAGAGACACATCTCCACGGGATGCTGGTCGGGACACCTCCGACAGTAGAAGACGGGTATGACGCAGCTGAACAATGTGATGCGGTAAGTCAGTCGGTAACTTACGTTCAGCAGGGACAGGAGTTCGCATCCCAATATATGTATCAGGTTGGTTTTGTACAGCTTGACCTGTCCGGCGTAGTTGGGTAGGTGTGTTGGGAGTGCCATTTTGCAGCGGTGCGTTGTGGTGGCGTGCTCCGGCTGTGTGTGCAGTCTGCAATGTGCACGCTCCGAGGTTGCTGTGAGCTCTGTGTAGTCGTAGGGAGACAGGACTTGTGTTCTGTTGGCTTGTGCGGAGGACACGGGCCCTCATCCCACATGCTTCTCAGACAGTTCAAGGTCAGTGATGTGTGACTCCTTCCAAATAACTTGCATGGGGCCGACATGGGGGAGTGTTTTCTTTTTTCTTTCCCGTCCGTAGTGTTCTTCTGTGATATGCGCTATCTGCCCTGTGGTCGGTCTCCTCTGCATGCCTGTGTTGGTCTTTTATTGGACAATGGCTGTATTCACCGGCTTCTTTCGTAGGGCTGTGGTTTCGGAGTTGGAATGGAAGGTCATTCAGTGCTGTCTGCTCTCCCTTGTGTGGGCGGCAGGCTGCCTTTCCGCTCTGCGTTGGGCCTTGTGTGTGAATGTTATTCTTGGGCCACCTGTTGTCGGTCCCCGGGCTCTTTGGTGTTCCGTTTTGTATGTCTTGTTCATATGTGCAGGGTGGTATGGGTGTTTCAGTGTGGTACTGGCGTTCCTCTTCCCGAAGGGGCCCTGCTTCTCCTAGTTGGTGTTGCCGCCGCTGTGTGCTTCGCCATGTTTGTTACGCTGGGGTGTGTCCTGCTGTTGCGTGACTTCACTGACATGTGTGCGTCGGTTGTGTGACGTTGGGTGTTGACCGTGAATTGGGCGTTGGGGACATGTCTGTGGCAGGCCTGTCATGCGTCATGTGCGTTCGGGGTGGGGCTGGTGTGTGTGCTGCTTGGTTGTGTCCCTGTGTCTGTGTGCGACGCATGCATGGCGCTGCGGTTGGCCTCTGCGTTGTGCGCATGTGTGGCAGCGTCATCGCCGCTTTGGGGCCGTGACGGGGTCGTTGGTTCCTAGTCCCAGGTGGTGTGTACACATGTGTTACGAGATGTTACAATTTGGCCTGTGTGTCATATGTGGATGCTATGGTAGATGTGTCGTGTACACGCGGGGGTGGGAGGTTGTCCGCTTTTTCCGCCCTTGCACTGTGTGCGCTTTGCGTGCACTTGTTGTGTGTGTGCCTACCTGCGTCTTCGCGGTACGTTGCGTCCTTGGTGGTGCATCAGATAGAGCATAGGGAGGGCCTGCAGTGCTGGATTCATGCTCGGGGGTGCCGCTTCTTCGGTGTCCGTGCTCGGCGTTCGTGTTACCGCTTCGGTTTGACGTACGGTGTCTCTTAGCCGTGGGATCAGTTTGTTTGCGGCATCGTAATTTGTACGCCGGGCGGTACGTGTTTCGTCGGACGGTGTGTGTCAATTGGGCTGCGCCGCTACGTGTACGGGCGCACTTTGATGGCGGACGGTGTCGCTGGCTTGCCGGCGGTGTTTGGCTGACTTTTCGCATCGTAATCGGGCGGGCGTGTGGACTGCTGCGTGCGGACGGTAACTGGTGGTTTTTGCATCCGCCAGCACGGCGGTAGTGCTTCCGCCCGACATCGTAATGGGCCCCTTAGTTCTTTAAGTCACATAAAATTCAATTGTCATTGAGGAACAGTAAAAGCAAAAACATAAAATCCATAAATGTAAATAGAGAAATAAAATACCATAGAAACAGAATAAGCTTCATTCCCAAGTCAAAATGAAAAGATAAAACAATGTAATACATATTCAAGAAAAAATTAACAAGTATTTATATAAAAAAACAGTTCCAATGAGCATTAAAAACACAGTTACTCAAGTGGCTTTTTTTTATTATAGAGTGTTATGACTCGCAGCTGGACACCAGTTCCAATGAGGGAATCATGACATCACAATAGACGCCGATTCCTCCTCATGTCACTTGACTACCTTTTATTAGGAAATCCCTCACATGGGCATAAAGTTGTCCCATTAACACAGTCCCCACTGCCTGACACATTGAATAATGTTGTAGTTATGTTACACCCCCCTACGGGGCATGGCGTTACCCGCTGACCTGTGTGTATTCCATGAATTTGACACATTCCCAGTTCACATTGTTGTCTGCAAATTGACATCGATTATTAGATACAATCCATCTAGTATACCGTGGATATGCTTACTTTACACTTCCATGCCAGCTCCCACCACTCCTCATCTTTTTCACATTAAATACCAGATACAATCAATCTTGTTTGCCCCCTGGATGTGTATACATTATATGTCCATGCCAGCTTCTTCTAGTCCTCATCTTTTTCTCTTGTGAGACCAGATGTCATGATCTTTTCCCACTCTGTTTTACTACTCAGTATGGTGCTGTTCCAGTGTCTTCCCTTTGTTCTCTCATTTAAACGAGTGAGTTGTTGCTTGACAGGGAGTCAAACGTGATGGTATTTGTTATCCCTTCTGTTCGCTCATTTGAATGAGCTGTTTCTTGATGGGGAGTCAAATTTGACGCTATTTAATCTTCACCTTGAGCCTGCAAACAGAATCTTAGACTGATTCACTCCCAATTTCTTTTTGTGCAGGGTTTTCTGTGCTTGACTAGAAAGATCATTTCATCTTTTATAATGTGGGGCTCCAAATTGCTAATCTATGAGGGATAAAAGATACAGTCATGATGAGAGTTGTGTTTGAGCAACAACAAACCTGACAAAAGCACATCATCGTATTGCATCGGGGATTGTCATTTGCCTAGAATGAGGTTTCTGTACATATGAGTTTATGTTGCGTGAAGTTTTTAGGAGAAAAAAGTGATTAAACTACGTTAAAATACTTTCAAAAGACCATGTTTTCTTCAGACTCTACCTATACGAAATCAAATCTTAAATCCAATAATTTTGATATTTTCCCTTACAATGGGCTTCTCTCCCATAGTTCCAGAATTCCTAACTTGATAGACTCCACTTATTCTTCACCGCTCTCTTCAATTTTTGTTCAAATATGTTATTGATTATATTCAGAATATTTCAAAGAAATCCACAAGAAAAGAAAATACAATAAAAGCCCAGGGTAAACTGATCAGGACTTTGGGGAGGTTTCATCATGTCTGAGATAATACGTCAGTATTGTCATCAGTATTACTCAGTATGCATTTTGTAGAATCTGGTGAGGAGATTGTACTAGAAGAGCATACCTGGCAAATAAATAAATAATTCAAATAAATCAAAGGAAAAGAAAAAGAAGAGAAAGAAGAAAGAGAGCTAGTAGGACAAGTGATAAGAAATCACTGGTATATGGTAATGGAGTAGATGGATTTGTACATTGTGAATACAGCTCATTGAAGAAGATTTACTATAGATCGGAGATTTGGAGAGAACTGGATAACCATATTATGTGTAGCGGGTGAAGAAAAATTGTAAAACTCTTGTCTAAGGGTGTTTGCATTTCCACATGTGTCTATACAGTTTTTCCTAGTTTGGACATGTTGTGGGTACCCACAGAGGCTAATATCGAGTTAGGTCAACAGCTGCAAATCTGTATCTGCAGATTGGACAACCTTGAACTCCTAAGGCTATCGAGGAGAAGTTTATAGGAAGATCAGGTTAGAAAGCTTTAGAGATTGATTTATTGATTTTGCTCCGAAAATCATTTAGGAGGTGGCAATTGAAGAACATGTGTTTAAAATCACTAACTTCTGCATTACAATTCCCAACAATTATCTTGGGGTCAGATGCATTTTATGCATACGTCTGGGGATCTAGTATATTCTGTCTATTATCATAAATCTTGTTTTTGCAAGAATCCGATCGGAAGGAATCTTGTTTGTAAAAGGTGCTTTGCATATTCTATTCCATTTAGCTTGTGCTAAATTTCTTTCATCAGTGGCTGGTTGATATGTCTTCCATTTTATTTGTGCTGGGGCAAATAGTTTTGTTTTTTTAGGGCAAGGACGGAGACTGTGGGCCTGATTTAGGGTTTGGCGGACGAGTACTCTATCACAAATGTGACGGATATACCATCCGCCTTATTACATGAGTCACAGGATATTATGCAGGACAGAATATCCATCATGTTTGTGAATGAGTAAGCCATCCGCTAAACTCTAAAGCAGGCCATATAAGTATTGTAATGAGGGTTGGTAAAGAGGGATTTAAATCCATAGCTTTTTGTTTGGATAATGCCACTTTCAGCTTCATATATCTGTGGAATTATGTTTAGTTCAGTTTGAAAATGTGTTGGAGATTAGTGAAGGTCAGAGTGACCTATTTAGAAAGGAGGTATTTAATCCAATAAATTCATTTATTTGTCCAGTCTTGTCAAAGTACTGTGGTGTCTGCAAATTTGATTCTTTTGTTCAGCCACAGAGGGGATAATTTAGTCATCCTGACTTCAAGTTTATGTATCTAGGTCAGGGCGTCCTTGATGTCCCTTAAAATAATTTTTAGTGTTGAGAATTAAATTTAAAGGTTGACATTATAGAAATTAGCGATATCTTCTCTATCTAAATTCTTTCGATTTTTAACCAGTGTAGTTGTATATTAGGTTTTCTGGAGAAAACCAAAGTAAGCCCTGTTTAAAAAAGAAATCTGTTTGGTAGGATTCAAAATCAGTCTGACTTCCGTCTCCTTGTTGTCTGAATTGTCTTAGCTTTTTGATGAAAAGCGGGGTTTCTTCTCCTTGCAAAGGAAGTTGTTGATAAAATAGGATTTTTTTTAAAAAAAGACTCTTTACAAAGGTTAATTGGGACCGTCCTGATAGGGTGATTTATCATGGGTGTTTTCATTTTTACTGTTTTTACTCTTACTCACCACAATAGAAAAATGGGAGACAAAACTTCTAGAAAGTCTGAAATGTTAGTGTTGTTTGTTTGTTGCCTTTCACTGATTTGCATAAGGCAGCTTTGAATTCTGTGCCTAGCTATTTAGGAATCCCAGCTGCCATGCCAAGCTGGTGTCACCCAGAACTTCCTGTGTGCAGTGCATGTTCATGGGTCTGACCTCTGATTTATCTTTGTTGAAAGAGTAACCAGAAGTGGCAAAATCCTTTTCGACTGTATTAATCAGCACAGGGATGAGGTTTCAGAGCCTCCTTCAATGCTAGAATTTTATCAGGGTATGGTGCTGATTTTTAACTTGGAACATTGAAAGACACTCCTGCTTTCTTATAATCAGATCTGATAGATGTGGTTATATTACAAAGGAAAATAGTGCTGATGAAAGTGGACAGCCCTGTCTCATGCCTTGTTTAAGTGAAAAGGCCCATGGGGTGGCTCCTCCTATTCTAACCCTTGCTAAGAGATTAGTGTATAAAGCAATGACCATCTTGTTAATATTGTTTACAAAGCCTAAATTATATAGTACAGTTCTTAGAAAAGTCAGAAAACTTTGTCAAAGCTTTTATCTGCATCTATGGCAATGAGTGTTGTAGATTGAAATGTGCTCTTTAGAAATCCAGTTTGTGTTTGGTTAATGAGTTTAGGAAGTATTTGTTCTAATCTGATAAACCTTTAGAATAGATTTTGCAATCTAGTTCTATATGTGATATAGATCTGTAGTTTTTAGTTTGTGTAAGATTGTTCTCTTCTTTAGGAATAATCGCAATCATGGCTGCTAGTGCTGATCCACAAACTTCTATTTTCTCTTGTCACGGAGTTTGGCTTGGAAGCTGAAGCCCCAGACCAGTAAACTCTCAAGATGATCATCCAACAAGAGATCCACGCAAAGGACATCAGCAAGCAGATCGGTGCCTTCCCATCTGCAACGTGTGGAAGAATCCCACCCCCAGATGCCTGACCAACAAGCATAAAGACATTGACTGGGTAGCAATCTAAGAGGGATTGCCTGTGAGAGCCTTCAAGCTCATAAGAGGGCTCAACAGCTTGAAGTCCTGCCTGACAGGATGCACCGAAGATGAGATGACCCACCACCACTTCTGGGGATGCACCTATGCCCTGGACCTTCTTTGAGCCCTAAGCACGGAGCATGGGCACTGATACCCACAATGTGCATCACCACTGACTCAGTAATGTATGATTTGTTTCCAGGGACACACACACTCTGAGACCTCCAGGACAGCTGGAGGCTCCTGTGCTGTTTTAAAGATGATTTCAGTTTTCCAGAAATGGCCTGATAGTAAGGAAGAAGGAGACATTGATTCTAGTTTGCTGCAAGATGATCCACAGCTTCCTGCAGGAATACGTGGTTATCAATGGATCGGACAAAAGGGACAAGGACACCTTAGGCTCCAAAGTGGCCCCCCAGCTCCACTGGAGAACCCCAGGGTGACTTCTAATAATGTTTTCTCTTTTCCTCTTCCCTCCAGGAACTGAAAGATGATCAGGAGAGGAGGAGATGGATGAAGACAGGTGAAGTAAATATATTATGACTAATGTGAACTTTTTACTTCACAGGTAAAGAGGTCAAAGCAATTGCTTGAAGAAAATGCTGTCAATGTTATTCCCTACAACTTACGACTAAGTGGGTTTTGTGAAAGGTGATGATTGTATGTATCTAAACCGAACCCAAATTCCAGACAAAAAAACTCCAGGCACCCACCTAAGAACGCTACTGGACCTGAGGAAGAAATGAAGAGGACTGAACCTGCTGTATGTGACCTGAGAGGAGCCCTAAAGTATTGGGCTGGCTCCCACTTGTACCTAAAACAGAGAAGAGGACTTCAAGGGGCAAATTTACAAGGAAATGTCGGAGCACAGACCTGCGCCAGATTTGGCAGCGCCGAGCTATGACATTTCCAAAACGCAGGGATGCACCATATTTACAACAATACGATGCACCCCTGTGTTTTCCCTAGAGCTGGTGCTAAAATCAGCTGCCTAGCGGCACCCTTGCACCATAGTGCAGGGGGGCCTGCGTTGCAGGGAATCATTGTTTATGTGCAGAAAGGTGTCCCTTCCTGCACATAAACAATAAATAACGACGATTTGTTACATCTATGTGTGCTGCAGAATGCAGCACACATAGAAGTAGGAAATCGTCATTATTTAATGATTGTTTATGTGCAGGTAGGGACACCTTCCTGCAAATAAACAATCATTAATGGCGTTTTGCTCTTTCTATGTGTGCTGCAGAATACAGCACACATAGAAACAAGAAAAAAGAAGAAGAAATAAAAGTATTTCTCATTGTTGGGCCATGCTAATGGCTGCTATTGCATGGCGTTAGTTTTTGGCACTACCTCAGATTTACACATCCTTGTAAATCTGGGTCAGCGTCAAAAAGCAATTGATGTTGCGGTGGAACACCCACAGCAACACTTCTTGCACACCCATTTCACACAAAGTGATGTGTGTAAATGGGCCATATATACAAGGTGGTGTTAAGCCACAAAAAGTGGCTTAATGCCACTTTGTAAATATGGAGAAGGGCATAGCACCACCAGAAAGTCGCTAAAAGTGACGTTCTGGTGGCTCTATCCCCTTGTAAATATATCCCTAAGTATCATAAGGCTGACCTCCTGTCAAGCTACAGGGATACAACCAAGGGTGTAGCTTAGTCAGTGAGATTCTGGGGTTGTGAATCTCAAATTTCCCAACTAAAAAAGTAGTGGGCCACAGGGTGACTGTGACCATGGTTCAGGATGGACTGTTCACATGAGGAACAGGGAGAATTCTGATTTTCATTAGGTGGGCCTCTGGAGCTGCTTTAGAATTTTGTTGACAGGTACTCAGTTGCAACAGGGATGGAATACCCTGTCCGCCGAACTCAAGATCTGCCTCCCCGATTTGGAGTTGGGCAGACTTCAAGTTTTATTCCGACGAAGTAAAATTTATTCTGTCAGTGTAACACATTTCCTGACGGTCAGGTTGTTTTTTTTATTTTACTGTCTGTCACTGCCAGGTATATCCTGGTGGTGAGGGACAGTGAAAAAAAGAAAAATGACATACATACCATGGGAGATGGGAGAAAACTGTTGTGGGGGGGTCGTTAGTTTTTTTTATTTTTCAAAATCCAACTCCCGCTTTTGAAAAATAAAAAACTTTGGAAAGGTTTGATGGTCAGTCGTCCTGTTCGACAGAACCTTCTGTTAAACTTTTTCTACATTGACAGGAAATGTCATGACAGCAGCTCCTGCCAATGTATAGAGATGACCGCCAAGCTGGCGGACATCTATAAATTTGGCAGGCGGAGTAAAGGAGTAAAGTCATCTGCCACCCTAACTGTCTTTATTTTGTCTGCGATATCCTAAATTCGGCCCTTTGTCTAGAGTAGCCCAGTGTGTGAAAAACCATGGTATGGAATGCTACCCGGAGGGATTGTTAGTGGTTAAATTATTTGCAAGCGTTCTTCCCATCACCTTTTGGGTGTTTGATTGCCTGTAGTATGCCTGGAAACCCAAGACTGACATAGCTTTTCAAGCCTACTACTGCCAATGTTTGTGAATTCTAAAAAATTGTAAATTTGCATGAATTCAAGGATGGTGCTATGAGCTCAGATTTGCTACTTTTTGTGGTAAACTGGTAACTAAGGGGGCCATTACGATACCCGGCGTAAAAAAATCATGAAAGCGGCAAAAATCCGCCCGCACACACCGTCTGAACACCGACCACGCCATTACGATGACACAAACCGAAAACCGCCATCGGCTGAAAAATCACACAAGATACCGCCCGCCATCGTCCGAGTCGGAGTCAAACCGCCCGCCACGGACGGAAACACGCACGACAACACAAAACCGCCCGCCCTCACGGCCGACACACCGCACGTGAGATTACGATCGCACCGCCATGAGCGCGGGAAAACTACAAATATACCGCCCGCCAGCGCAAACAACGCCGATGAGAATCGACACGGCAGAAGCCATGGCGCCCACGTCCCTGCACAGAAACCATCCGCTGACAAAAACAATCGCACACAACATGGCCAACAAGTCCACACAGCAAGGCACGCACAAATACACAAGCACAGTACACATCCCGAAAACACCCCCTGGACAAACAAAAACTACAAAGGCCAGAACCCCAGACACAACACACCTGAAAACAACAGACCATGAGGACACACCCACATAGGTAAGTACAAAAGCAGCACTCCCACAGACCACTACCCCTTGCAACATTGCAAACTAGAGAGGAGAGGAGAGGACACAGTGACACAGCAAGGACAGCAGCACACCACAGAAACGCACACATCACAACCACCACCACCACCACCACCACCACCAAACACCGGCACCACAAACCCCCTGCACATTACACAACACACACCGCACCAGCACCACAAACACCATGGCACCACAAAGAATGCCCAAGTTCACGCCCATGGAGCTGACGGTCATGGTCGACGAGATTATCAAGGTGCACCCACAAATCTATGGGAACCTGGTCCAGCACACACCACTAGCCACCAGAAACAGAATGTGGAACCGGATCGTAGACCAGGTCAATGCAGTCGGGACCCTGCCCAGGAACAGAGTTGAAATCAACAAACGGTGGAATGACGTCAAGAGCCTGGTCAAGAAAAAGGAGAGCAAGAACAGAGAGCTGGCTGCCGTCACTGGCGGAGGGAATCCCGCGCTCTTCAAGACCTTCAAAGCGTGGGAGGAGAAGGTGCGAGTCATTATACATCCGGAGATCCTCGCCGGATTAGCAGGGGAGTGGAGGCTGGTAAGTACAAACTAATGTATACCAGCACACCGCTATGTACTCACATGCACTACCACCATGCCACAGCTCCCAGGGACAAACACCCATATGTCCAGCACACAATACACAACACATCACACACACATGCAACAGACACCACCACACACAGCCCAAACCGAACAACTGTAAGATACGTGGGGACATGTGTACACTCAGCCAGCCACGTAACCACCAACAGGTCCTCAAGTATGCCAGAAGCGCCACAACGAGCACCCACCACACCCATGTGCCCGCCATAGCTGCACTAACCGACAAGTAACAGGTAAGTGGCAGGAACACAAAGTGCAGTGGGTGGGAGGGTGGACAGCCCAAGTACAACACACACCAGGCCCCTAGTCCCACAGCACAGCAAGGAGGAGCATCCCCCACACCCCACAGCCACGTGTCAGGCACCGCAGTGCACACCGACAGCCGAAAGGTAGACATCACGGTCCACAACAATCGGTGTCAGTGGGTGTCCAGCCACCACCACGACCCACAACACCCCACCACCCCCACAGACCTGCAACATGGAGCACCCCCGCTTAGAACCATGTGGCATCCAGTACAGTGCACGCCCGAACAACCTGCAGGTGGGAAACTGGACAGGGCTGGATTACTGGAGGCATGAGGACCGTAACACGACCAACACATGGGACATGTCACGTAGCAGACGAACACGCAGCACCGCCCACCGTCACGAACAAGTGAACAATGTGCACACGGACATGAACCACAGACTCACACCTCACATGACCCATCACAGACACAGCAACACCCAAGGAGCCACGTCTGCAAGCACAAGCCACACTGAATATAGTACCACACGGCAGCCACTGTGCAACCCATCACACACAACCGAAACACCATTGAAGTCCTGTCCATGTAGCCCCTACTGCCTGTCAACCACACACCCCACAACTACGCCTATGTAAGACAAACAACACTAGACGCAACAGAGCGGAACAACATAAATGCACACGAACACCACTGAACCCATCAAACACACAGACACACCATGCACATACAACATACCATCCATCCCATCCGTCAGCCCCAGTCTCATGAAAGGCATGTCATCCGCACAGCTGCCACACATACAGCAGTCACGCTAAGATACATGCCCATGACCAACCATGTGCCAGAAGTCAATGAAGCGCACGCCACACTGTGAGCAACAACACACAACATGGGCCACACCCCCCCGAGCACTGCAGTGATGCACATGGCACAGGGCAGCACGCACACCAAGGAGATGGGACAACTGCAATACGTTGGCTGGCACACAACCATCACTCACTCATAACGATGCGTCCAATGCCATGTCCAGTAATCACAACAGACAGCAAATATGCAGGCCATGTCAGGCATGCACACACCTCAGACCATGCACTGTCATGCTGCCACAACACATGTCACGTTCGGCACCCATGGCTCACAGCATGTACCCCAAAAGCATATTCCATCCCAAATGCGAATCTGGGGCATGGCCCCCATGTTGCCATATGCGTTCCTAAGCGTCCCATTTGAACACCAAAAGCAAAGTACAAACCAGACCCAGGATGGGCCAGGAGCCCGCATACACCAGAGTCACAATAAGTAGGGGCACAGCAACACACCCATCGGCATGGCCAATCCGTCCCATGCCACATGTGCACAGCACACAGTCCCATTGCCAAGCACACACAACTACAAATGGTACAGCCACACACACGCCTCCGGGAAACCCATGTACGAGATTGCACGAACTGTTAATGTCAGACGACAAATACATACTTCGCCAGGTGCAACACAATAACAAATCTCATTCTCTCCACAGGTGACGAACTGCTGGATGCTGGGGATGGAGACAGCAGCCAGCACAGCCAGCCTACAAGCCCCCAACGAGGACACACGGATGTGGAGGATCTGTCCTCCTCTTCGGACACGGACCACCAAGCAGGCCCATCTGGTGTGGCAGGGCCCAGCCGCTCCCCAGGACCCCTCCTACCCACCAACCCATCATCCAGGGCTGCTGAACATTCCCAGCCCCCTGCTGCCACTGTCATTGCGGCCACACCCACGGTCATTGCGGCCACTACCACTGCCGCAACCGCCACCATCGCCGCACCGACCACCACCGCCGCCACCACCACCACGTCTTCGCTGGCACCAGCCCCAGCGCAGGTGGTGGCCCGGCCGACTGGATCCACCCTGGGAGCCAGGGCGAGGACCGTGGTGGGCAATGTGGCTAGTGGGCAGGCCGGTGGCAGCAGTACTGGTAGGAGGAGCAGGGTCAGGGAAACGCCAGTCTCCCCTGGGAGCCATGCCCTGCCTCAAATGGCCAGAGTCCTTGGGGCCTATGAAGAGGCCCAAGGACAATGGGCCAGGTCTGCTTCAGACACGCGGGAGGTGCTGGGGGTGCTGAGGTCCATGGACGCCCGTATGGGCCAACTCGTGGACCTCATGGGCCAGCTGGTGGTGAGGTCACAGCCAGGGACAGCAGCTCCACCACCGCCACCACCTGCCGGGGCGCAGGGTCGAGCAGCAGTGTCCAGTTCCCCTGCGTCCACAGCCAGTGAGCACACCTCACCCCCACCAGCAGGTCGCCACCACACACCCCCTCCCAAACGTGGAAGGGGCCGTCCGAAGTACAAACAGATCTCCCGGGAGGACTACGCACGCTCCAGACGCAAGTGAGGCAGCCAGCCAGCCTTCCTTGACCACCCACTGCATTGACTTGGACTACGATCCCACTCCACACAGCCATCTGGATGGCATGTGTCTGTTGGACCATGGACATGGAACAAGTGGGTACACCCTGAGCATCACGCAGCCGTGACCGACAGCTCATTGTCACTGCACGCACCACTTTTGTCATAACCTCGCACACAATCACATGTCACAGTTTGAAATAAATGCACCTCTTACACAAACTGCTGTTTGTGCCCTGTGTTTTATTTGTACGGAATACAACGGCCACCTTGGGCGGAAAGGCACCTGATGCGTGGCATGGCAATGGAACCGGAGGGCCTGTAGGGACCTAGGGGTGGGAGACAGAACAGGAGCACATTCAATGAGTGAATCACACACCCATAACACAGTACATGTCAACAACTACAAGCAATGTACACACATCGCACAGAGCAATAGGGCACAATGCCACAGCCACCAACAGTGGCATACTACCCTGGCCATGGAGCGTTGACACACAGCACGCAGTGAACAAACGGCCACCCTGACACAGCACACACACACCTGCACAGATACAGCCACATCAGCCGTCGTACATGGACACTCACCGTCAAGTGAAGTAGCGGGCGATGAGCTGCTGCCGCACATTACCAGCTTCCTCCTCTCCGCTGTCCTCCTCACTCGAGCTGTCCTGGTCTGCGGGCTGGGGCCCTGGTTGATCTCCGTCATCCACGATGAGGGGGATCTGCTTCCGAATGGCCAGATTGTGCAGCATGCAGCACGCCACCACTATCTGGCACACCTTCTGTGGGGAGTACGCCAGCGCACCCCGGTGCGGTCCAGGCACCTGAACCTGGACTTGAGGAGGCCAAAGGTACGCTCGACCACACGTCTGGTCCTCCCATGTGCCTCATTGTAGCGATCGTCTGCTGGGGTGCGAGGATTCCTCAATGGACTGAGCAGCCATGCCCCATTCGGGTACGCAGAGTCACCTGGGTGTGAGGGACACAGAGAACCGTTGCTAATCCAACTGGACAGGGGACAGCATCGCACAGCCAGCACGCTACACCACTCCACATACTCACCGACAATACAGCCACGATCCTGTTGCAGATTGGACATCAGTCGTGGCAAGATGCTGTTGCGTATGACGTGTGCGTCATGGGCCGAGCCTGGGAACTTTGCACACACGTGGGTTATCACCATGTCCGCAAGGCACACCACTTGCACATTCAGGGAGTGCGTGTGCTTCCTGTTGCGGTACAGGTGCTCAGTGGCCTGTGGTGGAACAAGGCCAACATGTGTGCAGTCAATGGCTCCAACGACGTGTGGGATCCTGCCAAGTGCATAGAATGCACCCTTCACTGCCGCCAATTCACGAGCCCTGGGGAAGCGGATGTACCTGTTTCGGTACAGCATCATGGCTGCCAGTACATCCCTCAGCACCTTGCTGAACATGGGCTGGGACATCCCTCCTCCACTGCCCACTGTGTGCTGGAATGACCCAGTGGCGAAGAAATGCATGGCGGCCATCACCTTAGCCGTGGGGGTGACTGCTGTCGGATACACCCTGCGGGGACGGAGATGGGGTTCCAACATGGCACACAGTCGATGCAGGGTTGGCCTGTCCAGACGAAACTTCCTAATGACCTCAGTATCGTCCATGTCCGCCAGCAATTGGTATGGGCGGTCAATGTTCGGTCTCCGCCTAGGGAAAATGGCAGTGGACACATGTCAAAGCAACACGACACATAGCAATTCCGCATACACATCACTGACATGACTGAGCAAGCACATGAGTCACAGCCCAGCTGTCAAGCAGGGACGGCACGGCCACAATACACTTACACAGGTCTCCCACCAATGGCAATGGCTAGTGATACAAACCACTGCCATGTGCATGCACATGGGGATCTAGGCCCCAATGACTTGCGGGCGTGCTGATGGGGACTGACTGCATATTCGTCAAGCGGCAACGCCACGGCAACATGAATGTCTGCTGAGCATGGCACTGCTTCCGAGGCTGGATGAGTATGGCACACGACGACGACGATGTGGGCACAGGCTGAGCGGCCAAAACAAGTGGGACCTGTGGCACGAGGGGATATGAGACAGTAGTAGGTGTCAGCACTGCACCCTATGTACAGCACTGTACGGATCACACCTCCCGAAACATTGACAGGTGTCCACATTGACAGCCCCATGCCAAGACGGCTGTGTGCTTGCAGTCACACGTCACAGGTGAGAGGTTACATTGCACGTGCCAGGTGGCAGACGTACATAGTGGGAACTGGCATGTGTGTGCATGTGTCTCCTGTTCAGGATCCACCAGATGGGCGCTGACTCTGTACTGACCATTGGACACAGCATGTTCCGTGGAAGGCTTGTGTGTGTGGGATGGTGGCACTGGATGTGCCTCCGTTGGGTGGGGGGCCATGCACAGGGCGGGTACGTCGATGATTGCGCATTGTTGGTCACGGTGGGTGCACCAACTAAGATGTGTTGCCCTGTGTTCAATTCCTATGTCCGCATGATGATGGACTGTAGATGTGGGCAGACTACACATTGGTCGATGTGCTGTCTATATACATGTGCCTTCACACCAGGCACAGCTGCCCCTGCACATGTGACCCCTGCTGGACTCGCTGCTGGGTCTGTGGAGCTGATGCACCTTCTGTGCGTGGGGCGGACAGCTCTCCTCACTTCCCTCATTGCGCATGTCATGACTTTGCCGCAGGTGACATGGATCATGGAGGGCCCACATGTACGCGTGGGTAGGCTACACATGATTGTTCACTGGTCGCCACCCCCAGTCAGTGTTTCGAATGGGAAGGTTGTCGTGCTGGTGGCATATTCGATGTGGCGGATGGGCGGGCCTAGGTGCGGGCTTACATTCCGGACATGGGGGGTAGTTGGATTGGCGACTAGTTGCAGTACACACGGGACACGTCTCTTCCTTTCCACATCTGGGTCATCCCTTGTACTAACTGACAGTGATACAGTCATCTTCGCCCCAGCCCTCATGTCCTCCCCTCGCTCCCCCAATATGCATGTGCACCTGCGAGGCTAGCGCTTGCACAGGCAGCCCCAAGCTCGCACCAGAGAGGGCAAGGAGTGTATGTGTGGGTCCAGTTGCACGAGTGGGCTGTCTCAGGGTATGATGTGTGGCGGGACGCCGTCCACCTGCGTGGTGCCCCAAATGGAGACCCGGCCTGCATGGACTATGCATCACAGTCTTCGCCTTCCGGATCCGCCACCTGCGACACCCAGTGGCTGTGGCTGCCCTTGCGGCCATGCCGCGTCCGTCTGTGGCTGATGGCCCACACATTCACTCTTTGGCCTCTCTGGGGAGGGCTCGGGGGTGGTGGCGCACGCGCTTGCACTTAGTCGCAATGGCATGTGGCGTGGTTGGTATGATGGGCAATGGATGGGATGGTGCGAGCCACCTCCCGTGACGTCAGTGCTGCTCGTGCTGTGGTGCATCCCCCCTATACTTCCATTTGACTTGTGCCATGCTACACGTTGAGGTTCTATTGCCTGCGTGATATGACCAGGAGGAGCGCGAGGAGACCTCTCACACACCATGCTCCACTGCCATCCCGTGCCCTGTATCGCCTGTGCGGATTGACTATGTTGGGGTTACACCTGGTCGACTGGGGCTGTGTGTGCCTTGTCAAGGGGCATGGCGTGCGCACAACAGGATCCAGCTTGTCCACGGAGGGTGGGCTGACGTGTGCGCCTGGTACCGCATTGTTCATGTGCCCGGCTGCTGTGCACACACGTGTTCACTCCCCCCGACAGGTGTCCTCTCACAATGCCCAGGGAAGCGGTGGTGTACTGTTCATGACCCCTCCCAACACGGCGTGCTCCAACTTGGCATGTGCGCATCTACCCGTCACACCCACCCACCTGAGCACTGCGTCCATACGACTTCACACGACACATGTGTGTCTTCCACAGTTGTGCTACTCATTTGCGTTGACATCCAATACCAGTGGACTACATGGTCATGTCACGACTGCCGTGTACTTCACATACTCTCATCCTCTCTCATTCGTACTTGTGAAATGAGTCAGCGGAGACAGTTTTGGTTTCAAACATTATATTGAGTCTTCTGTCCTCTGTGATGCAGTATAGTGGACACTACTGGCAGCGGAATACATGTTGAGGATATACTGAGCATGATTACAAATGGGATAGGGTGTGGGGTTACATGTGATTGGCTGTTGCATGTGGGATGTGGGCTTCAGAGTTACATCTGCTTGGCCAAGGCTGTGCTAATGTACATTTACGTATAGCTGCGGAGCTGCGGACTTTGACACAGACGGTATACATGTAGCCTACCAGACCGCTTGGCATCATGGGCACAGTCCATCTCAGTTCCATGTGATAGGTTTGCTGCGGTTGTTCCTCATGCACGCGTGCATGTGAGATGACATCAGGGCATGTGCTTGCGTGCATGCAGCGGCGTGCCACTTGTTGTTGCAATGTGGTGGTTACTGGACATGTCACAGTCACTGGGGTCGTGTTGTTGTTGTATGCACTTGTCGTCCGTGCAAAGGTCCTGGTATGGGATTCCCGGGGCGGGGGTGGGAGGGGTGCAGCACCCACAGACTCCAGGCGACCTATTCATGTCCACTGAGCGGTGTGTGTGTCCATGTGCGCTGGATCCATGTCGTGTCCTGGTTGTTCGTGCAGTTCCGTCCATGTGGGTGCGATACACAGACCCCATGCCACTGCCTCCCACGATGCATGCGGTGTTCCTGGATGTGATGGGGAACAGTGTGCATGTCCCGGTCATATCCGATGTCATGGCGATGTCGTTGATGGTGTGGTAACAGTTGCCGGTCGTTTGGTATGGCTGTTGTGGTGGTGACTGGCCAGTCCGTGCGGAAGCTAAGCATGGGTGCGGGGTTGGACATCATAGGTCAATCGGGGAACCTGCGTTGTGGTCCGACGAATTTACAGGTTGTCAGGTATGCGATGCCGTCCAGCAGGGCTTCCATGTCATTGGTGGTGTACATGTTTGCCAGCCAATGTAGCGGATGGTGGCTGTCAAGGTGTTGTTCGTAAGTTGTCCCTTGGAGGACCATGATGGGGCATGCTGGGTGACATTCGATGTAGCTGTTCTCGATGATCCGTCGTGTGGAGGCACAGTGGTCCCATTTCAGTGCGGGTGCGATGTTGGCCACATACGCCATGCCCCCATAGGCAGAGCAGGCCCTGTCGTGTGCGTCCAGAGGGAGGAGTAGTGGTAGCAGGTCCGCCTTTAGACATGCCGGGTTGGAGAGGCACATCTCCACGGGATGCTGGTAGGGACACCTCCGACAGTAGAAGACGGGCATGACGCAGCTGAACAATGTGATGCGGTAAGTCAGTCGGTAACTTACGTTCAGCAGGGACAGGAGATCGCATCCCAATATATGTATCAGGTTGGTTTTGTACAGCTTGACCTGTCCGGCGTAGTTGGGTAGGTGTGTTGCGGTTGCCATTTTGCAGCGGTGCGTTGTGGTGGCGTGCTCCGGCTGTGTGTGCAGTCTGCAATGTGCACGCTCCGAGGTTGCTGTGAGCTCTGTGTAGTCGTAGGGAGACAGGACTTGTGTTCTGTTGGCTTGTGCGGAGGACACGGGCCCTCATCCCACATGCTTCTCAGACAGTTCAAGGTCAGTGATGTGTGACTCCTTCCAATTAACTTGCATGTGGCCGACATGGGGGAGTGTTTTCTTTTTTCTTTCCCGTCCGTTGTGTTCTTCTGTGATATGCGCTATCTGCCCTGTGGTCGGTCTCCTCGGCATGCCTGTGTTGGTCTTTTCTTGGACAATGGCTGTATTCACCGGCTTCTTTCGTAGGGCTGTGGTTTCGGAGTTGGAATGGAAGGTCATTCAGTGCTGTCTGCTCTCCCTTGTGTGGGCGGCAGGCTGCCTTTCCGCTCTGCGTTGGGCCTTGTGTGTGAATGTTATTCTTGGGCCACCTGTTGTCGGTCCCCGGGCTCTTTGGTGTTCCGTTTTATATGTCTTGTTCATATGTGCAGGGTGGTATGGGTGTTTCAGTGTGGTACTGGCGTTCCTCTTCCCGAAGGGGCCCTGCTTCTCCTAGTTGGTGTTGCCGCCGCTGTGTGCTACGCCATGTTTGTTACACTGGGGTGTGTCCTGCTGTTGCGTGACTTCACTGACATGTGTGCGTCGGTTGTGTGGCGTTGGGTGTTGTCCGTGAATTGGGCGTTGGGGACATGTCTGTGGCAGGCCTGTCACGTGTCATGTGCGTTCGGGGTGGGGCTGATGTGTGTGCTGCTTGGTTGTGTCCCTGTGTCTGTGTGCGACGCATGCATGGCGCTGCGGTTGGCCTCTGCGTTGTGCGCATGTGTGGCGGCGTCATCGCCGCTTTGGGGCCGTGACGGGGTTGTTGGTTCCTAGTCCCAGGTGGTGTGTACACATGTGTTACGAGATGTTACGATTTGGCCTGTGTGTCATATGTGGATGCAATGGTGGATGTGTAGTGTACACGCGGGGGTGGGGGTTGTCCGCTTTTCCGCCCTTGCACTGTGTGCGCTGTTTGCGTGCACTTGTTGTGTGTGTGCCTACCTGCGTCTCCGCGGTACGTTGCGTCCTTGGTGGTGCATCAGCAAGAGCATGGGGAGGGCCTGCAGTGCTGGATTCATGCTCGGGGAGCCGCTTCTTCGGTGTCCGTGCTCGGCGTCCGTGTTACCGCTTCGGTTTGTCGTACGGTGTCTCTTAGCCGTGGGAGCCGTTTGTTTGCGGCATCGTAATTTGTACGCCGGGCGGGACGTGATTTCGTCGGACGGTGTGTGTCAATTGTGCTGCACCGCTACGTGTACGGACGCACTTTGATGGCGGACGGTGTCGCTGGCTTGCCGGCGGTGTTTGGCCGACTTTTCGCATCGTAATAGGGCGGGCGTGTGGACTGCTGCGTGCCGGCGGTAACTGGTGGTTTTTGCATCTGCCAGCACGGCGGTTGTGCTTCCGCCCGCCATCGTAATGACCCCCTAAGGGTCATAATAAGAAAGAAGTTGTGCAACACAGTGCAGCAAGCAAAGTTGTTACCCTGCGTTGCATCATCTGAAGAGTGCAGAACAGCGTCATGCCTTCAAAAAATGGAGCAATTCTGCTCTGTCCATGCGCTGGCGCACTTTGGACTGCCTAATGCGGATCACTGACAGAATATCGACAGTCAGAATATCGAGGTACAAAAATATCAACACAAAAATATCGATGTCAAGAATATCGAAGTCCTATCTACATAATGGTAAGTACAAAAATATTGAGAAAAAAATATCGTTGTCAAAAATATTGTTGTTAAAAATATCGTTTTTTTTAATGTTTAAAAAATAATGTAAAATAAAGTAAATAATACATATAATTAAAAGAAACATAGTTAAAATTATTATTAAATGTTTAAAATTATAACGAATACATATAATGTAAAAATAAATTAAACATTTATATGTATAAAATATAACATATATACTTACTTAATAATATTTATAAATAATTATTTTAATAACTTATAAATTGTTCAAAAAACATTAAAAATTATAAATACATATATATACACATACACCAATAATATAAGTTAAAATATAAAAAATATATATAACAAATTTTAAAAATTGAATATTTTTAATCTTTTTAAAATACATTATACACTACATTAACTAAAACAGTAGAGAAAATACTGGATAGCGGAGAGGATAAAATTACTATTCCTACTCCAGAGAGTGCAACAGTAGGGAAAATGTTGGATAGCGTAGGAGTAAAAATTACTATTCCCACTCCAGTGAGTGCAACAGTAGGGAAAGTGTTGGATAGCGTAGGGGTAAAAATTACTATTCCCACTCCAGTAAGTGCAACAGTAGGGAAAGTGTTGGATAGCGAAGGGGTAAAAATTACTATTCCCACTCCAGTGAGTGCAACAGTAGGGAAAGTGTTGGATAGCATAGGGGTAAAAATTACTATTCCTACTCCAGTGAGTGCAACAGTAGGGAAAGTGTTGGATAGCGAAGGGGTAAAAATTACTATTCCCACTCCAGAGAGTGCAACAGTAGGGAAAGTGTTGGATAGAGTAGGGGTAAAAATGACTAGTCCCACTCCAGAGAGTGCAACAGTAGGGAAAGTGTTGGATAGCGTAGGGGTAAAAATTACTATTCCCACTCCAGAGAGTGCAACAGTAGGGAAAGTTTTGGATAGCTAAGGGGTTAAAATTACTATTCCCACTCCAGAGAGTGCAACAGTAGGGAAAGTGTTGGATAGCGTAGTGGTAAAAATTACTATTCCCACTTCAGAGAGTGCAACAGTTGGGAAAGTGTTGGATAGCGAAGAGGTTAAAATTACTATTCCCACTCCAGAGAGTGCAACAGTAGGGAAAGTGTTGGATAGCGTAGGGGTAAAAATTACTATTCCCACTCCAGAGAGTGCAACAGTAGGGAAAGTGTTGGATAGCGTAAGGGTAAAAATTACTATTCCCACTCCAGAGAGTGCAACAGTAGGGAAAGTGTTGGAAAGCAGAGGGTTAAAATTAACACACTTATCAATTAAATAATTTTTTTAATTTAATAACCAATTAATAATTAATTAATAATAAATTAATTATCAATACCAATAAATAAAAATTTATAATTACTTTATTAAAATTAAATTACTTCCCACCCTATTCCCCTATAAACACACATCCCGCTCCTAAAAAAAAACCACAATTAATATAATTATCAATTAATCAATTAATACAAATTAATTACCAATTAATAATTAATTAACAATAAATTAATTATCAATACCAATAAATAAAAATTAATAATTACTTTAATAAAATAAAATTACTTCCCACCCTATTCCCCTTTAAACCCACAACCCGCTCCTAAAAAAATTAACACAATAGAATTCTCAATTAATCAATTAATAAAAATTATTTACCAATTAATAATTAATTCACAATAAATTAATTATCAATACCAATAAATAAAAATGTATAATTACTTTATTATAATTCAATTAATTCCCACCCTATTTCCCTATAAACCCACAACCCGCTACGGAATAAAAACACAAAATGTAATTAAAAATAATAAATATTTTCTAAAAATTATTATTAAATTTACTATAATTAAATTACTTCCCACCCTATTCCCCTATAAACCCACAACCTGCTACGGAACTAAAACGCAAAATTTACTTTTAAAAACATTAATAACTTCTAAAAATGTAATACATATATTTTTTTTAAAAATACAATACTTAACAATAAATATAGAACACATACATTTAAAATATATACTAAAATACATAACACTAATATAAACATCGATATTATTAACAACAATATTTTTACAAACGATATTACTGACTTCGATATTAACAAAAACTATATTTCTTACCTTCATGTCGATATTCTGGTCACCGATATTCTTGATGTCGATATTCAGTCCCTTCAATATTTCCAACTCGATATTTTTGTACTCCGAAAATAAAAACTCAATATTATGTCTCTGCACCGCCTAATGCCAAAGCAGGCACCCTTGCGCCAGAGTGCAAGGTTGTCTGAGTTATGGTCAGGATAGTTTTTGTGTGGAAAGAGATACCCTCCTGAGCAAAAACTATCCTTGGAGGATTTTTCTCTTCGCATATGTGGAAAGGGAAAATAATGTGGAGAAATAAAAATATTTCTCCTCGTTAAGCCAGCCTCAGACAGGTGCATCATTTTGGCATAAACCCATGTCTGTAACTCTTTGTAAATATGGGTTTGCATCAAAATATATACGGGTGGATGCACAGTAACACCCATGCACCACCCATGGAATGCTTACCTGACGCATTGCATTATCTTTTCTTACAAAGCCACACAAATGAACATTTGCGTGGCTTTGTAAATACCAAAAAGGATTTTGTATCGGGCTGCGTCAAAAACGTGATGTAACCCAAACGCAAAATCTTTGTAAATCTGGGCCTATGTAAATATGGGTTCGCATCAGCATCCATTGGTGGATGCACGGGATGCACCACCCATGGAATGCCTGCCTGACGCAAAGTAACGCAAGGCAGCACATTGAGCAGCGCTGCGTTACTAAACCTGGACCACAATTTTGTTACTTCTATGGCATGATGTGCCTCACCAGCTTCCTCCAGTGCCTTTTTATTTCCTTATTTCTGGCATAGACCTGTCTCACCAGCTTCATATTTTGAAAAAGAAAATCATAATAAAAATACATACATATATATACGTATATAGAGGAGCTTTCAGACAGCTCTTGTCATCCATTGGTCTGTCCAAGTGTCATTCACATTTTGCTTCCCCACAACAAAGTACAACATGGGGTAGTGGGTCACCCCACTCCAGCCATTGACTCGCTTCACTTTGAGTGATAGCATTTTTTCTTGCACATGTGCGCATCCACCTAAAAAGTAGTCCATTTCAGTGCTGGGGCTGGCGGGCCAATCTTTGCTTTTATTTCTGCTTTAATTTTGTATTTACTTTTGCAAATGGTTCATATGCATGCCTCGTTTAGACAATGGCATTGTTACTTTTTATTATTATTACACTTTTAATGTTTATTGCATATGTTTGCAAATAAAAAGCCTTTCAGCCTTGTTTGATGCAAGCTGCTACGTTTCACATAGAGAGAAATAGGACAAGCAGTACACGCAGGCAGAGAACATCTATCAAGGCAAATAGCGCTGCTGGCTGTCCTGGGTGGCATTTCTCGATGTGACAGGTAGAAGTGGCATTGCCGCGTACCTTCAGAAAGGGACTGTCACCAGAGGCACTATAGACAAGGGAAAGAGTGACGCGAGGCATCACACTGATGCTAATGGGAGCTGTAAACGCACAAACTTGGTAACTGGCAATGATCTGAAAAAGAGCTCACACAGCCCCATGGGCAACCAAAAGCGCTGCAGTCTCAGTGAGCAGCTTCCAAGTGACATCTCGCCCCACATCCCAAACTCCTCTTGTGATCTCAACACGGCCCTGCGGTGCAGCGTATTTACAAGTGGATTACCTTATAAGGCTGACAGCAGACTATTTGCATACCTGAGTTCTGTTTTTAGCTTCCTCCTACAGCACAGTGGATTGCACCTGTGTGGTCTGTTTGCAGGACAGTGACTGTTCAATCTTTTGTAAACTTCGCATGGCAGTACCCGGCGCGAGCCGTCTGCGCGCTCGCGAGTGTTTGCCCGGGTGTCTGGCGGCTCGTGCCAGCAGATTTTTTTTTCTCCTGCAGGTACAGTGCACGCATTGTTCCCCGCCGTCCTCCCGTCTGCGGAAGTTGGCCGGCTGCGGCAGGCGCGCGGTGGTCAGCCGCTCCACGGCTGGCAGGGCACCCCCAGGCCCGCTTTGTTTGTTTACTGTCTCCGTGAGGATAATCTGATCACTTTTAAATCCATGAGTAAAATATTTTCTGACCTCCTCGTGATCCCAGGGCACTGCGAGACGTTCTGCCAACTCCCTGATGCTTTTGAGGAGGATGTTGTTGTGTTCCTGGCACTGCCCTTGCACTCTGGTCGTTTTGTGTCTATGCCGAATGGTCCACTGGGAGACTCCTGCTCTCTCGGCTGTCACGTCCCTGTTGCTTCTAACATAAGCAGCGCCTTAAATTGCTAAACTGTACCTTTACTTTAGGCATATTTCTCGTTGCAGCTCTCCTTTCTCGGTTCCTTTTTTTCTTATTGAGGAAGAAGATTTTTTTTACTTCCGTGAGAAGGGTGTCCACGTTTAAAAACTGCATATTCTATAGAGACTGCATGGGACCAGGCGAATGTATTTTTGACTCCCTGGCATGTAAGCGCCTCTATTTTAATGCGTGGAGTTTGTAATTACTTTCTGCGGGCCCTGTGAGGTTTCTGTGAACAATCCACGGGGTTTATTTCGTTATTTTTATGAATTCTATGCTGCTGTCTGAAAGTAAAATAAGCTATGAGGTTGCCATGGCATCCCCAAAACCAGCCACGGGTTAATGAGTTTTGTAACCAAGCATTGGGGCCCAATTTCAGATTCAAAAGGATATATGATGCGCTAAAAGCAGGACAACGGGCCTTATTTAGAGTGTGACGGGTGTGGTTATCTCCTGTTGATCTGGAAGTGCTCCTGACCAATCATTGGTTAGTTGAGAGGAAGCTGTTCTGCCTGCTTCATTTGTGGTGGGCCTGCGGCCTCCTGCACCTTCAGGCGCCACCAGGGCTGAGGCCATGTTTTTATCCGGGCATGAAAGAGGGATTAGAGGTGAGAAGGGGGCTACAGACACTATTTGATCACCGCTTGCAGTACATGTTGCTGTCAAACTAGGCCATCAGTGGTGTCTCTAGAAGTGAATTTTAGCAGGGAGGGCACACATTGGGTCACAGATAAAACTGGTGGGGCCACCTACAATGTTATGTGCGTATGTGTGAGTGTGTGTGTGTCTACACACATATTTATATATATATATTTATTTATTTTTCACGGAAAAAACAAAGGTTACAGGGACGTTATAATTAGGCTGACATTTCACTCGTACAAAACCAGAGAAATTCAGCCTTTATAGTTAGCTGAGCTAACTATAACTCGTGCCCGGCAATGCACTGCTTATGACCTCCCATATTACATCACTCATGACATGGTCAGTGACATCACTGATGACATCACAAATGACATCACTGACGACATCAGTGATCACATCATCTAGTGACTGTGAGTGTTTTAAAAAAGTTTATGAGTGTTAAATATATATACCAAGGTGTATTGTTGAATCAGTGGATGTATGAGTGGATCACTGACAAAATATCGAAGGTCAAAAAATCGACCTACAAAAATATCGCAACAAAAATATCGATGTCAATAATATCGAAATCCTATCTACAACATGGTAAGTACAAAAATATCGAAAAAAAATATCGATGTCAAAAATATCGTTATCAAAAATATCGGTTTTTTTTGTTAAAAATAATATGTAAAATAAACTAAATAATACTTATAATTAAAATAAACATAGTTAAAAATATTTTATAATTTTTAAAATTAATAAGTAACATATATAATTAAATAAAACATTAATTAAACATATGCATATAATATATAATATATATACTTACTTAATAATCAGTTTGAATAATTATTTTAATAAATTATAAATTATTAAAAAATATTATAAATTACAAATACATCTATACACATAAAACAATAACATAAATAAAAATTAAATAATTATGTATAACAAATTAAAAAATTACATTTACTTTTAATATTTTAAAAATTAATTATATACTATATTAACTAAAATAATACAAAAAATATTAAATAGCGTAGGGAATAAAACTACTATTACAACCCCCAAAAAAACAACAGTAAGAAAAATGTTGGATAGCGTAGGGGTAAAAATTACTATTCCAACTCCAGAGAGTGCAACAGTAGGGAAAGTGTTGGATAGCGTAGGGGTAGAAATTACTATTCCCACTCCAGGGAGTGCAACAGTAGGGAAAGCGTTGGATAGCGTGAGGGTAAAAATTACTATTCCCACTCCAGTGAGTGCAACAGTAGGGAAAGTGTTGGATAGCGTAGGGGTAAAAATTACTATTCCCACTCCAGAGAGTGCAACAGTAGGGAAAGTGTTGGATAGCGTAGGGGTAAAAATTACTATTCCAACTCCAGAGAGTGCAACAGTAGGGAAAGTGTTGGATAGCGTAGGGGTAGAAATTACTATTCCCACTCCATGGAGTGCAACAGTAGGGAAAGCGTTGGATAGCGTGAGGGTAAAAATTACTATTCCCACTCCAGTGAGTGCAACAGTAGGGAAAGTGTTGGATAGCGTAGGGGTAAAAATTACTATTCCCACTCCAGAGACTGCAACAGTAAGGAAAGGGTTGGATAGCGTAGGGGTAAAAATTACTATTCCCACTCCAGAGAGTGCAACAGTAGGGAAAGTGTTGGATAGCGTAGGGGTAAAAATTACTATTCCAACTCCAGAGAGTGCAACAGTAGGGGAAGTGTTGGATAGCGTAAAAGTTACAAATAACATACTTATAAATAAATTAATTTTTTTAAATAATTAATGAATTATTAAATAATTCTAAACTATTTACCAATACCAATAAATAATTATTAAACACATAATTACCAATAGAAAATGTATTAACAATAAATTAATAATAAATACCAATAAATAATAATTAATAAATATTAATTACTAAATAATAAATATTGAACAATAAAATATTTGTAATAACAAAAAACATATAAATTATTAAAACTTAATTACCAATTAACTAATATTAAACGATTAAATGCTTTTTTATACCAATAATAATAATAATTAAACATTAATTATCAATTAATAAATAATTCTTAATATATTAATTACATTTATCAATAAATAATATTTAGTAATATTTAATTACCAATTAATGATAAAACAACAATAAATTAATTTTTAGAACCAAAAATTGTAATTTAAAAAAATTACCTATTAATAATTAATATCCAATAAATTAATTATCAATACCCAAAAATAAATTTAATAATTACTTAATTAGATTTCAATTACTTCCAAAAGTATTCCCCTATAAACGCACAACACACTCCAATGATAAAATAATACACTTAACATAATGATCAATTAATCAATTAATAAAAATTAATAACTAATTAATAATAATTAATTACCAATTAATAATAATTGATTACCAATTATCAATTAATTAACAATAATATAATTATCAATACCAATTAATTAAAATAAATTATAAGTTAATTACATTTAAATTACATGATGATCAATTAATCAATTAATACAAATTAATCACCAATTAATAAAAATTAATTACCAATTATTAATTAATTAACAATTATATAATTATCAATAACAATTAATTAAAATAAATTATAACTTAATTACATTTAAATTACATGATAATCAATTAATCAATTAATAAAAATTAATAACCAATTAATACTAATTAATTACCAATTATTAATTAATTAACAATACTATAATTATCAATACCAATTAATTAAAATAAATTATAACTTAATTACAATTAAATTACTTCCCACCCTATTCCCCTATAAACCCACAACCCGCTACAGAACTTAAACGCAAAAAATAATTAAAATTAATTTATAATTCCTAAAAATTAATAATTAATTTAGTATAATTAAATTACTTCCCACCCTATTCCCCTATAAACCCACAACCCGCTACAGTACAAAATAAAAAAAATTAACTTACATTTTTTTTTATTAACATATAAAAATTGTATACATATATTTTTAAACAAGTAGAACACTTAACAAAAACACATATAACACATGCATATTAAAAACATAACAAAATACATAACAATAATACAAATATCGATATTAGTAACATCGATATTAGTAACATCGATATATTTGATTTCGATATTACTAACTTCGATATTATTTACATCGATATTAAAAAATTCAATATTACTTACCTTAGGGTCGATATTCTGTCCATCGATATTCTTCACATCGATATTCTGTCCCTTCGATATTTTAACTTCGATATTATTGTATATCGATATTTTGACTGCTCACCGTATGAGTGACTGTATAGATGACTCAGTGGGTGCGTGACTGACTGTATAAGTGAGTGATTAGGTGTCTCAGTGAATGTATGGGTGAGTGAATGTGTGTATCTGTCTGTCGATGTCTAAGTGAAATGAAATGAATTTGTACTTGTAAAGCGCACTGATACCCCAACTGGGGTTTCCTGGCGCTGTACGCATACCGCTGTGGAACCCTTCCTGGCTTTTCCCTGTGAAATGTCCACTCCTGGGCACCCCGCGCTGTTGGGGCCGTTGTGGAGATTAAGCAAGCTATTGCCCAGAGTTGCAGAGTGGGACCCATGATTAGAATAGGCACTGAGGCGAGAATTATCTGGTCCGAGGAAATTGAGCCCAAGACCCGCCGAGGCGGGAATTGAACCCTGGTCCCGGGCCAGATCTCTGCATCAGGGTCTGCCGCTCTAACCATTGAGCCACACTTCTCCACTGAGTGCGTTAGTGAGTATGTGAATGGCTATATGGGTGATTGATTGGTTGTCTGACTACATCTATGTTTGTCTGTGTGTCTGTTTTTGTGGGTGAGGAGTTGTGTGACTGCCTGTATCGATCAGTGAGTGGGTGAGTCAGTGGCTGTATGGGGTACTGTTGCATGTGTGAGAAGTTGTATGGGTGAGTGAGTGTCTGTATGACTGTGCTGATGATTGAGTGCATGTGTCAGTATGGGTGAGTAACTGAGTATGTGAAAGGCAGTATACGTGAGTGACGGGGTATATGAGTGACTATACATGAGTGAGTGAATGTGAGAGTGGCTATATGGATGAGTGCATGCTTCTGTCAGTGACTGTATACCTGAATGAGTATGTGTTATTATTTGTATGAGTAAGTAAGTGGGTGGGTGTGTAACTGTTTGGGTGAGTAAGTGGCTGTATGATTGACTGTATGTATGAGTGTCTAGGTGTGTGAGTAGTTCTATGGGTGACTCACTCAGTGTGTGAGCATCTGTATGGCTGTATGAGTGGATATGTCAATGGCTGTATTAGTGAGTAAGTGGGTCTATGAGTGGCAGTGTGGGTGAGCGAGTGGATGTATGTGTAGATCAATTAATCAGTGAGTGGGTGTGTAAATACTGGTATGGCTCTGTGACTGGGTTTGTGAATGGTTGTGTGGGAGTGGCAGTGAATGTATAAAAGAATCTATAGGGGTGTGAGTGGGTGCGTCAGCGATGCTGTGGATGATGTCATCACTGATGTCATTTGAGATGTCATTTGTAATGTCATCAGTGATGTCACTGACCATATCATGAGTGATGTAATATGTGACATCATCAGCAGTGCATTGCGGGGGCGCGAGTTATAGTTAGCTCAGCTAACTATAACAGCTGAATTTCTCTGGTTTTGTACGAGTGAAATGTCAGCCTAACTATAACATCCCTGTAACCTTTGTTTTTTCCCGTGAATTTCTAAGGTTTTTTTAAATGCTAATTTCTAACTATAAGTCCCTGAAACCTGTGTTTTTTTCAGTGAATTTCTAAGGTTTTTTAAATGCTAATTTCTAACTCTAACGTCCCTGAAACCTGTGGTTTTTTCAGTGAATTTCTAAGGTCTTTTAAATGCTAATTTCTAACTATAAAGTCCCTGAAACCTGTGTTTTTTTCAGTGAATTTCTAAGGTCTTTTAAATGCTAATTTCTAACTATAACGTCTCTGAAACCTGTGTTTTTTTCAGTGAATTTCTAAGGTTTTTTAAATGCTAATTTCTAACTAAAACGCCCCTGAAATCTCTGTTTTTTTTAGCGAATTTCTATGGTTTTCTAACTAGCAGTTGCGTTTGCAGAGTGGTGGAGAAAGGGGGCTGGGCCGCCAATCAGCACTCAGGAATTCTGCTGCGTAGGATTACAGGAGATACCAGGAGGGCTTCTTGGCCCCCAAGGTCCCTCAGGAGTAAAGTGGACTTCATCCCCCAACCAGTAGTGCGCCAGGAGGCGCGTTTGCAGAGTGGGGGAGAAAGGAGGGCGTGGCCTCCGAAAACCTCTTAGCAATCCCACTGTGTGCGACTTACTGGAGATAACAGGAGGGGTAGTTGGCCACCAATGATGTACTTGGGTGCCAACTACCCCTCCTATTACCTTCAGTAAGTCCCACACAGCAGGATTGCTGAGTTCTGATACCAGGCCACGCCCAATTTGTCCACCACTCTGCAAACGCACCTCCTGGCGTGCTCTTGGTTGGGGGATGAAGTCCCCTTCGCTGCTGGTGGTCCTTAGGGGCCAACTAGCCTACCTGTTACCTCCAGTAAGCCCCACACAGTGGGATTGCTGAGAGGTGGTTGCAGGCCAAGCCCCCTTTCTCCACCACTATAACTACGTACTGGCGACCGCCAGTCGGTAATATATACATATATATATATATATATATATGTGTGTAAAATTCTGACTTTGTATGCATAGGTATAAATCTTTATCTAAATATTCATATATAGATATAGTAGTCAGATTGAAACATTTTAAGCAAACAACACTGTTTTCCACTTAAAGGTAGTGGACAAATTAATGTGTGTGGCACGGTGCAGTGACTTTGTTTTTTCTGTGCTACCTCATGGCACTGTTTTTTCTGTGCTACATCATGGCACATTGAACACCTTTGGTGTCGTGGCAAATAGAGCGGAGGCATGGGCTCCATCAGGCCCCCCTCTAGAGTTGGTACTATGCGTCACAAGGGAAGGTGGAGAGCACGGAGGAATCATTGTACCCTCCCCACCCACGGCTCAAGGACCACCCAGCAGGGAGTCATTATTCTGCTGTGGTTACTGGAAGGTGGTAGGAGATACAAATCCATGTGTGAGAAACTCTCCTCTGTGATGCAATGTAGTAATGCACTTATGTCATGGGGTATGTCCATTAGGTGTAACACCACTGAGGTAAATAATACAACTAACACAATGGGGGAGATTTATCATGATTTTGCGCCACTGAAAAGTCACATAAAGTGTCACAATGTGTTGCAAAGTGTTAATGAAGGTTTTTATTTCCAACTCCAAACTTTTGTTTTGCACTGGAAAGTTGCTCTTAAAGTAAGGTAATTAGCACTTTGAGCTTCTTCAAGGAAAGGGACATTTAATGGATGATACTTAGGGGTTCCCACATGACCACTGATTTTTGACACAAAACCAGATCGACAAAGATTGTCAGCCCTGACTTTGGTAAAAAATACCCCTCCTTGAAACAGGCGTTAAGTAGGAGAAACATTTACATTTCTCCAAATGTTCCAAACATGTAATGTGGGTTGCACTGTACAGCACGCATCCAATGTGTGAAATCTTCAAGTACAAAACCTATGCTAGACTTCAAGCACACCCCATTGCATATGATACAAAGGTCTGTGCGCAGCACTAGGCAACCTTTTTCTGTGCTACCACATGAGAAAACAGTAACTATGGGCCACAATTGGTAAATATTACTCTGTGCTGCTGTCTTGCCCCCAGTTGCCCTACAGTGCAGCAACTTTGGTAGGTGTGCTGCTTTGCACTGTTTTATTAGCAAATCTACCCCTTTGTATTTAACATACTACGAAAGGGAAGACAACGAGAAGGCAATGCATAAAAAAAAAAAAAAGTTTTGTCAATGGGTAAAAAACGCAAAATAATAACTTATTTTTTATGTAGAGCTTCATATCATACGTCTGCCATTCCTAACCACTATAAATAACAGATTTTATTATTACCCAATTTAATGGTAGGCAATTTACTGTTTTTGGTAGGAAGGAAAGATGAGTCAGTATTGTTAGGATACAGACTTTTGACCAATGGTTCACTCACTACTTGTTTCAGCAGAGACAGTTCAGCATCTTGAGCTGTATTGTGAGTAAAACAGTTGTGCTTCACGTGTAAAGCATTGCATTGCAGACTGGGTGGTCTTAGAAATTCATAAGAAAAACAGTGAGTGATTGAAGTAATTCAGTGACACTGAACTATTGCTTCATTCATATATGTATTTTTCTGATATCCCCACGGGGACAATGAGACAATGCATTCAATTAAACAACAATGGTGTGAAATATCACCGAATAAAGAGAATTGAAAGATGGCTGAAGCAGGCACAATCAACAACCATTGTAGCTTTAATATCAGAAAACACCCAGCCTCAAATACATAATCCTCCACACAGAATGTATGAACACGTTAATTCTACTCATGTATGCTGTCTGTTTTGAGGCTGAAAGTGAACATTCCTTCATTGTTTTAAATGAACAACCTTTGTAGAGCACTCTGATGACTTCCAAAAAGATCCCCCAAACAGTAAATTCCATCATTTATCATAGATTGTTTAACTCATTTAGTTTGGCATCATGTGGACATATTTCTACATACCACTATTAGTTTACTTAAATTAGAATCAAAGATTGAAAGTGAAGCCAAGTTCTTGGCTACCATAGTGAAACAATTTTCGTTGAACTGTGTGCGTCTCCGGCATATAGTGGTGTGATGTGTACATTACAGTAAACATTTTTTACAGTTGTTTAAAGAAAAAAGGAGAAAACAGAACATGCAACAATGAAACAAGGTGCGAATATAAGAAAAAGTATTTTCACATGCTATACGAGATTTGGTTAAGCGTCTTATGGTTACTATTCCTGACTCTTACGGGCTTATTTATGAGAGGCTTGCACCGCCGGAGCGTCACTTTTTTTGACGTTCCTGCGGCACAAGCCTATCAATCATATCTATGAGGCAACGCAAAGCCACTCTGCCTGGCTTTGCATGACCTCGTAGATATGGAGTAAGACAAAGCAGCGGAAGTCACTGGCTTGCCATGCTCTGCGTCAAGGAGGCGTTCCATGGGCATTGCAGTGGGTTTGCCCACCCAACACCCATGGATTTTGGCGCTGCCCCAGATTTACTTAATCACATAAACCTGGGGCAGAGCCAAAACCTTACGCCTCCCCAGAGCAGGTGTAACGAGGAGAAATATTTTAATTTCTCCTAGTTTTTTCCTCTTTTTATGACTCCAATGCTGTGCCAATGCATTTCAGTAGAACCCCAATCAGGGCAAAAACAGACTTGAGTTGCCTGTGTTCTGGTTAAGGGAGAACCGGGCCTGGCTTTTCAGGGTGGATTGTTCCTATCTGAGCAGGGTCAGCACTGATTTCCATATGGCTGGGTCCAAACTGCAGTGGTTTGGTGTGCTAAATAACAATGCGCTGGGATGAGGCACTCAGTAATTACCAGTTGCTGAGATTCCTTCAAGCATTTCACCCATCACTTTTTAGGTCGAGCCTAGAGTAGCGCGCAAGCGCTGCTTCTGGCGAAGACTTTATGTAGGGGGTTTGAAAAAGCTGACCAGACGCTCGTGCGTCATGGCCTTTTCTCTGCGGTTACCCGCACGGGCGCCATGTGGTTTCAATTATCGTGCCCTGACACGGGCGCGATAATTAAAACCAGATGTCTCACTGTGGCGCGCGCACGCGCACCTCTCGCGTCGCCCCCCCTCCTCCCCGCTCGTGCCTTCAAATGCTTGTTCTTCGAGTCCTCTGGCTATATTATCCATTTCGTTTGATTTTCTTTTTGTATATATTTCATTTAGATTGTGGTATTATTTTATTCGTTCCGCATTTATTTTGAGACTTTGTATCATATCACTGTTGGGATTTCCCGTGAAATAAGTATTGTCAAAGCTTGTGTGACATAACCTCGTGTACTAACAATGTATTAATCGGTTAGCCCTTCTCATACTTACAAAAAAATACTTCTGAATTCTGTTAAAAGTTCCCAGAAAACGATGTGACTGGAAAACAGACTTCTCCGCCGGAATGCAGCGTTGCGTCTGGAAGGCAGGTCCCACCACCCCGGGGTGTTTGAGAGAAAGGAGGCGGGCGAAGGGGGCGAGCCGGGGCAGGATTGATGAGAGGGGGTTTGCAGACGTGGTGGAGGTGTGATCAGACTTATGCTGCGCTTGCAGCTGGAGGTAAGAGCTCCTGCTTTCATCCCCGTTGCGCGTGCGCCTTTCATCGTGCCGTCGTGTACTATGTGCACACGTCCCTGGCGTTCAGGGAGAGGCTCTTGACACACACGCCCTGTTTCTTCAGCTAGGAGTGAAGAATGAGTATGTCAGTACACCACACTCACTGCAGACCCATTGGGCTTCAGGGATTGGGGGATTAAGGATGTGGTTCGGTGCTCATGAAAGAGGAAGTGAGTGATGTGTGTTGAAAATTGGCATTTCGACAATAAGGTTGACCCTGGCGGTTCATGAAGGAGCACGACGCCAACGGAGTGCGAAAACCATCTACTTTCTGCTTAAGTAACTGGTTTTCGTAATCGAGTAAGCTCACTGGGCCTCTTATCAACTTTGAAAGAATAAAAGGCGGAGTCAGTGCTGTTGGAATTGGAGACCGTAAACGGGTTGTGTTTTCTTGCCGTGCTTGGACTATACTGGCCAGGGTCCGAGGTAGAGTGGGGTGTAGTGTAAAATACGCCGGAGAACGGTAGGGCTGGGGTTGATTCTGTCATTGCAGATATTTCTGAGCTATCCGCTTATCTGGAAATCCCCAGGTGATTTTTGTGCCTGAGTGACTGAAGCGCCGCGAGGCCTTGGAATTAGCATTCACCGCGCTGTATGAATAAGAGAATTGGCGCTCTGTTCGCCCTTGCCCTTGCACGGGTGCAGAGGACGGAATTCGAGCCGTCCCCCCTGCCAGGTTCGGCCAGCTGCGTCACGGCTTGGCGCTCGCTGGAGATGCCGCCTCCGGGCCGCGAGGAATGCCTGGACGCGCCCCGTCGCATTACCCGCACCGTGCGCTGCCTCGACCTGCTCGTGCAGGGCTGTGGAATCTCACCTCACGCGCCGTCTCACTCCTACCCCACCAGAGACACACAGGTTTACGTGCGTGCCCTTATTCTGCCCCGCAGGACCCTTTCAGGTCCAGGAGCATTAACATCAAGTCCGCAGATGCTTTCGTTCCTGGGAGTGGTGGGCAGGCCTGCAAAAGTTCAGGGTGGGCTGAGTCCGATCCGAGACAATGGTCTGGCTTGGCCCTAGTTGGAAAAGCACGAGCCGAGCCATTTTAAGGTTTAACATGTAAATGACAGAAAAAAACACAATGTAAAAATCTCCTATACATCTGTCATATTGTGTTTTCTATTGAATGTTTTGTTTTGTTTCAGTTTATACATTACGTCACTGCATTGATATTTATTAACATTAATAGTTCTTAAAAATTACCCCTTCCTATGCCCTAACCTGACTCCCATGACTGAACCAAGAAATGTCAGTTTATCATGTGCACTGTACCTATGGGCAATATTGTTATATAAACTATGCAAAGTGAGGTTTTTATACATCTTATTTCCAGAACTGAATTACTTCAAGTGCTTTAAAGTCTGAAGGTCAAACTGAGGCACAGTGAAGTAAAGGGGTTTACCTAGAATGACACAGTTTGCTTAAGTGGAGAAGCTGGGATTTGAGCCCAGGCATCCTGGATAAACATTGGGAAATTCGGCGAATGGAAGAATGTCTCCGACTCTCTCACTTTTACTTCCAAAGGACAAAGCGGCGGCTTTATTTCATGACCTAAATTACGTTCAGTAAATGCTTGGCACAACTCCATTTTGGCTCTGCTCTTTTTTTTTTTTTTTTTTGGCTCACCAGTCCCCATGGGACAAGGGCCTAGCCAGAGGCAGTCAGTCGGTTCAAGCTAGGCTTGAGCCTTACTTTTTTGCCTACCTCTAAAGACTGCTGATCAAGAATTTATTGCATTTAAGGCTCTCACTCATGAGTTTTGAAGTGGCAATTTATTTCCGGTCCCACCCAGAGGAAATTGCGTTGTAAAACAGTGCAGTAATGTAGTACCAAGCACAACAAGCATTGGCATAGCCAATAGGTCTCGCCTTTGGGACCTTATAAGTGTTTAACCATGCAAAAGTTAATGTTGTTGCACCAAGGATATTGTACTGCATAACTAAATACTTATAAGGTCCCAAAAGCGAGACCTATTGGCTATGCCAATGCTTGTTTATACTTCTGTTTAGGGTATCGGCATGCTCTACAAATAGACTTGATTCATTCACTCATTCATACAAACTGACCCAAACGTGTTCCATTGACACACATGTAAACACTCCGTGATGCCTAGTCAGATTTCAGAATTGCTTCCCATATTACACTGAGAAAAATACATTGAAGCACACAATGCAAAATCCAGCAGTGAAGTAGGTGCTCATCCTACTCCAGCTACAATTAATTGACTCAGCGTCTACTTAATTAGTGCTCATGGGCAGAGGGCATTCATAGTTAAACAGATAATACAGCAATCAGTCAGTACATGATGCATGACTTTTCAGAGTGAAATTGGCCCTTATCATCGCATACCTACCTATGCCACCAGTGGCCAGTGAGTGGACGATCCCAGCAATAGGTGTGTGTCTCTCTTGAAGTGGTGGCAAGGGCTGTCAGGGTTATGCCTTGTGAGATGCAGCTGAAAGTTTAGACATGGAAACAGTGCACATTATATAGCACAGGACTTGGTTTTACTCACACCAGAGGCATTGAATTTGAGGACATGGGACCTGACACTTAAATATTAATGTTACAGACATCCTGCACAATGGGACCTATTGTATTAATCCGTGAGGTGCCTGAAAGACACATTGTAAAGCAACAAGTCACCTTATATTGTCATGGGAATGAAGCTGAATGCTAACCACACTGTCCTATGAGAGTGGCATGAGGTCTTACTTGCAGAGATCCCTCAACACACTATGGTGGGTGGGTTTCCATAATGTCACTGGGGCACAGGGATCTACCTTTAGGCAAACAGACCCAGATTTTAATACTTTATGTGATAAGAGTTTATGTTGAAGAAGAAACTGCAGTGTGGTCAGAAGACATTCTATGTTATGTTACCATGTGGTGTCCTGCCTGACTGGTGTTGGCAGTACCCTATTTGCTTAATCAGCATTTGTATAGATATCCGATAACAGGTACATAGAGGATGACAGCATGCAGCCACCAAGCATCCTCATTCTTTGCTGGTGGGCAAGGCAGACATCTACAAGACTGTTTTTATGTTGAACTTTCATCAGGCTGGCACCGGGTTGCACTAGGCAAACTGTCAATCTATGTACATCTTCACAAAGACACAACTGTGTCTGTTGCTAGAGATTACTGACACCATTAGTGGGACATACTTGGTTGTGAGGTGTGGTAGGCAAATGTGGAGATGGGACTTGTGAGGACACTTATTACATGACTGGGTGAAATATGCATTATACTTAATGGTGTGTTTGTGAGGAACAATTTGAAGCATGAAGGAAAACACTTACCAGGCTCTGTCATCCAAGCGGTCTGTGTGGCAGATCCCACTGGCACCAGAGTACGGAAAACATCTGTGGCAACACAGGACCTGCAATGGTGATGTGAATTTTCAATATGTGTAAAAAACACAGGGCATACAGTTGTTGTGAGAGGATTTCGAATGTGAGATGGTGTGTGAAACAGACATACAGACAAGAATATTGAGATCCAATAGTGGACCCTGAGAACATGTTCCTACTGTTAAGAACCAGGGAATGTACTTGCAAATAATCTTAGTGTTATGCAGGTAGACAAAAAATGCAGTGGACTCATTTCTGTTTCACTGACATAGATGGTTTTTGTGGCCTGTCCTGATTGAGCCCTTGCCTCAACAAAGATGCGTGTTTGTGTTGTGACTTGGAAGAGAGCGTACAGTGGGTTCGGAAAAACTCATAATTGGTTAAATTTTCTGTTTGAACATCTGCATATACATAAGGCTTCACATACAAGTGTATTGCTAATTTCATTGCCAGTGTCTGCTCTGTTGTATGCTTGGCACTTACTTGGTCCTGTGTCTCTGACTGGCATGGCTGCAGCTTGAAGGCATTGAGGCATTGCGTGGACACGAAGACCGTGATACTTGGGGGCATATTTACAATAGAAGTGACGGGGCGCAGTGATAGCCTTCCTGGCTTAACGCTGCACTCCGCCACTTCTGAAACGCAGAGCTGCACCGTATTTACAACAATATGGTGCAGCCCTGCATTTCTCCTTGCGCTTGCACTAAATTTAGCTGCCTAGTGCCAACGCAAGCCCCCTTGCACCATAGTGCAAGGGTATCTGCGTTGCAGGGGAAGATTGTTTATGTGCAGGAAGGTGTCCCTTCCTGCACATAAGCAATCTTTAAATGGCGATTTGTAACTTCTATGTGTGCTGCTTAATGCGGCACATAGAAGTTGCAAAACATCATTTTTTTTAAATAATTGTTTATGTGCAGGAAGGGACACCTTCCTGCACATAAACAATCAATGGCATTTTGCTGTTTCTATGTGTGCTGTACAACGCAGCACACATGGAAACAGCAAAATCGAGGAGAAATCAACTGAAATGGGGAAAATGGAACATATTTAGAGGGGGTATCTGAACGTTACCATTGACGGAGCCCTCACTGGAGGACAGCTAACAAACCGAGGTGAAGCATGCGAAATAACTCGTCGAATATATTTATGTAATGGAAATGTATGACTGTGGCTAACAGTAAACTGGGAAATATTAATTTTATGTACACAGGATTTCATTGTATGCAATAATTTTACAAGTCGTGTACCCAATAAAAAGAGTTAAAAAAAAAAAACGAGGAGTAATCAAACATTTATCATCGTTGCGCCAGGGTAAGACCAGGTTTTCCCTGGTCTTAATTTTGGCGCTGTCCCATATTTACGCTATGTAGGAAGCTGGCTCTGTATATACTATACCAAAGTGAGGTATAGTGGGCACAGAGTCCAGTGGAACCCCAAAGGTAGGCAGAGGTAAAAGTAAATAGCACCTTACTCTCTATTTGTGATAGTGTGGGCGAGCAGTAAGGCTTTATCAGAGGGTAGTGTTAAGCATTTGTTGTACACACTCAGTCAGCAAGGGATTTCACACACTCGAAGACTGAACTCAGACCAATTTGCTTTATATAAAAATATTCTTTAGTTATATTTATTTCCTAGAACCAAGCAAGCCTGGCACAGGTAAGTGATCTATACTTTGCAGTAACAATACAGTTTGAATTGCAGTAGTATATATACTTTGGTTTGGTTACAGTAGAATTACTGGAATTGCAATACCTTGAAATACTGTACATATACTTTGTAATGACTTTTCAATAGGTTGTCTTGTAAATCACTTTGCAGATTACTTTTCTTACACAGTGTAGTATACCTGGATACTGCACTGGGACATTTCCTGTAAACAGGTAAGTAAATACGTTTTGGTTACTTGTACACAGTTATATAGACTTTGATAGATTTTCCAACTCCACACTTAGAAACTTTTTCATAGAAAACAGTCAATGTTATCCTATGGGAGGAAATAGAGTTATCGGTTAACAGGTAAGTACTTTGTTGTGGGAGTTGGTTTTCTGGGGTTAGACTTAGGGGTCTCCCAGGGTCGCGGATGCTCTCTCAAAGCACCCTCAGCGGCACTAGGGCGGCCGGGTGCAGAGTGCTGAGGCCCAATGTTATCCAATGGGGATAGGGGGCCTCCGGTTGGTGGCTGCTTACGAGCAGGCCACGAGATTGTGGGAGCCAAGCTCCTGGACTTAAGCTCAGGGCAAATGAGGGTTCAAGTTAGCACCAAAGGTACACCCTCAGCGGCACTAGGGCGGCCGGGTGCAGGGTGCTGTTTTGTTGTCGGGTGCCCTGTTACTTTCAATGGGGATTCTCCGGTTTGCAAACACACTGCAGACTCGGGGACGAAGGTCTTCCGGGAGCGACCACCACTTGGAGAGGTAAGTTGGGATGCTGGGGGTTGGCTAGACACCGTCGGTTGGGCCACCCAAGGCAGTGGGGCGTCGGGTGCAGGGGTGTCTTTTAGGGTCGGATCTTCTTACCAGCTCCTGGTCGCGGTTGGGGGACCCTCCGGATTGAGGCTGCAGACGTCGGTTGGAGGCTTGAGGCAGGTCAGGGATCACTGGATCTCAGGTCAGGATCGCCGGGGAGCCCTCCTCGTGGTGTTGAGCCACTCGAACTCGGGCCGTGTGCAGAATGGTGCAGACTCGCGGATTTTGCCAGAGCTGGAGTCTGTGGGTGAACAAATCCGGTGTTCACGCGAGACACAGCCTTTTCCTTGGAAGGCAGGGCAAGTCCTCGGGGTTCTTGAGGTTTCTGGCTGCAGGACACACCAGAGTTTTGCTTCTGCAGGTTCGAGGTGGGGACAGGCCGGTAGGGCTGGGGCCAAGTCAGTGGGCGTCCTCCTCTTCTTAGCTTCGGCACGGCTGTTCGGTCCTTCTTCTTCTTTTCTTCTTGGTCATTGCTTGTCTGAGGAGGCAAGGTTCAGGGGTGCCCCTGAATACTAGATTTAGGGGTGTTACAGGTAAGTAAAAGGTTGGGACCAATGGGTCCCTTCCTTGGGGTTGGTACACCCCCTATTATGCCACCCTCCAGTGGGAGGGGGCATATGCCTCACTCTGGTTGGCTGGGTCCCCCCATCTGCAAGATGGTGGGGACTGAGAGTTGTGCTTCACCTCGCCTCCCCCACCTGAGGGGTGGGGTTGGCAAAGGTGGGCACTGTAGGGGCACAGGGCTCATGCACCTGTACCCTCACCACTGGTATAGTGCACCCAGCTAGAGGGGTGGCTGACCAATGCCAGGGCAGTGGGTTGTGGGCATGGCACACAGGGATGTGTGCCATGTCGACTCTTCACTTTGTTCTGCACCAAAACACGCAGCCTCCAAAGGCAGTGTGTGCGTGTAAAGGTACAGGGCCTCTAAGGGTGGCACAATAAGTGCTGCAGCCCTTAGAGGCCTTCCCTGGTCACAGTTCCCTGGGTACCTGTGGTACCATTTACCAGGGACTGACCTGTGGCCAGAGAGTGCCAAATGGGTTTGGTCTTCAATGCAGTTTTAGGGAAAGAACATAGGCCCTGGGTCCCTCATTGGCAGGAGCCCAGGGCACACTCAGTCACAGTACATCAGCAGTTCAGCAAAAAGTGGGGGCAACCATGAAGAAAGAGGGCACTTTCTCACACGCTACCCTTGTAAATATGGGCACCATCAAAATCAATGGGTGTTGCGGTGGAACGCCCACCACAACACCCATTGCCCACCCCTTCCACGCTAAGTATAGCGTGAAAGGGTGCCTTATTTACAAGGCAGCATTAAGCCACGTTAAGTTGCTTAACGCTGCCTTGTGAATAAGGCGAAGCCCTTATCGCCACCACAACATCGTGAAAAGTGACGTTTTGGTGGCAATAGGGGCTTGTAAATATGCTCCTTGATGTCATAACTGGTCTTATCTCCATTACATTGTATTCACCATCTTGATGACTTCCTGAGTTATGTTTTTTTTCTCTGCTCTACAGAATGCCTGTGGAGGCAGAGCCTAGACTTCTTTATAACGGTCTGCCACAAAGTCTACCATGGTGAGTGTCTCTTTCTCAGTGAATATCCTCTCCCTCTTGAGGTGGATGGCTTGCATCTCCATAGTTTGGCTTCATACTGCGGTGAGGCACATGGGACAGAGGGCAGGGCCTATGTCTTTGGACCTAAATATGTGTTTTAGATTGTTATTACTTACTAGTGTTTGATTGTAGCCAGTTGTGGCTATTTTATTATACCCCCTATTCGGAATATTGTACAGCATATGTTACAAACGTGCAATTTGATCTGATTTGAGGGGATATATAAAGTGCATCAAATTCCCGAAGGCATCAAGGCGCCATAGTCTCAATGGTGTGATTCAGCCAGCGGGGATTCAAAACAAACAGTTGCGCTGGGGATACCCTATAGGGTGAAAAGACAGGTCTTTAAGGCTTTTTTGAAGGGAGAGTGTGATCAGATACCGGTCAGATGACTTGACAGCGAGTTCCACAGTCTTGCTGCCGTAACCGAGAAAGCTCTACCTCCCCATTTCGTCTTCTGAAATCTGGGCTCTGTCACCAAGTTAAGGTGGTCTGAACAAAGATTCTCCGAGGGGTATAACTGTGAAACATAGCCTTGATTCCTGCTGGGCAGGTCTAGTAAAGGACCTTATGCACTATACAGACGGTTTTGAATATAATGCGTTTTGTTATTGGGAGCCAGTGAAGATCATGTAGTCTCCTGGCCATGACTGCTGTTTAGGAATGCCCAGTGTGAACCTGGCCAATGCATTCTTCACTACCTGCAGTTTGGCTTGGGTGCTATAGTTGGTATCCAATTAAAGGGCATTTCATAACTAATAACTAATGTAGGGGCCGCATGCTTCCATGCCGAGAGGGGGATGAAAGGAAACATTTTCCTCAACATTCTAATCAGCCAGAAACATATTGGCATAATGCGGTTGTCCTGAAGATCTAGAGAGAGCTTACAGTCCAGTATCACCCCTAAATTATTAGCCTTCTCTGAAGGCATAGGAGGAGTACCTACAGTCTCAGGCCACCAGTTTTTGTTCCAGATGGAGGTTTGTGTTCCAAAGAGTAGTACCTCAGTATTCCCCCCATTGAGCTTCAGGTAGTTCTCCTCCATCCACCCAGCTACTGCTGTCATGCACAGGTTGAAATTAGCTGCAGTATCTTCTGTATCTTTCGTAATTGACATGATAAGCTGGGTGTCATCGGTGTAAGAAATCACCTGTAGCCCAAAAGAACGTATAATCTTACCAAGGGGAGAGATGTACAGGTTAAAAAGCGTTCGGCTGAAAGATGAGCCCCGTGCAGAGAGAAAGGGTCAGATAGAAATTGGTTCACCGCCACACTCTGTGATCTGTACTTAAGGAAAGAAGACAGTAGTTTCAAAGCCCTGCCTGAGACACCCAATTCCAGTAGGCGATTGACCAGTAGAGATGGAGAAATGGTGTCAAAGGCCATGGACAAATCCAACAGGATCAGTGCCGCACCCTGCCCCGAATCCACTAGCCGCCTAACACTGTCCATAGCCAACACCAATGCTGTTTCTGTTCCGTGATCTTTCCGGAACCCGCACTGACATAACCAACCTGCTCTGCTCTTCCACATATGCCATCAAGTGGCTATTGAGATGTTTTTTCCAAGATCTTAGCAGGAACTGGGAGTAGAGAGATAGGTCAGAAGTTTTTAAAGTCATTGGGGTCCAGGTTAGGCTTCTTGTGAAGAGGCGTCACTACTTCTTCCTTCCACAACCGAGGGTAGCACCCAGAAGAGTTGGCTTCATTCATTATTCATTGTGGATGAGAGGTAGAGCGCTACCAAACTAGCCAGCATGAGGAGGATTTTAGGAGCACATGGTTCAAGGGGAGAGCCCGACTTAGGGGTCGATTCCGATTCCGGCCGGAAAACGTACCGACCGACTCGGAGCCGGAATTAATTCCGACCGACACGTACCGGTGCAGCCCGACCCGCAAAGTACGATGAAAAGCGTGCAAAACCCGACCGACCCGTACGGAACACAAGCCGAACGACCGAGCCGCGCGGTAAACAGCAATCCGGACGGAAAAACACGCGAATCTAACCGACCGACACGCACCCGGAACAATCCCGAACGAAACGTACCCGCGAACTCCCACCCGCCAAGTACGATGCAACGCGTGGAAAACCCGACCGAGTCGCACGGAGGACAAGCCGTACGACCGACACGCATACAAACCTGCAAGCCAAAGCAACCCAAAACACCTCGACCGACGCGTCCGCAGCATAGAAAACAGCACAAACACAGCGTGAACGAATCGGAGAAGCCCGTACGAGACAACTGCAGGGTCAGACTCGGCCACAAGAACGTCTCCTACATGCACAAAAAGTACAAAGGGAAAATACACAAAAAAAGGCCAAACAAGCAATTACAAAGCCAATAAATACTGGGGGGGCAGGGAACAAAGACACACCCACAACTCCACCCATATAAAGGACACAAATCCCTACCATGATCCTTTGCAAATTCAAATTACCTGCCAGCACTCAACAGACAGCAACCATACACCCACAGCTCATCCATCACACAAGCCACACACCATCAGCATCTCAACAAATAGCAACCTCACATACACCCAGCAAAACACACACTCACACACCTTCACCTGCACACCAACACACACACCACTCACCATCACCACCCATCACCATGCCCCCAAAGAAGAATCATAAGTTCCTAGATAGTGAATTGGAAGTCCTGGTAGATGAGATCCTCAGGGTAGAGCCACAGCTTTTGGTACACTGGTCCAACAGACACCCATGGCGCAGAAAACCAAGATGTGGGAGAGGATCGTCGACAGGGTGAACGCACAATCACCATGTTTGCGCACAAAGATAGATATACAGAACAGGTGGTATGACGTGCGCAGGAGGGTCAGGGAGCTGTTGAAGAAGGACTACCTCGTGAGCCAACACACCGGCAGTGGCCCTCCTGCCAAGCCAGTCTACCTCAGGCCCTGGGAGGAGAAGGTGCGGGCCATCCTACCACCAGTGAGCGTATATGGACTAGAAAACATCCCAGAGCCTGGTGAGTACACAACAAATGTACACAATATTGTGCCACAATACACACACATCACTGTCAAGGGGAGAGTCAAACCATGCACCCTTAGCAAATACACAGCAACCAAAAGATAATCATCCCAAGATGTGTATGTTAGTCAGATAAACACAATACATGCCATCTCATAGTGATATGTAACTGTGTCATGACATGTACAAACCTAACAACAAATAGAGCAAGGCAGTGGTACAAATCTAACCAACAAACACAGTCAGATATTTTGCCACCACTAGAACACCACCTCACAGGGAAGCTCACTGAAAGGAAGGAATCCTGTGTATGCTGGGCAAGTCAGTGTAGCCAATAGCATCATGGGAGTCGTAGTCACACATATTGCCCACCCTCACAATGCGCACATCAACACCACCATGAACCATGCTCACATCACAGGGAGTGGAAAACAACTGACAAGATGGCTGACACTGGCTACTGCTGTGGGGAGCACAAGGCCCTGCTGGCAACTGTGCACCAACCAACAGCAGGACACCACTGACTGACATCCTGAAAGACAACTTGCACTCCCTGCAATGGAAGCACCTTCCATGGTGGGATATCTGGCTGGGTGAGAAGGCGGACTCACAGCACAGACCATAGTCACCAGCAGCTCCACCCACACCCCCCCCTAACACAAACTCCACACAACTCACCTGGGAGAATGCATTGCCTCACACTCCAATCAAATAACCCACAAAGAACCACAACCCTGGGTCATGCTGTGTGAAGCACAGGGACACACATGGGACCTGTAGCAGAACTAACCCCAGGATAACACTGTCAGCCATCTTGTCAGCACAGGCACACAACCCCACAGGGAAGCAGAGTCAAAGGGAAGGAAGCATGGGCATGCTGGGAAGGGGGGTGGAGGCAATAGCATGATGGGAGTGGTAGTCACAGCTCAACATCCCCCACCCACATGGCCCAGCAAGCTCACACTCAAGCATGCACACCCCACAGAGAGTGGAAAGCCCCATCAAAGATGTCTGACACTGGTGCTCTATTGTGGGGAGCACAAGGCCCTGCTGGGAACTGTGCAACAACCAACAGCAGGACACCACTGACTGACATCCTGAAAGACAACTTGCACTCCCTGCAATGGAAGCACGTTCCATGGTGGGATATCTGGCTGGGTGGGAAGGAGGACTCACAGCACTGACCATAGTTACAAGCACCTCCCCTCACACACCCCCTCAACACTAACTCCACATAACCCACCTGGGAGAATGCAATGCCTCACATCCTAACTGAAGATCCCACAAAGAACCACCACCCTGGGTTATGCTGTGTGAAGCACAGGGACACTCTTGGGACTTGTAGCCAAACAACTGCCAGGACAACACATCCAGCCATCCTGTCAGCACAGGCACCCCACCCCACAGGGTAGCAGAGTCAAAAGGAAGGAAGGATGGGCATGCTGGGAAGGGGGGTGGAGGCAATAGCATGATGGGAGTTGTAGGCACAGATATTGGTCACACCCACAATTGGCCCATCAACACCACTCTGAACCTTGCCCACATCACAGGGAGTGGAAAAGGACTCACAAGATGGCTGACACTGGCTACTGCTGGGGGGAGCACAAGGCCCTGCTGGGAACTGTGCAACAACCAACAGCAGGACACCACTGACTTACATCCTGAAAGACAACTTGCACTCCCTGCAATGGAAGCACGTTCCATGGTGGGATATCTGGCTGGGTGGGAAGGAGGACTCACAGCACTGACCATAGTTACAAGCACCTCCCCTCACACACCCCCTCAACACTAACTCCACATAACCCACCTGGGAGAATGCAATGCCTCACATCCTAACTGAAGATCCCACAAAGAACCACCACCCTGGGTTATGCTGTGTGAAGCACAGGGACACTCTTGGGACTTGTAGCCAAACAACTGCCAGGACAACACTCCCAGCCATCCTGTCAGCACAGGCACCCCACCCCACAGGGTAGCAGAGTCAAAAGGAAGGAAGGATGAGCATGCTGGGAAGGGGGGTGGAGGCAATAGCATGATGGGAGATGTAGGCACAGATATTGGTCACACCCACAATTGGCCCATCAACACCACTCTGAACCTTGCCCACATCACAGGGAGTGGAAAAGGACTCACAAGATGGCTGACACTAGCTACTGCTGGGGGGAGCACAAGGCCCTGCTGGGAACTGTGCAACAACCAACAGCAGGACACCACTGACTTACATCCTGAAAGACAACTTGCACTCCCTGCAATGGAAGCACGTTCCATGGTGGGATATCTGGCTGGGTGGGAAGGAGGACTCACAGCACTGACCATAGTTACAAGCACCTCCCCTCACACACCCCCTCAACACTAACTCCACATAACCCACCTGGGAGACTGCAATGCCTCACATCCTAACTGAAGATCCCACAAAGAACCACCACCCTGGGTTATGCTGTGTGAAGCACAGGGACACTCTTGGGACTTGTAGCCAAACAACTGCCAGGACAACACTCCCAGCCATCCTGTCAGCACAGGCACCCCACCCCACAGGGTAGCAGAGTCAAAAGAAAGGAAGGATGGGCATGCTGGGAAGGGGGGTGGAGGCAATAGCATGATGGGAGATGTAGGCACAGATATTGGTCACACCCACAATTGGCCCATCAACACCACTCTGAACCTTGCCCACATCACAGAGAGTGGAAAAGGACTCACAAGATGGCTGACACTAGCTACTGCTGGGGGGAGCACAAGGCCCTGCTGGGAACTGTGCAACAACCAACAGCAGGACACCACTGACTTACATCCTGAAAGACAACTTGCACTCCCTGCAATGGAAGCACGTTCCATGGTGGGATATCTGGCTGGGTGGGAAGGAGGACTCACAGCACTGACCATAGTTACAAGCACCTCCCCTCACACACCCCCTCAACACTAACTCCACATAACCCACCTGGGAGAATGCAATGCCTCACATCCTAACTGAAGATCCCACAAAGAACCACCACCCTGGGTTATGCTGTGTGAAGCACAGGGACACTCTTGGGACTTGTAGCCAAACAACTGCCAGGACAACACTCCCAGCCATCCTGTCAGCACAGGCACCCCACCCCACAGGGTAGCAGAGTCAAAAGGAAGGAAGGATGGGCATGCTGGGAAGGGGGTGGAGGCAATAGCATGATGGGAGTGGTAGTCACAGCTCAACATCCCCCACCCACATGGCCCAGCAAGCTCACACTGAAGCATGCACACCTCACAGGCAGTGAAAAGCCACTTCAAAGATGTCTGACACTGGCCTCAGCTGTGGGGAGCACAAGGCCCTGCTGGGAACTGGGCACCAACAAACAACAGGACAACACTGTCAGCCATCCTGTCAGCACAGGCACACTACCCCACAGGGAAGCAGAGTCAAAAGGAAGGAAGTATGGGCATGCTGGGAAGGGGGGTGTAGGCAATGGCATGATGGGAGTTGTAGGCACAGATATTGGTCACACCCACAATTGGCCCATCAACACCACTCTGAACCTTGCCCACATCACAGGGAGTGGAAAAGGACTCACAAGATGTCTGACACTGGTGCTCTGTTGTGGGGAGCACAAGGCCATGCTGGGAACTGGCCACCAACCAACAGCAGGACACCATTGTCAGCCATCTTGCCATTGCTCTCACACTCACACACAGTGAAGTCCACCCAAAAGCAAGTAAGTATGGGCATGCTGGGAAGTGGGGTGGAGGCAATAGCATGATGGGAGTGGTAGTCACAGATATTGGTCACCCCCACAACTGTCCCATCAACACCACCCTGAACCATGCGCACATCACAGGGAGTGGAAAACAACTGACAAGATGGCTGACACTGGCTACTGCTGTGGGGAGCACAAGGCCCTGCTGGCAACTGTGCACCAACCAACAGCAGGACCCCACTGACTGACATCCTGAAAGACAACTTGCACTCCCTGCAATGAAAGCACCTTCCATGGTGGAATATCTGGCTGGGTGGGAAGGAGGGCCGGATGTCAACCAAATACAACCAATGCAGACCATGTACACACCCCAACATTCACATAGAAATGCCCAAATAATGCAGGACAATGTGCTACACCAATATCAACCCCTGACTGTGACAACTTAGGACAATGCAATGTACAGGCCCGCATCCAGAGGCACAGTCACAACTGTCAGGTGTGTCAACCATTGATGCCTGCAGAAACATAACATACATTGTGTGTGTCTCCCAAAAACAGGGGATGATGGGAACACAGCAGCAGATGCTGAGGAGTCCCCGTCCCAGGCTCAAGAGGATACGGAGCTCACTGGTGTGGAACAGCCTCTGCCCTCCTCGGATGAAGAAGACCCACCTGGCACCTCCGGAGCAAGTCATCATGCAGCACCAGCAGGACCACCAGCTGCACCCCTGCACCCACCCCTCCAACGACTGTCAACACACATACCACCCCTGCCGACATGGACAGACCAAGGAGCACCACCACCACCAGCACAGGGACCCTGGACCAACGTGGGGCCATGGACACCACCACCACCAACAACCCCCAAGGTGGCCCAGGCTCACCTGTGCGTGCCACCTCAGGTACTGCACGAGTCGCCAGGGGTGGTGGGAGGGGTGGGAGACATAGGTCGCTGCTCGCAGAGGGGTCTGGACTGCATGATGACCCACAACTGGCACGCATAGCCGATGCGTACCAGTCCAGCACCGGAGAGTTCAGCCAGGTAGTGGGGCTCCTCAGGGACATTAAACAGCAGCAGGCTGCCCATCATGCCCGCTTGGACTCACACATGTCCCGCGTGGAGTCCAAGTGGGACACACTGCAAGAGATGACGGCGGTGCATAGGGACATATTACAATGCCTCCGCCAGATGAGCAGCAACCAGTCAACACCTCCCTGTGTGCCCACAACATCTGGTGCTGAAACAACTGCAACTGCCACAGGGAGGGCGGATGACTCTGGCGAAGAGTCCCCTGCACCGCAGCAGCCTGCACTTGAGGGTCCCCCCAAAGAAGAGGGGCCGTCCGAGGAGGGGCAAGTGAGAGGCCGATGGCCATGTGCAACCCCCAGGAAGCCAAAACCTGTTCTGGATAATCACCTTTGTGCGCAAACTGTTCACCCTGTTGACTGCAACACAACTCTCCCACATGACATGGGGAGCTCAAGTTGGACCAATGTCTCAGATGACTGTGGACTTTACTCTGGACATTTCTGCTACCAGGACTTCCAAATCATCTAGGAACTTTGGATTACAATCACAATGTACAGCACCCACCATCCTGTGCACTATACTCACACATGTATGTCAATAAACTCACTAATACACCATACTTGCCTCTGTTGTGATTCCTACGTTGTCTCTGAAGTGGCGATGATGATCTGGGAAATGACACTGTGCATGATAACTGCTACAGAAAGTACAACACCGGCATGTGAGTCATGGCGACGTCACACATATGAGGGAGGCACACCACCAGGGCTACACAACACATACACACCATGGCCATCTGACTCATCGCCTACACTGATGTTGCCAGGAAATACGTTGCATTGCACAGACCCAACACCTATTCACAGTCTGTGTTAACTAGCCCACTGGTGCAGTAAGCAAATGTCAGTCAGATGTGTGACCACAGACAACGCACATCACAAAGTGAAGCACAGGTTTATTACACATTTGCAACATGTTGTAACCACCACAAATGCAAGGTAATCCCACCTGGCAGCGGGCACACAGTCAACAAGTGTAGAAGGAAGGAAGCCCATGGGTGTGGTGCACATCACCTGTAGGGACACGACAGCTACCACCCTGGAAGTCGAATCACGGTGTCGGGGATCACAGTTGACCAAACGACTCTGAAAGTACCCTGTGAAGGACAGAAATGACACACAGTCAAAAGCACTGAAGAACAGGACAGAACTGCAATACTCATGCCCAATACATGTCACAAGATACCCACCCAGAACCAAGTTAGCATGTCAACACTGTTGGGGAGTACAGACTACCTGTAAGGACACATCGCTACACGCATACAGTCATGTAGCCCATGGACACACTCAAACAGCACCAGAGCACCACCAACATTTATCTTGCAAACTCACATCATTGACATGACATCTCTGGATACTCACATTCAGCTGAAGAAGTTGGTGATGAGCTGTGTGCGGACATCACCATCATCATCATCATCATCATCACTGGCATCGTGGTCCAGGCCAGGATCCTCCACAGGTGGCGGACGTTGGTCATCGTCATCCAGGATGAGAGGCAACTCCTTCCGCACTGCCAGGTTGTGTAGCATGCAGCAGACGATGACAATCTTGCACACCTTTGCTGGGGCATATGGGAGGGACCCTCCTGTCTTGTCGAGGCAGCGGAAGCGGCTCTTCAGGAGACCAAATGTCCGCTCAATCACTCTCCTGGTCCGACCATGTGTCTCATTGTAGCGCATCTGGGCTGGTGTCACAGGGTTCCTGAGGGGCGTCAGCAACCACGGCATGTTGGGGTATCCGGAGTCACCTACATACAGACAATTGCACATTAGCAGAGTTGGAAAAGAGGGTGGAACACTACATAGCAGAACACACACAATGGTACAAAGTCAGTACACACCAACAAGCCAGGCACGCTGGTTCCGCATCTGTGACATCATCCTCGGGATGCGACTACTCCTCATCACGTAGGCATCGTGTGCAGAACCAGGGAAACGGGCACACACGTGTGAGATGCTCATATCTGCAAGACAGACCACCAGTGCATTGACCGAGTGGTAGTGTTTGCGGTTCCTGTATGCCTGCTCTTGGGCCTGTGGTGGTACCAATGCCACATGTGTCCCATCAATGGAGCCAATGACATGCGGCATCCTCCCCAGGGCATAGAAGTCACTCTTCACGCCAGTGAGTTGTTGGAGTCTAGGGAAATAGATGTACTGGTTCAGGTATATCAACATAGCCTCCAAAACATCCCGGAGCACACGGCTGAACATGGTCTGTGACATCCCACCAGTAGTCGCCACAGTGTGTTGAAAGGTACCGGTGGCAAAGAAGTGTAGGGCTGCCATCACCTTCACCTTGGGGGTCAGCGCTGTAGGGTACGGCCGGCCAGGTTGCAAATGTGGTGCCAAGCGCACTGCCAAATCCTCAATCAGCTGCCTGGTGAAGCGGTACCGTCGGATGCTGTCACATTCCACCATCGTTGCCAGGTCAGGGAATGGTCTAAGGACAGCTGGTGCCCTGCAGTGCATAGGTGAAGAAAGCAAGATTGTCAGTCACCCCACATATGTGGCATTGAACACACTCAATATCACATGATACATCATTATGAGGCACAAGTACATGATGTGTGCAGTTCCGTAAGGATATGTATGGCACATACATGGCCAACATCTAACATCACAGTTCAACAAGTGGCATCAATAAGTCCCAGGTCGTGCCATTGGATATCATGAGGCCGTGTCACAGTTCCCATCTCCTGCTGCCACGTTACAAACACACCCCACAGTGACATGTGAGGACAGATGTGCCCCAGGCATCACAGCTCAACAACAGGTACATTCCCAGGGACCCTGTATTGCCACATGGACACTGGCATGACATGGTGTATCATGTATACACCACAGCAAAACAACCATGACCCCCACAGGTAGTGGTCCCTGTTGCCTCGGCAGGACAGACATGGACGTCTGTGACACACACACGCACAACATCAAAGTCCATGCACAAACAACGTGGATGTGGAGACTGCCTCCCATTGTGCACATGAAATCAGAGACATTGTAAACACAACATGCACACAGACTGTGGAGGACCATCACTATTGTGCCAATGGGTCACCCTGGGTTAAACATACCGTCCCACATGGGACTCAGGGGGTATGTGACATGACATACACATACACCACCGTGAAATGTGACCATGCCACATGCTCAGATATGAACAGTTGCACATCACAGTGGTCATGTACACGAAACACCAAGGATTCTGTCCCCATGAACACGTGCACAGCCTGGGGGTGGCTGCCCCCAAGTGACACCCACAGAACAACATGTTCAACCCCATACACGGAATAGGTAATGCAGCCTTACATGCCGTAGGATACAGTTTGGACAGGCTGTGGTGTTGTAGGTGTGCCCCTCACTCCCTGGGAAGTATATGTGGCTGGCATATGTTCACCTGTGACAGGCATGGTGACATATGCCAGTGACTTGTACAGGGACGCGTTGGACAGCAATGGACCGATCGGTGTGCCCGGCCGGCCCATTGCATTCAATGTGTGCGGGTACGCGTTGTATCCTAGGTACGCGTTGAACAGCAATGGTCCGATCGGTGTGCCCGGCCGGCCCATTGCATTAAATGTGTGCGGGTACGCGTTGTATCCGCAATACGCGTTGGACAGCAATGGACCGATCGGTGTGCCCGGCCGGTCCATTGCATTCAATGTGTGCGGGTACGCGTTGTATCCTAGGTACGCGTTGAACAGCAATGGTCCGATCGGTGCGCACCCATTGGCTATGGCCTGGCCTGGCAACGGACGCGTTTTCAAAATTTGAACGAGTCTGATGCTGTAAATTCAGTTGGTCACCCACAACAATGTTGCAAATTCATGGGTGTCATGAAGTTGAACATTTGAAGGATGCTGGGGGCGTGTGTAAGTGGTGCAATTCCATGTATTGGCCAGATTCAGAAGATGCAAACTACTTGGACCTATCACTTTGGACACATGGGACAGTATCTGCCTCTGCAGCACACATATAATGCTGGCTGTTCCCCTGAGAGCTCACTTGCCTGCACTACATGCTCCAGGACGACATCTGCCACTACACTGCTGCTGTATCTGCACCCTCTGGACCCTGCAATGGCACGTACTGTGGAGAGATCCCCAACCTTCAGCACTGAGGAGAACCAGGCCCTGCTGGACAACCTCCTTCCACAGTACAGCAAGCTGTATGGGAAAGCAGGGGAGCAGGTGAGTGTTCTGTCCACTGCCTTTCTAGATGTGCATGTTGTCTGACTAGCAAGGCTAACAGTCTGCACGCCACTGGCTAGCAGGCTCACTGAGTAGTTGTCACCCCCCATAGTGTGTAGTCACATGCACTGGACAGGTATAGTGCAGTGACAGTGCATTTAAACAAGGTTTTACTTCCCAGGCAATGATACCATGTAGTAACTGCTGGTATACTGTCCATGGCCATCGTTGCACTGCCTGTGTACATCATGTGCCCCTGTGATTGAGACGTGTATATACAACTGTGTAATGCACGGATATGTTGCATGTGTAGTACTGGCATTCTCACTTTGTCATCCTCACAGGTTGATGCCCACCAGAAGCAGCAGATATGGCTGACCATCGTCCGGGCAGTGAGATCCGTGGGGGTCTACAAGCGCCGGATCCGCAACTGCCAGAAGAGGTGGCAGGACCTTCGGGGCTGGACCCGGAGGATCGCACGGGTCCAGCTGAAGCTGTCGCCTCCTCGCAGGAGGGGCGGACACCGGACCCTGACCCCCACATGCTCAGGATCCTGGCGGTGGTCTTCCCTGATCTGGATGGGCAGCTGAAGGCCAGAGAGCAGCAAGGAGGGGGTGAGTCCATGACTGCATTGTGAACTATGTCTGCCATGCTATGTGCCCTCCTCTGGCCTGGTTAAACTTCCACAGTACATCAGTCATGTGGTCCAGGACCATGTCCCTCTATTGTGCACTGCCCACTCCTCATCTGATACCCTGGTGTAGCCCTTACAGTCAGGGAATTGTGTCACTTGGGTGCTGTGTCCTTGCAGTTTGCTTGACTCAAGGTGGGGGACAGCATCTGTTTCCCTAACTCTGTGGTGGGCATCATGGGTGGGTCCATTGCTTACACAATGGCTGTGTTCTGACATGTAATCTGCGTGTTACTTTGATATGTGGTCCAATTGCAGAGCTGATCCACCACATGTGCCTGGGGTATCTGGCACACACCCATGCTGCGGGTGGGAACAATGTTTGGGCTCCAGGAGTGTGTATATTACGTGTGTCACACATACTTAGCCAACTGCCTACCGTCCAGGGCTCATCCCTCATTCATGTGGGGCAGGACAGTCATGCCTACTCCAGGCCATACAATACACTCTGTACTCCCACTCCCGTGTATCAGCTGACACATTGTGCTCAGTGATTTGTCCCCTCAGGTGTCTGCCTCTGTGTCAGTGTGCTGTGGCTTCGTTGTCAGGTCTGCTGGGGTGTTTCTCGGTTGGGGCTCAGCATGCCACCGGAGATGTGACCATGGGAGACTATACTTGTGTGACACATAGGTGTTTGATCACCTGACCGTGTAGACTGGGGTATGCGAATGTGAAGTTCAGGCAACTGTTTCCCATTCACAGCAGATTGTGAGGTGCTCAGGTTCAGAGGGTAGTGTTACAGGTCTCCCATATGTCCAATCGGTATGACCTGGACAGATAAGTGTTCAGATGATGTGGTGTGTGGGGGATGTACATGTGCACTTGTTCAGCTCCAGGACTTGCATTCCCCATGACCTACTATTGTGACACAGCGCAGAGTGTTGTTGTCTGGCTGCCCTGCCCATGTGACTGGAGACAGTGATGTATGACTTAGCAGGCATGCCTGTGCCATGGCATGTGACTTCCTACTAGTGATCCTGCAGGGGAGTGACATGTGCTACATGCACACCATTGTGGCAATGGCTATCAGGACATGGGTGCATCATGGTGTCTGTCGCTGGTATGCATCACATGCATTTCCTATTTGACTCTGGGCATCCCTTTCATCCGGACACCTGTACTGACTCAGTGGCAAGAGTTGTGATGTGTGCATGTTCACATGCTTCACCGGGTTCTCTACACTGTCCAACTACTGTGTAGGTGGTGCATGTGTCCACACTGGGGTATTGCCATCCAACAGACACCAGACAGATGGGTGCAAGGCCAGGTGGGATGTGAGTGCCATGGTTGACCATCAGACTGACAATTGGCTTCTCCTGTTCTGTTCTTTAGCAATGTTCAACTAAGGATGCCAGGGCTTGCTCTGTAATGTTCTGTACTTACTGTGGTGTGTGCGTTCGGTGCAGGTGACTGATGTCTGTCTGTTTCCCTATTGATTGCAGATACATCCACGGCCACAGGAGGGGACAGCTCCACGGACCAGGAGGAGCCGCAGAGCCAGACTGGGTCAGCAGCCGAGGAGTGGTCGGAGGGACCCAGTGGCACGGAGGGCGAGGGGAGCCACACCGAGGAGTCCTCAGCACCATCCACCTCAGCTGAGGACCGCAGCAGCTCGGAGGATGACTCCCTTATGGAGGCGGGTGTCAGCAGCCACCACACCCCAGCTAGTGTTGCTGTCCCCGCCACCACCACCACCGCCCTCCCATCGGCTCCCATTCCCAAGGTCCGTGGAGGCTCCCATGTTCGGGAGAGTGTCTCCTTCGGGCCAGGCACCGCACCCCCTGCCCCTGTGTCCCCTGCTGCCCTGAGTGAGGAGTCTGTGTACCTCCTTCGCCAGCTCCATGTAGGGCAGACAGCGATGCTGACTGTCCTCCATGCACACACCACTCTGTTGACTCAGCTGGTGTCGTTCATGGAGGGCATCTCATCGGGCATGTCTGCCCTACAGAGGGGCACTAGGTCCATGGACTCCTCCCTGACGGCAGCAGAGTCCCTCCTCCAACAGTCCCTCACCCCTCCTGCCTCTGCCCCATCCACACTCCCCAGCACCTTACCTGTCCCAGGCACACGCACACCGGCACAGACACACACCAGCACAGACACGTGCAGCACACAGACACACACGCGACAAACAAGACGCACACGCACGCACAGTCAGGGGACTGAAACCACACTCACAGGGGATGGGGCCCAGGCACACACACACGCATCCACGAGCACTGCGCAGTCCTCAGTTGCCTCTCCCTCCAAAGCCCCCTCCCTTGCCTCACCTGCAACCCCAAAGACACAGCGGCTCTTCCTCAGTGACCTCGGCCTCTTCCCCTCTGATCCAGCTGATACAGCATTCAGGGGGAAGAGGAAGCCCACCCACACAGAGCGGAGTGCCCCTCGCCCACGGACACCCTCCCCCAGGCGCAGACCGACTGACGCCCCCACCCGCAAGTCCCCCCGGAACCGGAAGAGCAAGACCCCGCCGCCGCCCTGCAGCTCAGGCACCAAGTCTCCTTCCTCCATCCCTCAGGCCCCCACTCCACAGGTGCCCCCACCACACCCTGCCCCAGGTTCCCCACCCACAGATACACCATCCCCAAAAGGGTCAAGCCTTCTCCCCCTGCCACTTGCTCTTCCGGCCCCACAACTCCCGCTGCGCTTGTCTGTGCCACTGGTGTGGTGAGGGTGTCCTCCCCCTCCCCCTCTGTCCTGCCCACCTTACCTGATCCCCATTCTCCTCCCCTGGAGGTAGGCACTGCAGTGGAGTCCACTACCACCCTGTCTGACTTGGGCACTGCAGTGGCAAACCTGTCCACTCCATCTGCACGGTCCACTGCAGTCGTGCCGGCACCCACACCATCTGAGTCATGCCCCCAGTTGTGCCGGCACACACCATGTCAGACACCTCCACTGCAGTTGTCAGTGGCTCTCCAGCACCCACCACCCCTTCCCTGCCTCCTCCTGGTGAGCCCTGATCCTGTCCCTGCGGTGCCTGGCCTGCCCCCCGTATGCCCCTCCTAGGGGATTGTCCCTGGTTTATATCAGTGCAGGCATGCGTAGGGTGACATCTGCCACTGTCACCCTGTTTTGACTTTCATGATGGACTGGCCATTGGCCTTTGTTTTTCTTTAAATGACTTCAAGTTTCGAACCCACATATGCTGAATAAAGCACCTCTCTGTTCTCTAGTGCTTTTGCTTCTGATGTACATGATCTTGATGATGCTAACCATGCCCTTGCTGCAGTGATGGTGATATTTGGTCTCATGAAAATGAAGTGTTACTGTGCCGGAACCCATGTGGTCCAGGGGGACTGTGTCCTATCCTGTGGTGTATCCATGTCATCCTTAGCAGCATCTGAGGGTGTCATGTTTTCAATATTTGGCAATGGGATTTCCTACTTACATTTGCAATGTCACATCTGTGGCTTCCACCCCTGCACATCTGTTGTGCTTGCCATTGTTCAATTAGTCTAGTTCCCTGACCGTGTGGCCATCTCCACTGGACATGCAGGTTTGGGCATCAATGGGGAAGGACTCATCTGTGTTGTCAGTGCAACTTGCTATACATGTGTGTTGGATCTGTGCTGATGATTTCGTTGACACTCCCATGACCAGGCTGATGTGATGGGAGCCTTCATTTGGTGCTAATTGTTGACTGTGTGACCAAGGGTTCTGCTGACATGATGGAGCCCTACAGATGCGACATATGGCACAGCTTTCCTCACACAGGAGTGGAGTCCCCTCATGGCAGTGTGTACTCCTGTGAGATCGCCTGCGCCCAAGGTGTGTGTTGTATGAGCATGTCTGTGTGTTCACTTCCATGTTGCTGTGCATGCTGGGATCCCTAGTGATGTTCCTGTTTGTGATGCTTGCTGAGTTGACCTATGTTCCCCCAAAGTCTTCTCCCTGGGTTCTCTGTGATGTGGGTGCATGGCACATTACTGGTCATCAGGGTGTCACCCATAGGTGTGTTTGCTGTCAGGGCTGAGTTTGTGGGCAGACGCTGATGGGTCACAGTCAGGATTCCCCTTGGCACTTGTTGTTTACACCTGTCATGTGATTTCCGGTTTGTGTTAGCTGTCATTGGTTGTGACACGTTGTGTGTGTGACTGCTGGCACTCCTCAGGGTCAGGGCTGCAATGTTGGTAGTTGTCTATGTGTGTTCTTTGTGGGTGACCTTGGCTTCTTCATTGGTGTGTGACTGTGGCAGGGATCCCATTGGTTTGTGTGGTATTGCCGTCATGTCCATGTACAGCGTAGTGTGCAGTGTGTCAGACATTCAGGAGTCTTGTTCAGTGGCCATGTGTGATGTGTTTCTGCACCTTGGTTCCCACCACCACCCCTGGGATTGTCATGGGTGCATGTGCAATGTCACCAGTGCATGTGAGCTTCACTGCTGCACATTGTTGGAGGTCGAGGTGTGTGGTGTTGAGTGTGTGCAGATGAGAGTTGTTGCCCGGCTAGTCCCCTGCCTCCATGTTGCCCTTGGCTTACTGGCCGTGCTGATTGATTTGTGCTTGTGTAGGTGTGATGGTAGTTTGTTGCTCAGGACACATGACTGTGGTTCACAGTGTGAACGACATCTAGCTTTGTCATCAGTGTGGGATTGTAATGCAGCCCAGGCTCACCACATTGTGGGGGCCCTGGGGGTAGTGCTGTGGTGTGTCTGTGTCTTGCTGTGTCAGTTGCTGTTCCTACATGCTTGTGTGACATGTGTGATTTGTGCTCCCTCTCATCTGACAATGCATGATTGCCCACATAGGGGATTTGGATCCATGAGTTGCCTTTGTGTGGCACTGTATGCACATCTGTGTAATTGGTATTCAGGCCTCCTCATGTGTTGTGTGGTTGCCTGGGGACACTGGTACCCCCCCCCTCACCTGATGTGTTTGATGTGCAGTGTGTGTCTGCCTGTTTGAGTTTGTGCATCTGCACCACTGCATTGGCATATCTTTAGTGTGCCATTGTCTGTATGTTGTTTGGTGTGTTCCCCCTGCTGTCCCTGGGACTCCTAGGTCATCAGTCAGCACAATGATCATTGTTTGTGTGTCCCATTGCTGCCATGGTATGGTATCTGTTCACCTCACATCTACAGTCTCCACAGGGTATCTGCATTTGTGTGCCCATTGGTGCAAATATGTGGGTCTGCATTCTGATGGTCACTTCTGTCATTGTGTCATTGATGAATGTTGACAGTGTCAGCCCCCATGGGTGATGTTTGTCTGCACATGGCCAAAGGTATGTCTTATTTGCACTGCACTGTTTGCCTCCCCATTCTATGTTGCTATGGGACACAAGCACTACTTTGCCACTGATGTGTTTGTTGTTCTGTGACCAGGAATCATCCATGCAGTTTGGCCCTTGCAGCTTTTTCTTTGTCGACACTTACATTTTGGTCACTGTGATGATGGGGGTTTGGACCCCATTGCCACAATGTTCAAGATGTGCTTCAGCTATGGACCCCACACTTACATTTTGGTCACTGTGATGATGGGGGTTTGGACCCCATTTCCACAATGTTCAAGATGTGCTTCAGCTATGGGCCCCACACTTACATTTTGGTCACTGTGATGATGGGGGTTTGGACCCCATTGCCACAATGGTCATGGCCTGCTTGCATTGTGGGGGCCACACACATTTATGTGTGGCACATGTGATAGGGGGTCACATTGTAGGTTCAAAGTCATGTTCAGTGTTGTTGGCATTGGACACAGTCTACACACGCTTGTCATGGTGTTGGGGGGGATGTCTTTATGTTGCATTCTTTATGTTGGTGTGTGCTTGTGGTGTCATGTATTAGCCATCCGGTGAGTGGGGGTGTTGTTGGTGGTAGGCATCCAGCCCCCCATGGGTAGGGGTGGTTGTAGTTACAGGCATCCAGCCCCCCATGGGTAGAGGTGGTAGTAGTGGTAGGCATCTGGCACCCCCTGGGTAAGGGTGGTAGTAGTGACAGGCATCCAGCCCCCCATGGGTAGAGGTGGTAGTAGTGGTAGGCACCTGGCACCCCCTGGGTAAGGGTGGTAGTAGTGACAGGCATCCAGCTCCCCATGGGTAGAGGTGGTAGTAGTGGTAGGCATCTGGCACCCCCTGGGTAAGGGTGGTAGTAGTGACAGGCATCCAGCCCCCCATGGGTAGAGGTGGTAGTAGTGGTAGGCATCTGGCACCCCTGGGTAGAAGTGGTAGTAGTGGTAGGCATCTGACACCCCCTGGGTAAGGGTGGTAGTAGTGACAGGCATCCAGCCCCCATGGGTAGAGGTGGTAGTAGTGGTAGGCATCTGGCACCCCTGGGTAAGGGTGGTAGTAGTGACAGGCATCCAGCCCCCCATGGGTAGAGGTGGTAGTAGTGGTAGGCATCTGGCACCCCTGGGTAGGGGTGGTAGTAGTGGTAGGCATCTGGCACCCCTGGGTAGGGGTGGTAGTAGTGACAGGCATCCAGCCCCCCATGGGTAGAGGTGGTAGTAGTGGTAGGCATCTGGCACCCCTGGGTAAGGGTGGTAGTAGTGACAGGCATCCAGCCCCCCATGGGTAGAGGTGGTAGTAGTGGTAGGCATCTGGCACCCCTGGGTAAGGGTGGTAGTAGTGACAGGCATCCAGCCCCCATGGGTAGAGGTGGTAGTAGTGGTAGGCATCCAGCACCCCCTGGGTAAGGGTGGTAGTAGTGACAGGCATCCAGCCCCCCATGGGTAGAGGTGGTAGTAGTGGTAGGCATCTGGCACCCCCTGGGTAGAGGTGTTAGTAGTGGTAGGCATCTGGCACCCCCTGGGTAAGGGTGGTAGTAGTGACAGGCATCCGGGCCCCTATGTGTATATGTGGCATTGGTGATGGCCATCCCGCCCCTATGGTGCTGCTGTTGCTGGTGTGAGTAATTTCTTCATCCCTCTGTGTGTGTGTGATATGTCGGGTACGTGTAGTTTGTTTTTGTTGTTGGTGTCTGGCTTACCTTCTGCGCCGTACGCGTCCGTGCCTGTTCCGGTAGTAGATGTAGAATATTGGTAGGATCGGAACGATGGGATTCATGGTTTGTTCGTCTCGTTCGTCTTTGTCGTTGCTTCGCCTCGTCCTCGTCGCTGGCGTGTTCGTCTCATAGCCGTGGATCGTGTTGTGGCGCGAATCAGAGCTTATGTGCGCCTCTCCCGGATGCTTTGACGTGCCGTGCGTAGCGACGGGTTCGGCGCGTACGGGAAGCGCATCGTACTCGTCCGGCCGGACGGGGCTGCATTTTGGCTTCCGGGCGACTCGATTCTGCGTTTACGGATCCGGCTCGGTCGGGGAACAGGACCTGGATTGGGTGAGTACGACTGGGTCGGAATCTGTGCTGTTGTGCGCATCGTACTTGTTCGTTCTGATTAATGTGCGGTTCGGTCGGGAAACAGGCATTCGCATGGCTTTTTTCCCGACCGAATGGTGTTAGGTGCGCCTCCGACCGAGATCGGAATCGGCCCCTTAGTATTAAGAAGGTTCTGTTCCACAAGTTCTGGTGTAAGGGAAGGAAATACCGTAAGCCTATTCGCTTACTTCTGTGAATTCAAAGGAGATGAGGGACTCTGACTGCCGCTCCTTGCTTAAGGGCAACAAACTCTCCGCTGCTGGTTTTAGCGCTTCAAGCTCATTATAAATATTATCAATTTTTGATTGAAAGAGCTCCACAAGCTGATTGCATAGCTCTTGTGAGCCTGTGGCTACATCGGGGACCAGAGGTGTGGATAGCTGCTGAACAATTTTAAAGAGTTCTTTAGAAGAATTTGCAGCCTCAATTAACTTGGTGCAATATTTTGATTTTTCTTCTGTAAGAGCTCTCATATATTCTCTGATCATAGTCTTATTAGCTGACCTTTCCTGCTCCATGTAATTCTTTCTCCAAACACGTTCCTGTCGATGGCCGGCCTGCCTGAGCACCCTCAATCTATCTGTAAACCAGGGGCAGAGGATACTTATCTCCATAGCTCGACTTCCTGTGTGGGAGCTACCTTATCCGCAGCCTCACAAAGCCAGGTTGAGAGAGCTGATGAATCTTTTAGGCTAATATTTTGTATTTGCGCTTTGCACTTTTGATTTGACCTACTCCCTGTTCCACCACGGGTCTGTAGAACCAATTGCTGCAGAGGGAAACGCTTTGTTGAAGCCCACTTCCTGGTTGAATTCAGGGGGCCATCTTGGGAAGTTAGTGCTCTGGTTGTTTGGACTAAGAGATGCTATTTAAGGGGAATGAGAGGGCAGACGTGCTAATAGTCGCTCTGGTGCTGGTTTGCATACACTTTTTAAATGCCTGCTGTGTTTTAAACTGTTGAATCTTTGAGGCTGATATTCTGTATTTGCACTTTGCACTTTGATTTTACCTTTTCCCCAGTCCACAGCGGTTCTGTAGAACCGATTGCTAACGATGGAAAGGCTTTGTTGCTGCATGGTTGAATTCAGGGGCCCATCTTGGGAAGTTAGTGATCTAGTCATTTGGGCTAAGAGTCTCTATTTAAGGGAAATGAGAGCGCGAACGTGACGCCGACGCGCCAAAGGCAAGCCAATCTCTGCACGTTCACGTCCGGAAAGCTCCCAGCGCCCGGATCCCTGGCCCGGCAGGCCCAGAAAAGCCTCCACCTATAGTATATTCTAGAGAACACCTACTGAGTTTAAGTTGGGAGGGTAAGCCCAGTCCTTGTACATCATTTGGCTTTCATGAAATGTGTGACTCTTGGTCCAGCTTGTGTAACACCTGTGGTTTTAAGGCGTCTCATCTGCTCATGGGCTCAACGGGGAATTTCCATAACAACATAAAATCAGCCATGTTGTCTGAAGAAACAGGGAGGTCGGAACATAAACTTATAGGGTTTCTAATTAATTCTAGGTCTATGATAAAACATAAAGGCGAATTAGGAGACTTTTTGTCAGCGCACGACCCTGACTGAGTCTTTATTACGGAATCCTGGGCCCCGATTTAGTGGATGCTATACCTCCAAAGTTCCTAATCCTCAGACTGGATAGAGTAGGTAGGCCAGGAGGAGGTCTGGCGGTGATTAATAAAGCTCAATATCAATGCCACCCAGAGACTAATGTCTATAACAACTCCTGTGAAATTCTGTACTTTAAGATTAAAACATCTCCTTGCATCTCCTTCTCCGTCATGCTAATTTACAGACACCCTGGACCCAGGATGTCTTTCCTGACTGAAACAGCGAACCTTATAGAGCCCCACATGGGAAAGTGCAATATACCCATTCTTGGAGACTTTGGGGCATATGTATCAAGCCCATTCCCGTTCGCAAACGGGCTGATTCTCAGAATCGGCCCGTTTGCGAACGGGAAAAAGCCTTTTGGGATGTATCATCCCAAAAGGCCCTCGCAAAATAGGGAATCGCAAAATTTGCGATTCCCTATTTTGTAAATGCATTTAAGGAATCGCAAATTGCGATTCCTTAAATGCAATGTAGAAGCACCCAAGTTGTGCGATTTTGGCTTAAGGAATCGCAAATTACCACCAACTTCAGGTTGGTGGTAATTTCATTTCTTTGAAAAATGCACTTTTTTGCATTTTTCAAAGTGCCATGTGGCACACATACATGGCCTTAGGGCATGTATGTGCACCACATGTGCACACATGCACATTTCAGGGGTTCCTTTAGGAACCCTTGCACTCTGAAATTGCGTGCGCAATTTGCGAGTACCTATTGGGTACTCGCAAATTGCGCACGCAATTCCCATTCATTCCTATGGGCCTCTTGGCAAATTTTCATTTTTTCTTCTTAAACACACCCCGTTTTCCTTTAAGGAAAACGGGCCGCATTACCAAAAAAAAAGATTGCTTAATTACAGACTTGGTGGTCTGCTGACCTCAGCAGGCCACCATACCTATGATGGCTGCGATTCCTAATGGGTCACAAATTGCGGCCAACCCCATTAATATGCCCGAGGTAGGTCTATTGCGACCCACTAGGAATCGCTAATGAAACTCAGAAGAGTTTCATACATTAGGAATACCGATTTCCTAACTGCGATTCGGAGACAATCGCAATTAAGAAATCGGTATTCCCAATGTTTGTGCATATGGCCCTTAGTGAGGTAGCAGAAGTTATGACTCAAAACTATACAGTCATACATTCAGGCATACACCAATAAACCCTCGATTTGTATACTCAAAAGTGGGTGGATCAGCGTACGCCTATGTATATGTATTATCATAAACATACATTTCATGTGGAGCTACATCTCCTAATGTAACAAATGAGTGTAGACCTTTTACTTGGCGCGCATAAAGTTACCATCACGGTCTTACCTTTGTGAGTCCTGTTTGTATTCTAGAGTTCATCATTTACATCATTGTTTTCCTTTAAACTGTTTTCTTAAGTGAAAATCGGAGTTAATTACATTCTAGATTATCCACGGGGATTTTCTGAATCCAGACTGGCGGGTACTTGGCATCAGATGTTCCTATCCACACTGATCTCACACTGGCAGGTATTCGCCATTGTTTTGGAATGAGCCCAGCCCGAACATTGGCTGGTAGGTGTTTGGCAGTGTTCTTGCACCGCCTGTTCTGATCCTTGGGTGTGAAAGTTTTGGCATTGACCATTAACTACTCCTTAAGCAGCAAATGGTGATGCCGTATTCTTTACACTAATAACTACGTCTGGGCTTGAGTTAAGAGGATGTTGTCATTACATGATTTAAACTTTTCTAAAAGTAAACATAGCAGTGGCGCCTAGTTTTAGTTCTTTGTTTTCTTTTAAGTGAGTAACTTCCTTCGATGAGTGAGCGAAGTTCTTTGCACAAACAAGCGCCTTTGGAGAGATTTCTTTGAGCAGATAATTAGCTTTTTTATTATTATTATTATGCATTTAATAGACTATCGACTTAACTACATGGTGCAGCAGACCACTTTACAAAGAGCTCTGTCACTAGGATTCTGCAAAGATGTTTTTAACCCCGCTCACAACCTTAGCGAAGTTCCTGAATTTGCACCCTTGCAAAGTTTGCCGACTATCCCGGTTTACCATAACTCGTGCAGTGTTTCTCCACATTGTGTGCTGCCCATGCAGGTAAGTGCTTCAGCACCCCACATAGGAGTAGTAAGTGCTATATAAACGCTGCAGTATAGTACAATGCACCAATCTGGATTTGACCTTCAACTTTGAATGCACAGCAAACGTGAGAAGATATAAACAAAATTTAAATCCATGCTCTTTCACATTCTGAATTCCAGTATGGTTATTCTTTTGGGTGGGGGGGGGGGGGGGAGGCAGCACCTTTACGCCCCTATTTCAGTGCCTATGCCTATTTATATTTGTTGACTTAATTTGGAATGGTAATATTCTCGAATGGGATGAACCTGTTAAAGTACAGTGGTAAATTATATAGTCAGACTTTCAAACATCTTGCATTGGCTTTGTGTTTCACTTTGGGAGCTGCCTGTCTTTTGCTACAGCCCCATCCCCTCCATCCTCACCTGGTCCAACTTACCCCATTTACTGAACTGGAGTAGGAATTAATCTGGTTTAGTTATTTGAAGAGCAATTGATATACTCATATATCACAACTGATCTCTGCAGTCTTTCCTCCAAAGAGTGAAGTTCCAAGGCAATGGGACCCATAACCAAGAATAAAAAGATCAAGAAAGGGAGTGCCGGCAGGGCAGGGCGCAGGTGTGAGAACATGCTCTTAGTGCAGGTGCAAGGATATTTGCTCTTTCATAAGAAAAATTACTTAGTACAACACACAATGTCATGAGAACAGGAATCCATTTCTTCATTATAGGAGCAAATGTGGGTAAATCTGCTTGTAGCTCATTTTAGCAATCTGACTTACCGTAGAAACAGATTGGTAGAATTGAAAAAATTAGTTCATTGATTCATTCTTTTTATCACTTGCAAATAAGGTTGCCAAGTTATGTTTCAAGATGGAACACAATCAAGAAAATGGGGATTTGGGGGGCAACTGACTGCAGGGAAGTCTGCTCCCAGGGTTTTTGGAAGAGGGTGCAGTCAAAGTGACTGCATCAGGGGTGGCTCCTCAACTAGGGCGGAGGAGCGTCGCCCCACTGCTTTCCCGAAGTGCGAGAAGTAGAAACATAAAATGGTAATAACTTCCAGTTATTACCATTTTATGTTTGGTTACGGGCGGGCGGGTGGGCGTGTCTGCTCTGCGAGCAGGAGAGGAGTGGTGTGCCCACTACTGCCCTGAGTGCGCAAAGACTGTTTGGTCGGCCCTCTGGGGCCACCCACACCAGTCATGCACACTCTATAGTTCTCCATGCAGGCTGCAATGCAGCCTACATGGAGAGCATGGCCGCCCCATAAGCGCCTGACTGGGTGCTGTCCCAAGCATTGTGATTGGCTTAGGGGAGGGAGCCTGGCTGCCTGCTTCATGTTCCTGCAGGAGCCAGAAGACGCAGGACCTGACCGGCGGAAAGGTAAGTTACATTTAAAAACAAAAAAATTAAATTAACACCCTCGCGCGACTGGACTGCATACCACCTTCCTTTTTGTTGGTCTCCAATGGAGCCCAATATAGCCCAAGAGGGCTATATAGTGGCCTCTTTTTGGGCTCCCTGCCACTATTTTAGGTTTTGGGTGACCTGGTGGCTGATGGCAAGGAGCCCTGTTCGTCTCTTTTCCTAGGCACAATAGTTTGTCAAAGGTTGGGCCAAGAATGGCGTCCAGTGCCGACAAGGTCGCTAAAGCCATGCGCCTGGTATGTGAAGCAGGGCGCATGGGCCTAGTGGTGGATGGGTGACCCGATGCAGTCACATCGAGGCCACGGCCATATTAGCTTGTTCACCGCCTCGCAAACTGCGGGCGGCGTCTATTCAGGTGAGACCCAGAGGCCGCTCCATGACAATGCGGGCGGCCTCATGAGGTGCATGGTGGGGCGGGGCCTCGTAGTGTGGGGGTGAGGGATGAGACTGAAGACAGCAACCCGGCACCCCAGCAGCATGTCTCTGAATCGTGGAAGACCAGGGGCGGCCAGGGCAAGGCGGCAGGCAATCGGGAGGCGTCTGTACTAAGCGAATCAGCACCTCCCGTTGAAGAAATGGCAGCGGCTCCACCACATCCCAGAGGCGTGTACGAGTCTGCCAAATTGAAAGAGTCGGGCAGGGGGAGGCCACTGCTGTGACTCCCGCTGCTTAGGGGGTGATTTTGGAGTGGAAGGCATCTGATGAGCCTCCCGCTACACAGATACAGGGGAGAGAGCAGGAGGCCCTGCAGCACCTGGTGGCAAGAAGGATGGTCTGGACAGCAAAGAGCTGGAAGATAAGCGGCTTCCATACATGGGGATGACAAAGCCTTTGGGGCACACTTAATGTTGGTAATGAAGGTAAACATTTGGAAGGGGTAATATGTAGAGATGTTTAAGCTCCTTCATATGGAGCTGCACTCCAAAGAGGGGTCAAATGAGGAGAAGTATGAACTGGCCAAGAGGCCGAGGAATCCCCTGACAATAGAGAAGTGGACAGCAGCGTTTTAAATTTACGCCAGTGTCTACTGCAAGAAGTTTCCTTAACATTGCGTTGCCGTGCTCAAATAAATGGTGGTAATACACAAGGTCCAACTGACTTTCGCGGGGTATGCCTGGGTCCAATATGATGAGGAATTAAGGGCATGGTTAGCTTTTGATCCTGAGGCAAAGTGGGGGGAACTGGATACGGATCTGTGGCAGCATACTATGGGCCCGCTAAGTTCGGGAGGACCATTTTCACTGCCAGTGGCTTGCCTATAGTTTACTAGCCCTTTCAGGGGTGCCCCTCCTGGAGGGGGTTAGGACAGTCAACCAAAGGTCCAGGAGGACCAGGGGGAGCATGTTTGGACTACAACAAGGGAATGTGTACTTGCGAGACCTGCAATTTTTGGTACGAGTGCTCCAAGTGCACAGACAGGCACGCACTTATCCACTGTTTTAAGAACGCATGGGGGTACCAGGGACAGGGTACAGGGCAGTGGCAGCCTTATGCAGGTGGTCAACGGGCGCACCAGCAGCATTTCAGCAACAGTGGTGGGAGAGGGGCAAAGGGACCTGGAGAGAAAGACTCGTACTCCGGTTAAATTGGACAGGCTGGAATACTGGCTGGGGTTGAATGTTCGGCCAGTGGAGGCAGGGATCTTGAGGGAAGGTTTCAGAAGTGGTTTTCAATTGGGGTATGAGGGCCCCTGAGTTCGGAGGTGGGCAGATATTTTGCTGTCCGCAAAAGAACACAAAAGCACAGTGCAAGACAAACTGATAAGGAAGTTTTAGAGGGGAGAATGGTGGGCCTCTTTGAGGATTGACCTATGGCGGGCTTGATTGTGTCACCTCTAAGTGTGGTGCAAAAAAAGGAACTGGGGCAGTTTCGCCTAATCCAGCATTTGTCATGGCCCAAAGGCGGGTCAGTAAATTATTTTATTCCAGAAGAAACGGTTTCAGTGTCCTATTCTTCAGTGGACATGGCCATTTTCCTGGTGGTGTCAGCAGGGCAAGGGACACAGATGGCAAAAAGCCACATTAAGCCAGCTGCTTCCGGTTCACCCAGATGACCTTTAACTGTTGGGCATGCACTTCAAAGGGAAATGGTATGTAGATAAGGCTTTGCCGATGGGATGTTCTTTCTCATGTGCACGTTTCAAGTGTTTCAGTTCCTTTCTGCAGTGGCTCTTCACATGGTATACAGGCCATAGGTTGATGACTCACTACCTTGATGTCTTCTTTTTCGTGGGGGTGCCCGGCTGGGCGGACTCCAGGAGTTTCCAAGATTCCAGGAGCTCATAGGTGACCTGGGCATTCCGCTGGCCCCTGAAAAACCGGTGTGCCCAAATACGGTATTGTCCTTTTTGGGAATTGATCTAGATGTGGTAGAAATGGAGGCGAGGCTTTCACAGAACAAAAAGGATGCTATGCTGGCCAGAGAGAAGGTGAAGGTGAGGGAAGTGCAGGTCCTTTTGCGTCACCTCAATTTTGCCTTTAGGGTGGTCAGGGCGGGGAGAACATTCTGTAAGAGGCTAGGTTTGGCTTTTGAATGGGGATTACTGCTTTATCTTCACAAACATATATCGGTGGCGGTAAAAGAGGATCTCAGCATATAGGGGTTCTTCTTGAATTCCTTCAATGGAATTCGGTTGGCCCATCAGGACAACCTTGATTGGGACATGCAGATATTCTCAGATGCGGCCGGAGGTCTGGACTTCGGTTTGTTCTGACAGGGTTGTTGGTGTGCAGAGGAGTGGCCGGCACAGTGGAAGGCAGGAGGAAGAAGCATTGCGTTCCTGGAACTCTTTCCATTAATGGTAGCGATTACACTGTCATGAGCAAAGTTGGCACACCGGAGGGTGCTGTTCCGGGTGGACAACATGACTGTCGTGCAAGTGATGAACAGACAGTCGGCGAGAGATGCACAAGTGCTGAAATTGTTGTGTATCTTTGTGTTGGGTTGCCTGGGGGCATGATATCTCTTTCAAGGTGTGGCACGTACCGAGGTAGACAATGACATTGCGGATGCTATGTCTCATTTTCAGTGGGAGAGATTCTGTGGAAGTTGTGGTCAGTAGGCAACACAGGATGGTGCAATTGGTGGTAGGGTCCCTAGCTGAACCGACAAGAAGAGCTATGGTCAGGCATGGTTGGAACTTTTGGCATCAGTGGCACAGCGTAGGGGGTAGGATGGTGTAGGACGGAAGATGTGGTTCAGTTTACTCTGGATTTGATGAAGAAGGGCCTGTCGTGGGGGACAATTGCGGGGAAACTTGCAGGTATTGCCTTTATGGGCCAATTGTTGTGGGGCTACGTCCCGTCAGCAAGGTAACTGGGACAACAGATACTTGAGGGCTGGGTAAGGGAGCAAGGTCGCTTGGGGAAGCCCCGGAGGCCCTTATCTTGGCATATTGCAGCTGGTTTGAAGGGGAGATGAGGAGCTATGCGCGTTCTCCACTTTGATGTCCTGGATGTTTTTTGGTGCCTTTTGAGTGTCTGAGTTGCTGAACTGCAGGGACAGGGGAGGAGTGACATGGGAGAATGTCACAAGGAGAGAGGGTAGGTTGGTGGAATAGCTGTTCAGCTCCAAGACCGCCCAGAGAGCACAAGGGAAGAATGTGGTGCTGCAGGTTCTTCCGGTGTCGATCCTATGCCCAGTGGCATAGGGTGATAGGTGGGCTGCGCATTGTGGGTTTACTGTGGCGTAGTTTTCTGGCACTGGTCTGTGGTGAAAGGTACAGCTTTCCAGCTCCTCTCTGTTTTGCAAAATGCACTCACGACTTTGGCCCCCCACCGTCTGAATATGGGATACATTTACTCTAGATTGGCAGTGCGACCGAGGCTGCTAATTGTGGCTGTGCACCGGAAGACATCATGAGGCTGGGGCACTGGTTTTCAGATTGCTTTCAGAGATATGTGAGTGCCACTGCAGGGGAGGGTAGCGTGACAAGGCTTTCTGTGTGAATATTTACTGCTGGCTTTGTTTCAGGTTCGGTTGCGGGTCCCGCGGTGGACGATGTATCCATCTGGCTAGTAGGACATTCCTTCATCATATGGGCAGAGCATCAGGCTGCTCAGAGGGGCTATGGGACCAACTTGGGATTTGACCAGCATTTGTTTCCTGTTACTTTGCGTTGGAAAGGGGGCATGAGATGGTGTGTGCTGATCAGGTGTTTAAATGGTATGCTGGTGGGAGGGAGATGCCCGGATGTGTTGATCATTCATTTGGGGGATAATGATCTTGTACTAGAGAAGGGGGTGGATTTGATGAGGGTTAAGAAGCATGACATAAGGCAGTTAAAGGCACAGTGTCCTTTGCTTTGTAATCGGGACAGAGTTTATGCCCCGCAGACAGAGGGGGGGAACTGAGAAGCCAGTAGCAGTGGGCAGGGTATCCAGGAAGATTAACAGGGAGATGAGTCGGTTTTGCAGAGACCTTCATTTTAGCCACATTTGCCAGTCGGATATTCAGTATAATAATGATGAGTTTTTTTTAAGTGATGGTGTTCATCTTTCTCTGGTAAGAATGGAGTTGTGCCTTTTGGAGTTGACGGAGGTAGTGGCGCAATCTCTAAACATCCGTAGATAAGTGAGGTCCCTGGTAAAATCAGCTACGAGGAGACAGAAAAAGTCAGTACACAGCCTTTTAAGGTCTCCCTTAGGCAGCGCATGCGCTGCATGCGCTGTCTCAAAGAGACCTGTAGTATCTAGGGTATGGGCTTCAAAAAACGCACAGGTTTTTCATTGGTTCCTCTTACTGTCCTTTAGAAATGCTGGCTTGTCATAGATGAATACACTTAGTAGTCCCTCCTTTTATTCTGCCCTGGAGACTGACCCTGCTACATGAATCCTTTCACTATGGGCCATATGAGCACTACTTTGTCTTTTGCTCTGTCCTCGCTGCTGCTTCCAGTTCACTTAATCTCCTGTGCCTCCCAGAACAACACCTCCTGCCCCTTGCAGCTTGTTTGTATTCAGTTGTTATTCGCTCCCTCTCAAACATCCTTCCTGAAAGATCTAAGTCAGGGTGCACATTTGTGATATAACGTGCACTGTGTGCTAAATCACCCAGAGGCGCTTCAAATTGACAAAAGAATATTGTATCACTTTCAACTAAACAAGGGCAGCCCCTCTCCTCCCCCGATCTTTGGGATCTCATTCCCTGTCTTCTTCTGTCGGGTGTCAAATGGCACTTAGCATGGGACTCTTGCTTCAAACAAAAGATGTGCGTTGGTGACAAGCTTTCACTTTGCTAAAGGTTGTCTAAGGTAAGCTACACTCACACTATAGTGTTTTACAGCTACATGTAACAAATGTTTAACCTCTTACTTCAAATGGGGTATGGTTTGGCTATGCAATTACTAGAAAGTTTATTTATAAAAAGGCAGGCTAATTCGTTTTTGTTGGTCGTAAAGAGAGTGTGTAAACAATTATCTTTTAAAATATTCTACTTGAATAACTCTCAGGGGCAGATTTAAAAGCCCCTTGCGACATTTTTACGACACCGTTGCGTCACTTCTGTGATGCAGCGGCGTCGTAGACGATGCGCCACTATGCAACAGATTTATAACGTGACGCATCTAGTGAGATGCGTCACGTTGTAAAGCCCTGCGCTACATTATACCTGCATCAGGTATAATGTATGCAGGGTGGGCGTTCCGTCGCAAGGAAGCCCCGTAAAAGTGACGCAGTGAAATCTACAAGATTTCACTGAGTCACTTTTACGTCCCCGCTGCGTCAAATCCTTACGCCTGCTTCTAGGAGTGACGTATCATGTTAGGTATAGGCCGCCCCTGAGCATTGCTGGAGTAGCGTCACGCTTGCGACACGACTCCAGCAATGCGCTGCCCTTACGACATAAGATGCGACACGCATCTGACTATCCTTGCGCCACGGTGCGTCGCATTGTAAATGCGTTGCATCTGTGGTGGCACAAGGGTATTCCTACGTGTTGCATCTTTCCTGGCGCATCCCTGCTAATATGCAGGGATGCGCCAGTCCTTGTAAATCTGCCCCTCAATGTTCATTTAAGGGAAGTTTTACATTTATTGCTTATCATAAATAACTAAGCAAGCAACAATTCAGTAGCTGTTACTTTCTTGCTACTAAAAACGTCACTAAATCATTGTATGTCATTCTCCCCCGCCCTCCAACCCGAGCAGGGGCTCAGCTGGGAGGGGCGGCATTTGCACTGGTGCTTATATCAATGACTTATGCACGTGTGTATGCATCTGTGCCAACCAATTCATATCAGCTCAGTGGACCTTAAACCGTCCCACATAAGGATTAAAAACACACCTTACAAAGAGGCGAGAGGATATCTATGTGTTGAATAAATGCTAAAATATCCAATATTTTACCCCAAATTCCTCCTACGGTAAACAGAAGGAATATAACGTGTGTTTCACTTTGTATCCTTAAATGCATGCTTCTGCTTGATTTAAAATGTTTTAATTTCTGTGAGGTGAAGCAGCCATTGGTGTTTGCACGCTCAACTTGCCGAAAGATCTCAGTCACGGTGCACATTTGTGATAAAGCGTGCACTGTCTGTTAAATCACCACGAGGTGCTTCAAATTGACCCCGAAAATATTGTTTCACTTTCAGCTGTGACCCAAAAACGTCTTTATACATAACAGAGCATTATTGGCAAAACCAATAGGTCTAGCCTTGACAAGCTGAGGCAATTTTTTTCATTTTTATTTTTACTTTTTGTGGCAAGCATATGCCACAAAAATAAAAAGAAGAAAATAAAAAAGAGAGAAAAAAAACATACTGACTCCAAAGGGTGGCCGTCTTACACAATAAAATTTGTATTTATTAAAAAAAGTGTATATAATTTCAATAGAACAGCACGTGTGCTTCCTAGCAGGCAGGTATATAAATCCTTAACTTTCAATGCACATCGGAGGAAAACGACACTTATTTGCACAAAACAGACATTCATGTTTTATTTACATCCCCCAAGGCATACACATGGGGCGATGGGTCCGCCCACTTCAGCCATTGACTTTCTTGCTCTGTCAGTGATAGCATTTGCTCTTCCTCATCGCAGGTGCACGAGGCAGGTGGGCCAATACTTTTAGTTGCCTATGCTCTTTTTTCCCTATTCCTTATCTTTATTTTTTATCGACCTTGTGTGTTTAAGCTGTTTTCAGAGTACAAAGCCACTAGTACATTTTTATTCGCACTAAAAAAATCCTATTTTGATGTAATGTGCATTTAAAATAAAAAAGGGTTTCTTTATCTGTCCTAAGCAACCTACCTGCCGGGAAGCACCCAAATTGTTCTCTTACATTTATTTGTGATGCTTTTTTTATTTATTTATTTATTTAAACAATTATTTCCCAGGACAAGACTGCCACCGCTAGATGGCAACATGCTTTCCTTTCCTTTTTTTATTTTTATAGCAAATGCTCCCAATTAAAATCAGTGTAATCATCACACTAGTTGGCCAAGGCCAGACCTATTGGCTCTGATAAATACGAGTTTGTATTTGTATTTTTTATACAACACAGTCTGTAGCTCATGTACAGAGCCTCCGCTTGTTCTTGAATTTTGCAAGAAGCAGAAGATCTGCCTTTTCAAATAAACCTCTGCCCTAGGTTAGGCTAGGCACACACCTGCTCAGCGCCAAGATATGCTGTGGGGTGATAGCGATATAAAAATACAGGTAACATAGCATGACATAACATATTCTGGAGTATGTTGTCTATGAAAAGCATGGGTGGAGGGTTAAAGATGCCATTATTGTATAGGCTTCTAACTCTTAGACTTGGGGGTGATCAGCAATGAGATAGCTGATGTGCACGTTATTTTATTTGTGGAATACTTACACAGCGCGTTCAACGATAGGTTGTGTAGGTGCTACACTCTCACTTTGAACCCCACTTTATTTACTGCCTACCCTGATCTGTCCAACGCAGCAACGGTGGATGCACTAAAGACCAGTGCTACCTTTCTGTACCTCCTTGTGCTATGCACTGGTCCACCTCTCACCCCCAGGTGCCCCTCCCACTCGTCCCTCCCTCTCATACCATCTCCTACCCCTCTCTCTTGATCTCTCACATACTCTTCCTGCCTCTCTCATTTGGTTCACTTCAAGTCTTCAAGCACAGTTTCTTTCCTGTGCTTTTTCAAGTTTTCCTTCCCTAAAACCCACCTTCTCCTCCTGTTCTTGAGGTGTCTGCTGTGTAAACAGGCACTCCCTCTTTATGGTTCTGTAGCCTGCTCTCCCCTTCTTTCTAACGAACTCTTTCTGCTCCTCTATCTGGGGTTCATGCACAAATGACCTATCCCTCTCTATCTTCCTTACTAACTATTCTGTGCAGCTCTCACCTCTATCTATTCACCTTGCCACATAATTCCACTACACAAAAACACTACACTCCACACAATTCCTCCACAAACAATTCCACAACTAAAAAATTCCAATCCAACCTACATAATTCCATTCCACACCACGTACATCCATTCCAAACCAAAAGACATTAGTATAAAACATTCTAATTTACAATGTCAATAGCTCTATGTCGCTCAAATACGAGACCTATTGCATTTTTCTTACCTCACCCTCTCCTTTCTCTTTCTTTAGCTGTCGTTTTTCCTTCTGCCTCTCATTTCTCTTTCTGTCCCTCTCATTTACCTATTGGTTCACTTTCTTTCCATCTTGTTTCTTTCTTTCTTGTTTTGCTTTCTCTCCATCGCATTTTTCTTTTACACTCTCGTTTGTCCATTACTCTGCCATTTATATTTCTCTTAAACTCTGGTTCCTGCTTTTTTTCTCAGTTCGTTTCCGTTTCTGTCCTCATTCTGCTTCCAATATATTTGTATTCTTTCTCTTTTAGTCTCTGCCTATCACTCTCCCTCACTCATTTCTTATTCTGTCTAACTCGCTTCTCTTCTTTCATCACCTTGCATCTATTTCTTAACGCTTCCTCACCCCTCTGTCCTCCATTTTTTCTTTCTCTCATTTATCTCTCAGTTTGCACTCCCTGTCCTCTCCCTTTCTCTTCTCTCCCTAGTGGTTCCCACTTTCTCCCTTTGCAGGCTTCGCCTTGGAGTGTTGCATAATGTGCTGCATGGCTGAATACTCATAAGGTCCCAAGAGCGAGAGACTGGCACATAACTTTGCACCGTCAAACACAATTTTGCTCTAACATTTGCACTGATGGATTGATACAATAAATGTTTTTTTGTTCCAAACAGCTCATGCACATGTTGTTTTTTGCACGGGCTGTTCGGCGTAAACTGTTATACAAAATTGGCATTCTGATGCAATCTGTACTGAAACGAATTAATGCATTCATATTGTAGTGTAGCTCCTATTTCCCTAATAGGCTCTGCGCATTGGAATAATATATCCTATAGGTTTGACATAGGACTAAGGTCAGTATGTCCCTATCGAGTATATTAAACTTAATTACTTGTGCCAGCTAGCTCAGAGGCCACTAGAAACTCCTTGACAACAAGAAGGGAGTAGTTTCTGGCAGCCGCAAAACATGACCACTGTGTTTCCCTTTAGAATCAGAACGTGTCCCAGAGTCGTGGAAACAATAGATAACTATTTCACTCAGCTCAGTCGTGCATGCTTAGTTTTCTCCAAAGTTACACAGAAAGAACAGATGGGCGTTTCAATAAAAGGTTTATTGAACAGTCTTGTTTCTGGTGTAAGTAAAATGTGCTGTTACGATCACAAGACAGTATGCGAGATAAATAATGTACAGTGTGAGCAGTAGAAATAAATAATACTGCGTTAGCATTATCTTTTAGTACATATGCTGTTACATAAATAACACAGACTAAAAATGCGAGTACTCATATGATGAGTTTCTAATCTAGTTCTACCCCAATGTACCTAACCTAACCTAGGTGTAGGACGAGGTATGAAGTAGGTGAAGTATTCCTTACTATGGTATACTAAGAGTATGTTAAGTCTAGTATGCCTAGTATGCCAAGAGTCCCTCTAGGTTCTAGTCAGCTCCATACCTGAAGAATGAGAGAGGTAGGAATCTCTTTGCCAGACTCGAACTCCAACACCCCGCAAGGGAAGTTAGATCACTGGAAGCTGGACTCTCTGCGTGCAGGGATGACAGCGTCTTCTCAGTGCGTCAGGCTGGGAAACGGGCTCCTCTGAAGTCGAGGTCTCCTCTGGTTTACAGGGGCTAGGGAAGGTATATTTATACCTTAGAAGTACCTCACAATGTTAGCATTGACGTGAATTGGACAGCGAAAGACGTCACGGATGAACCCCTAAGGAATAATGGTTCATGCATAATATATGAGGCCTTGAAGAAATCAATAGTCCTGGGCTAGGGAAACTCCCGCAGCCTAAGGGTCTGTTCTTCATGAACTCGTTGTGACGTTAGGGTGGACGGATGTCAGAGACCATGCCTGTATTTGGAGTGCACGGTTTAATGCCTAAATAAGGGCTGGGATTTTATGCCTACATAAGGGCAGGGCGAATTGTGCCTATATAAGGACATGATGCTGGAAAGCCCGTTTATGGACACCCTAAGAGGAATACAACACCCACTCCACTTTCGTGTGTACGATAATACTAAAATGCTAAACATTTAAAATGCTAAACATTAAAATGGAGTACCGCATATTTCTAAAATATTTCATAAAACCATTTAAAAAGGCATTTAAAAAACTCATTAGAATGCAAAAGGTACTGTACATTCGAAGCATTGCTTATCATTTCAGGCATAAATTTCGAAAATAAATGCAATTGGAATGAAATAAGCAGTAATATTTACATGTGACAGAAAATGATCGATAAGGTTCTCAAAAATACCAAAGTCATTTCATGTCATGTGAATGAATGAACTGTTTTAGACACATAAGATGACTAAATGTCCACGGAAGTACCGCAAAGTCTGTACTATAAGACTAGTTCTACTTTAAGCAGATTGTAGTGCCATTTGTGTTCGAAAAATGGGGAAAAAAGTTCAATTTTGGTAGAGTTCCAAGTTTTTTTAGTTTTTTTTTTTAAAATGAAGGCCAAATTGTTACTGCATCTCTGGAACACTGTATGCTGAATCAGAGTCAGTTTACGGGTCTGGTGTAAACATGAGATCATCTATTTCTATAGACAAAACATCATCCACTGTAGTCGGCGTCAGTTGGAACACCTCGTGTAGCAGGTCAATTGCACAGAGATGGGAAGCATCGCTTCCAGCATAAGTTGCCTCAGCAATGTTCACGTCCGTTGTTACCTGTGTGCCTGTAGATCTTTCTCGTACCTCAGCAGCAGCCGGAAGCGTCTGTGAGATCTCAATGAATGCTGACATCAGGATAGGAAGCCTCTGGGGACAACACAGAGCATGGGCCGTTATCGGGTCCAGCAGAGTATCGACATCCGTTGGCGTTGCTGATGGAAATGTTAGACAGGTGTCCAACACGCATTCTTCACCGCATAGCAGGCATCGTAGAACAGGTAAGATGCAATCTTGCCAGATTGGTCTGAATGACAGGAACCAAGTTGTATTAAGGTCCCGTAGACGAGTCATGCCCAAAAGCTTTACTATTTGCTCACGGCACTTTCGTTCAAGGAGAGCTTTCTCCATTTCGCTCGGAGTGATGTCTGCGAATAGGCTGGCCATAGCGCAATAGCAGGAAGAGAAATAGAATTCCGGCAACAAGTGCTAGAATTAATGGTATGCCACCAAACACCGAATGTGCAAAGTTCGGGATGATTCTGAGTATTGCTTGGAAAGGTGCTAACAGACCGGAGCAGATGCTCTTAAATACATGTACAATTCCTGTTGTATCAGATATGTTGAAGATACGTGATATCATTTCTACGAAATGTATAGGGCAGTTTGTACGTATTAAAGTCTGTATCTCAGCCGAAGTCCTTGCTATTTGTAGATCATAGGTTTCTTTGGCCGAGGTCAAAGGCACTGTTTGCTGTAAAAGCAGGGCTTTCATTCTGCTTAAAGTATCAAATCTTATAAAAGAGACGTTCAGCGAAGGCCATAGAGGCGACTCCCTGACTGTGTCTATTGGGGGAAACAATACTTGCATACAGCAAGTGACCCTGGAGTTGACCGTTACTAGATATGGGTTGCCTGGCAGCATGCCACAGCAACTCTGATCATTCAACATGAGGTAACTCCCGTTAGGAAGTTGTCCAAACGTTGGATTAATCACAGCAGCTGGTGTACCCTGCAGATGGCAAGACAAATTTGCCACAGAACCATTACAAGCCCCGTGCAAGAAAATGTCCTGACATATAAGTGAATGGCTCAGTGCACGTTTACAGTGTGTACCGCTCAAAAACACTTCACGATCCCCACTCCAACATCTATATGTATACGGTAAATGCCAAGATGTCTTAATGTATTCCTTACCCAACCTTTCATATTTGCCCGCTTGCATTTGTCTGAGGCAATACTGAAACTGAAAAGTACTCACAGGTAATGTTATTTTGCCATGAATAAGCCATTCTGTAGCTGGTTTTTCTGCCACCGTGAATGGTAACTTTTCCAGTTTTTCAATGCTCAGCACTGTATACTTTGCTCCTCTTTGTGCCAGTTCGATCTGTTTATCAGTTAGATTGTATTCTGCAAACAGAGCCGTTGTGTTGATAAAACGCCAAGGCACATAGCCCGCTCGCAAAGATTGCAGCGTCCAGCTTAATAACACAATAGAACGTAATTGAGACTGGCCTTGTTGTAACATCGCCAAATCTTGTTCTAGTATGTCGATAGCAGAGGATACAATGCCATCCAATGAATATATTCTGGAGGACAAAGTTGTTAACCCATTGTCGACCACAGAGAGTCTAAATTAATACGATCAAGTTCACGTATTCGTCTTGCAGCCTCCATTTGTGATACTTTCCATGCTTCATTATAGGCAGCATAAATGCCAGCATATATGAAACGTTTTTGACGCGGTTTTCTTGGTCCAAGCAAGAATTCCCTAAGGTCTGCGTCCTCTTTAAGTAAGGTTAAGTGTTGTTTCACATCCTGTAGTGTAGATTTATGCAGCCAATCGAGGCATAATTTTCCTACACTGTATGTTGTTACTACCCCGGATGTTGTCTTTGGACGTATCTTGGGTCTGGCCTATTAATAGTAAAGCCCTGAGTTTTATTCAGGAATCTTTCCTGACAGTTATTCGTGTCTGTGGGCCAGATCAACCATTTTTTCCAATCAGGATTAGATCTGTTGAGTTGTAGTATATTGTCAACTGTCACCACTGCCTTTGTATCATTATCACTGGCAGGTGTTGGTACAGAAGGTTTGTTCATCTCCTTAATCTTGGCTAGTCCAAGACAAGATGTTTGTTGGACAGTTTCAATCAAAAACATTATTTGTTCAGGGATGATGCAGGCTCTAAATAAAGCTTCTATCCCCTGCACTTGCCAATCTTTAGTACCCCAGACAGTTTTTGTGTCTATTGTGTCTTTCCAAAAGTCGAAACCCTGTCTAGACAGTTGGGCATTAAATAATGCAGAGTAAATCTGTTTTGTATTTGTTAACATAATTTTCAGTCCTGTCTTGTTTACATTTTTATAGTTAAACATTTCTGGATCAGATGTATTGTATCCTGAAAAATATGGAAACTTGTTAGCAAATGTTTTTGAACTACTGTATGGTGGTGTAGGACAATGTTCCCATTGGTTAAACATAAACACATTTCTTGGATATGCAGATTTATGCAAATAATGATGACCATAGTGGTTATAACAATACAGTTGTTCGTAGTCTGATGAACCCTCTAAATATTCATTTTTAGAAAATGCAGCAGATTTTTCTAGGTCAAACATAATGTCATTTACAGCCTCAAAGTCCCAATCATCAGAATAGGCACTGGACGTAATTAGATCACTTAGTGAAATTTTAAACAAATGTGGAATGTTCAATTGTTCCGTCGGGCCGAAGATTTCATAATCTGTTTTGTCCCACACTATACCATCCTGTATAGGAACAGCTGTGATGTTCACTGATGTCAAGTCTCTTGCTTCACGATGGGAAGATTTATGAGGTTTCAAAAGTACGTTTACGCCTTTTCCTTCAGTGTTCACATGGATGTATCTGCCACTTATAAGCACGCTCACAGTTGTAACCAAAGCTAGCCAGAGCAGGAAAACAAAAAGTCCAGATGTAATCCAGAGTTCAATCCATGGAGAAACCAAATATGTCTTTTTCAGAAAGTGAAGAAAGTCTTGTACTTGCTGCTTGAATTTGAATGATGCTGGCGTCGTTTCAGGTTCACTTGGATCTTCTGAGAACGTATCAAAGTTAATGAAATAGCCAGAAGCAGTTCTATCAATTGTTGGAATTGCATCAGGATTTGTAGAAATCACTGGAACCAGTTCATCACTTGCCACGTTGGTGTAGACAGGTGTATTTGGACGAACTGTTAGTTGGTGTTCAAGAGGGATGAGTTCCATTGCATTGTTGCTTAGTCCTCCATCTGTTACAGCTGAATTCTCGATAGTTATCAGTCTTTCAGTCTGAACCTCTTGGATAGTAGCGAGAGGAGTGCGTTTGCTACTAGGTCGGAGTCCACGAGGCCTACTATTTAGTATTGGCCACATACTGTGGTTTGATGAGGTCGATGGACACAAATCTTTTCTCCTTTCTTCCAGCAAGGGGCGGCAGAAGTACTGTCCTTGTTCCTTGAACTGCTAGGACAGGTACTGGTTGTCTGTAAGAAGGTCCAAATTCCTTCTTGTCCGCAATCTTTTCTCTGACTAGATCCCCAACTTTTGGAATCCAGACAGGCCTTGCTGGGACAGCCGGTTGATCCCCAGTGGTGGTTGACTGTAGGAATACGTTGCTTTGTTTCGTTCTTAATTTGTCTAAGTCCTGTAAAACAGTCAAACGATCTTTGATATCAAGGGTTTATTTTCCACCACTGTGCCTACGTGTTCAAGGTCTGGTACCCACATTCTTGTCCCAAATAGGACCTCATATGGAGTGACCCCCCCTAGAGAACTTCTTGGCAGATTATTCAAAGAGCGTTGTACCCCACTAAGGTGTTTGACCCACCCATCACCCGAACCTAATACCCTAGCTGTTATAGACTGCTTTATGTCCCGGTTTTTCCTTTCCACAACCGAATTTCCCTCAGGATGGAATGGAGAGGAGTACCGCAATGCAACGCCCAGACTGGCCATGGCCTCTTTGTAAGCCCGAGAGCTAAACGCAGGACCCTGGTCAGAATGTAGCGTGCCTATTGCGTATATGCCAATAAAGATTCGCAAATCTTTTATAACAGTTCGAGCGTCAGCTGAGCGCTGTGGCCATAACCATAGGAACCTAGATTCAGTATTTGTGGGAATGCCTTTGTCCAGTAGGACGTAGGCGCATAGATAGTCTAATGCTGTCTAGCAATGGTGTCTGTACTGGGTTGCCGCATCGCAGCATGGTGTCTGGTGGCTCTCTCGCTGTAATTTACAGTCTAAGCAGTTGTTGATGAATATGTGAATTTCTGTATTCATTCCAGGCCACCAGTACATCTCTTTTAACGTCAAGATTGTTTTAGAGATCCCTTGGTGTGACAGACCCTCCCCCAAATGTGTTTCATAAATCAAGGCTGCTCTACGTTCCATGTTTGGAATTACCCTATCCCCCACTCCAGGGATTCAAGCAAAAGGAACATTGTTCGCATCAATTACATAAGAGTACTTGAGTGGAAACTTTTTTGGTAACGCTGCACTGCTGCCTTTGCTTGAAGCTTGGACAGCCAACATTATCTCACCGTCTATTTTTGTTTTTGAATGAGTGATCGCAGCTATGGAAGCCGTCTGAACAGCCCCCTTTGCGGCTTCGTCAGCCAATGAATTCCCTGCAACGTGAACGCCATCACGTTGATGACTCAGTGTGTGAATCACGTGAGCCTTTGGTAGTTCGTTTTTCAACTGAACTACTTGTTCCCAAAGCAATTTGTGCTTTATTGTGCCACCTTTCGCATCTTTGAAACCATTTTCAAGCCAGTTTTGTATATATTCATTATACGACTGAACACAGTAAAAGGAATCGCACACTATTAGTGTGGGGAATTCTCGATCTGTACTTTCAAGTGCCAGTTTGAATGCTTGTAGTTCAGCTCGCTGAGCTGTACAATCCCTTAGAGATTGTGTTTTAGTGACCATAGGTCTGAAGATGCCATCTCGCATGCGACCTTTAACGATAGCACACGCTGCACTGTAAGCTTGCTTACTCCCTATTGCGGGTTGTGCGGATCCGTCAGTATAAATTATAAATTCGTACTGATCGAGAGGCAGAATTTCAGTAGGCAGAGGACATTCTTGTTCATATTGCAGGAATGCTTGTGTTTTTAAATCGGGATCAAAAACATATTCAACACCTGTTGCAGCAAGAGAATTAACCCATTGTATCCATCTCGGATGTAATGCTTTAGCATTTGGAATGCTTGCTTTTGTGACCGCTTCTAAAGCTGGTACTGGGGTTACGACAATAATGCGTTTCCCTTGGGCTAAGGCTCTTTCTTTTGCTACAGCGGTTTGAACTGCTGTCAGAATTTTTCAGTGGAACTGAAGCGCATTTCCGCTTGTGTGTACAAATGGGATTTGTATGCAATTGGGATTTTGTCACCCTCATTGAAGGTTAAGTATGTGAATCCGCATTGACCCGAAATTATTCGGATCACCAAATTACGTTGACTTACACGTGTTTGTAAGTGATTTGTTGCTAACATGTTAGCCTGAAGTGAACGCAAGATTTCTGTGTGTTCTTGTGTCCAGTTTCTGATCGAAAAATCAGGTTTGATTAATGCATAGAGAGGTTTAACCCTTTCTGCATAATTTAGAATGTAAGTTCTTCCAAAATTTAGGAAACCCAGGATGGATTGTAAGTTTTTTAGCGTCTTTGGAGGTTGGAGCAGCGCACATTTTTCTAAAAAGTTAGCTGCCAAGCTCTTGCCTTCACTTGAAAGCTCATATCCTAGAAATAGGACATTGAGATGGGCAATTCTGGACTTTTTAAAGTTGAACTTGTAGCCCTCAGAGGCGAAACCCAGTATAATGGTGCTCACCCTGTTCAAGTGTTTGTCCAGGTCATCGTCTGTCAGATATATGTCATCGACATAGGACAATGCCTCATTGTCATAAATTTGTAGTAACTCCGTTACCCTCGCTGAGAATAAACCTGGGCTGTTCTTGAACCCTTGTGGGAGTCGACAAAAGTGATGGGAGTCCCCATTATGGAGAATGCTGTTAAGTACCTGCTTTCAGGTGCTATGTTTTGACAAAAGAAACCATTTGAGATGTCTAATGTTGTTTTATATATTTTACGCACAATGTTATTCATTAATGCTGTGCTATGTGCATTTTGCACTGCAAAAGTTTTAGAACAAGTGTTTAGGTGTCTGTAATCCAAAACTAGACGATATGTATTGTCTGGTTTGGAGACAGGAAACAAAGGATTGTTCATTGAGGAGGTGCATGTTTCAATCAACCCTTGATATTCAAGTTGATCTAAGATCTCCCTGACCTGTTTTTTAGCTTCTTGCTTTATAGGGTACTGCCTTTGTGCAGTAGGTTCATGTTTCAGATGTATTTTATGGTGAGGTGAATCCTCATCCCATCCTACATGATTTTTATATAATGCTGGGGCCTGGGCTACTGCCCATTTCCTGGCATATGTATATTTTAGATGAATTGGAATATGGTTGGAGAAGGCAGGCATAATAATGTCCTCGCCATGTGGGCACTCCCTGACAAATTGTGGTGGCCAGTCCTTTTCTGCTAGAAGTATGTCATAGCCTCTTGATAGTCTTTCCCAAAAAGTGCTTTCACCTGTCTAGGTTTGTCTCCCTCCATCCGGAGTGTTATTTCATATAACCTTTGTGGAGTACTAACCCTGGTGTCTACAGTCTCAACTGTGATGTACTCATTCAAGTCCACTATCTCCAGAAGTTCCTTCAGGTTCTGGCTTACTATTGTGACTTCTGCTGCACTGTCCAGCATTGTCTGAGCCCATTCTCCGTTCTTGAGTTGTGATCTCAGTATTCTCGTCATGTCTGATCTTCAGACCTGCTACCTTCTTTTTGGAGAATTGAGGTTTTGTTTTATTTTTTGGAGCATGTTTGTCGTCTTTCGATTTCACGCGTTCTTCTTTATGTTCTGACCGTCCTCTTCTTTCCGAAGTCTGTGATGAGATCTGAAAGGGACGAGAGGAACGTGTATCAGTATCTTGATACCTGTCAGGCTTTCTCAAATTATCCCTATTCCTGAGGTTATACCTCCTTTCAGAGAGCTCCTTTTGAGGAGACCTACCTCGGGATTGAGAATGTTTCTCATTTGAATTTTGTTTATTAGTCTCCCACTTCTTTTTAGAAGATGTAGGAGTTTGTTTAATTGAGTCCTTCTCAGGACTTTCAGATAGTTTCGGCTTCACTGGTCTTCCACCCAAACTATCTCTGCCTAATTCTGCATAAGATTGTTCAATTATTCTGGGTAGCTCAGTTTGATGTTCTGTAACATCGAATTCCCTTAATTTTTGTCGGATCGCCACTGCTGCTGCCTCCCCTTTAATATTAGATAATATTATTGTTGAGACCTGGTCGAAATTTTTCAGTAATTTCATACCTAAATTTAGAGCAGGCTCTGCCCCGTATTCGTTTTGAATTTGTTTTAGGACATCAGGTATTACCGCTATTGACGGAATGCCATGTGTTTTAGTATAGATGGCAGCAAGGACTGAGCCCCAAGTGGTGCAGTCTTCCAGTTGTGGTGTGATCCCCATTGGTAAACTGATGGTTAGGATTCTGTGTTTCTCATACGGGCTAGTATTTGGAAATACTGCTTAGATTTGAGTAATTTTTTGAGCTATCCAAAATGGAATTTGCTCACGTTTTGTGGGCATTTTACCCATGACTGCGTATAGAGTCTGTGGTGTAATTTTTAGTGTATTCCCCTGGTGAGGGGTTTGATTTGGAATTGTTAATGGTTGCTGGACTGTAAAAGTCTGCATGACATATTGGACCAATTGTCTGTAGATTTTTATTAACTCTGTGAGTTGAGTAAGTAAATCCTCATCTGACATCTCTTCAATGTTAGGATGAATCGGCCATGTTGCTCCTGGTCTACCTAGTGGACCGAGCCTAGTAATGTTTTTGTGATGTTTTAGGGCGCCTTTAAACCAGAGCTGATGCTCTTGGTATGTTAGTGGAATTTCTATATCCTCGAAAGGAATGTATTCCTCTGGTGGATCATCTTCTTTGTAGAAGTGAAACATGTGTGTTACTGAATTGGATTCAGGAAATATTACCCATGAATAGAATACCTCTGTCTGAAAGGATTCATGTGCCTCTATCACGAAAACTGCTCTACCGCCTCTTGGTGGTAGGCCATGTTTTATAAGTTTTAGAGTAATGGCTCTTCTTAAGTTTTGATGGATGTTTATTACACCCTCCTCGGTTTCATTTAAACCGGTAAAGTTAAAAACTGCTGGTAGGGCTGGATCAGCCACAGCTACACCGTCTTCGGCGTCTTCAGTCATTTTGTTTTTTGAAAAATGTAGAACAAGTTTCAAGGAAACAAAGATAAGGTGCACAATATTTTGGAACACTGTATCCTTCAACGTTGAGCAAACCAAACAGCTAATATATAGGGTACTGCCCTATGTAGCCTTGGTGGATACTTAACCCTGCCCACTCCAGACGTCTCTTGGAGTATATGGGTAGGGGTCTCTGAGAGAAAAAGCACGGCTGAGTTACTCAGTATCTAACGTTGAATTACCGCCTTACCAAACCGTTGGGCGCCATGTAGTGTAGCTCCTATTTCTCTAATAGGCTCTGCGCATTGGAATAATATATCCTATAGGTTTGACATAGGACTAAGGTCAGTATGTCCCTATCGAGTATATTAAACTTAATTACTTGTGCCAGCTAGCTCAGAGGCCACTAGAAACTCCTTGACAACAAGAAGGGAGTAGTTTCTGGCAGCCGCAAAACATGACCACTGTGTTTCCCTTTAGAATCAGAACGTGTCCCAGAGTCGTGGAAACAATAGATAACTATTTCATTCAGCTCAGTCGTGCATGCTTAGTTTTCTCCAAAGTTACACAGAAAGAACAGACGGGCGTTTCAATAAAAGGTTTATTGAACAGTCTTGTTTCTGGTGTAAGTAAAATGTGCTGTTACGATCACAAGACAGTATGCGAGATAAATAATGTACAGTGTGAGCAGTAGAAATAAATAATACTGCGTTAGCATTATCTTTTAGTACATATGCTGTTACATAAATAACACAGACTAAAAATGCGAGTACTCATATGATGCGTTTCTAATCTAGTTCTACCCCAATGTACCTAACCTAACCTAGGTGTAGGACGAGGTATGAAGTAGGTGAAGTATTCCTTACTATGGTATACTAAGAGTATGTTAAGTCTAGTATGCCTAGTATGCCAAGAGTCCCTCTAGGTTCTAGTCAGCTCCATACCTGAAGAATGAGAGAGGTAGGAATCTCTTTGCCAGACTCGAACTCCAACACCCCGCAAGGGAAGTCAGATCACTGGAAGCTGGACTCTCTGCGTGCAGGGATGACAGCGTCTTCTCAGTGCGTCAGGCCGGGAAACGGGCTCCTCTGAAGTCGAGGTCTCCTCTGGTTTACAGGGGCTAGGGAAGGTATATTTATACCTTAGAAGTACCTCACAATGTTAGCATTGACGTGAATTGGACAGCGAAAGACGTCATGGATGAACCACTAAGGAATAATGGTTCATGCATAATATATGAGGCCTTGAAGAAATCAATAGTCCTGGGCTAGGGAAACTCCCGCAGCCTAAGGGTCTGTTCTTCATGAACTCGTTGTGACGTTAGGGTGGACGGATGTCAGAGACCATGCCTGTATTTGGAGTGCATGGTTTAATGCCTAAATAAGGGCTGGGATTTTATGCCTATATAAGGGCAGGGCGAATTGTGCCAATATAAGGACATGATGCTGGAAAGCCCGTTTATGGACACCCTAAGAGGAATACAACAATATATGTTCATGTACAGTCCTTGCAACAGTTGTCAATTTGAATGCAAGCTGCCTCCCTATAAAGTGCTCTGATGCCTTTGGGCCAAGTTCCTGCTATATCAAACTGCAAAAAAAAGTCACTTATGTCTATTATCCTTATGCATCAGTGCCAACAGCTTACGCTGCCCACTAGTGCTCATCCCACATCGTATCCACCAGTGTTCAATAGTGCAATATCAGATGTAGCCAAATCCATTCTCAGAACTTGGAGTGGCCTTACCAGGCGCTGCATACCGTAGAAGGCTGGTGAACATCAACAAGCAAGCGAGTTTGTGGCAATAACAAACTTTGCATGGTGCATTTCTGCCATGGATATGACCTAACATTTAGCCTTATCTTTGTCAGGGGCAAATGTGTTTTTAAGGTGGAAATGGGGCGGGAACACTGTCAAAATTACTTGAGGTTTCCGGAGAATGGATTTCTTTTTACCCTTGGAAACAATGAAAAAAGAGTTTGCAAATACACATTTTATATCTATTTAGACAAGTGTAGCTGTTCCCCACTTGCTTTTACATGTTTGTAAATACCTGCAAATGTGAGTACACTTGAACAGCTATAATTATCTGAGCACGTTAGAACTCTTTTAGTGCACTCAGCATCAGCACAGCACCACCTGAGCATCAGCACAGCACCACCTCAACATCAGCACAACACCACCTCATCATCAGTGCACCACCACCAAAGCAGCACCAACTCAGCACCACCTCAACATCAGCACAGCACCATATCAGCACAGCACCACCTCCGCATCAGTGCACCAACACCAGCGCAGCATCAGAGCAGGCCCACCCCAGCAGTAATTCAGCACCAACGCAGCACCAATGCAGCACCACTTCAGCATCAGCGCAGCATCAGCACAGCCCCAACTCAGCATCACTCAGCACCACGTGAACACCAGCGTAGCACCACAGCATGACTCTGCACCACCACAGCATCAGCACAGCACCATCTCCTGTTCAGTGCACCACCACCAGCGTAGCACCACTTCAGCACCAGCGCAGCACCACCTCAACATCAACACAGAACCGCATCAGCACAGCACCACATCAGTGCATCACCACCAGTACAACACCACCTCAGCGCATCACCACAGCACCAACTCAGCATCACTCAGCACCACCTGAGCACCAGTGCAGCACCACCTGAGCACCAGCACAGCACCACAAAAGCATCACTCAGTGCCACCACAGCATCACTCAGCACCACCTCCACACCAGGGCAGCATCTCTTTAGCATCACTCAACACCTCCACAGCACCACCTCAGCACAGCACCACCAGCGCAGCACCAACTCAGCACCAATTCAGCATTAGGACAGCATCACCTGAGCACCAGCACAGTAGCAATTCAACATCACTCAGCACCACCTGAGTACCAGTACAGCACCACCAAAGCATCACTCGGCACTACCTCAGCATCACTCAGCACCACCTCAGTATCACTCAGTACCACCTGAGAACCATCTCCATCACCACCTCAGTATCACTCAGCACCAGCACAGCACCATCTCAGCATAAGTGCACCACCTCCTCATCAGTGCACCACCACCAACTCAGCACCAGCACAGCACCACCTCAGCATCAGCACAGCACCACCTCAGCATCAGCACAGCACCACCTCCGCATCAGCATGGCACCATCTCCTGATCAGTGCACCACCACCAGTGCAACACCACCTCAGCACCAGCCCCACTTCAGAACAAGCGCAGCACCACCTCAGCATCACCACAGAACTGCATCAGCACAGCACCACCTCTGCATCAGTGCACCACGCCCAGGGCAACACCACCTCAGCATCAGCTCCTCACCATAGCACCAACTGACTGACTGACTGAAGGTATTTGTAAAGCGCACTAATGCCGAGGCGTCTTGGCGCTGAGTGATATGTAATGCCCATGGCCGACACATTCAGGGTTGTGAGAAGAGCCATGTTTTAACTTTCCTCCTGAAGACCGATCTGTTAGGCAAAGACCTCAGGTGTGTGGGCAAAGAATTCCAAAGTTTGGATGCCAGAAAAGAGAAGCGTTTACCTCCACACCTTACTCTCTTTATCTTTGGAAGTTGTAAAAGATCAAGTGATGCTGATCTTAAAGCTCGTGTAGGAACGTATCGAGAAAACAAGGTTTGCACATCCTTGGATCCTCCACCAAACAAGGCTTTATGCACCATGCATAGGGACTTAAAGTCAACCCGTCGCCGTACTGGGAGCCAGTGAAGTTGTTTTATGACGGTCGATGTAGGATGGTGTTTAGGTAGATTGAGCAATACTCTCGCTGCCGCGTTCTGAATTGACTGCAATTTAGAGAATTGTGCAGCATTTGCTCCTAAATAGAGAGCGTTGCAGTAATCAATTCTAGATAGAATCGTAGCTACTACCACTGTTTTCCTCAGGGAGAACGGTATAAAAGGAAGAATCTTCCTCAGACCTTTCAGCATAAAGAAGCAGGCTGATGAGACTTGGTTGATCTGGGGAGCCCAGGAAAGATCATTATCTACCAAAAGACCTAGATTCCTGACTTTTTTGACAGGGGCCGGACATGTACCTGCTACATGTGGCCACCATAGTTGGTTCCATACCGAGATTTTCTGGCCAAACTCAATCACCTCGGTTTTATCTACATTAAGTTTTAAAAAATTGACATTCATCCAAGTCATCAGAGCTGAGATGCAGTTACTGAATTGGGTTGCCATGGCATCCACGGGCTGTGTTACCGACACTATAAGCTGCGTGTCATCAGCATAAGACACCAGCATAAAGCCGTAACTTTTTATTAGTCTAGCCAGAGGAGCTACATATATATTAAAAAGAGTAGGGGATAGGGCCGAGCCCTGTGGAACTCCCCCGGGGAGTGTGAATTCCTTGGACTGATATCCATCCCAGAATATCACTTGTTCCCTGGATGATAGGAAGGAGGAAAGGAGGGCAAGAGCTTTGTCTTTGATACCAACTCAGCATCATTCAGCACCACCAGAGCACCAGCGCAGCACCACCTCAACAACACCACTGTAAATCCGTATTTGTAAAGCGCGAACTACTCACCCTTACGGGTCTCAAGGCGCTGCACCATCTCAACATCAACACAGCCCCACTGCAGAAATTTAGCAGCCCCAGTTCAGTATCAGTGCAGTACCCCCTCAACACAGCACCAACTCAGCACCACCTGAGCACCAGCATCACCCAGGATCACTCAGCACTAACTCAGCATCACCTCAGTATCACTCAGCATCACCTCAGCATCACTTAGCATAAGCTGAACAGCACCACCTCAGTATCAGCAAGGCTTCACCTCCTCATCAGTGCACCACCACTAGTGCAGCACCACCTCAGCACCAGCGCAGCACTATCTCAACATCAGCACAACACCATCTCAGCATCAGCACAGCACTACCTTCGCATCCATGCACCACCACCAGCGCAGCCCTACCTCAGCACCAGAGCAGCACCACTTCAGCATCAGCCCAGCACTACCTCTGCGTCAGTGTATCACCTCAGCACAGCACCAACTCAGCACCACCACCTCAGCACTGCCTCAGCAGTGCTCAGCACCACCTCAACATCAGCACAGCACCACCACAGCTTCATCTCAGCATCAGCACAGCACCACCTCCTCATCAGTGCACCACCTCCTCATCAGTGCACAATTTCCTCATCAGTGCAGCACCACCTCAACACCAGTGCAGAACCACCTCCACACCAGTGCAGCACTAGTGTAGCACCAGCGTAGCACCACCTCAATATCAGCACAGCACCATCTCAGCATCAGCACAGCACCACCTCCGCATCAGTGCACCACCAGCGCAGCACCAACTCAGCATCAGAGCAGCACCACTTCAGCACCAGCACAGCTCCATCTCTCCAGCAACTCAGCAGAACACAACACTTTAGCATCAGCACAACATCACCTCAGCACAGCACCACCTGAGCACCAGCTCAGCACCAACTGAGCACCAGTGCAGCAGCACCCACCAGCATCACTCTGCACCACCTCAGCCTCACTTGGCAACTCAGCATCACTCGGTACCTGAGCACTAGAGAAGCACCCACTTAGCACCAGTGGAGCACCCCCTCAGCATCAGCACAGCACCACCTCAACATCCACACAGCATCATCTTTGCATCAGCACAGCACCACCTCCGCATTAGTGCACCATCACCACCGCAGCCCCACCTCAGGACCAGCGCAGCCCCACCTCAGCAGCAGTTCAGCACCACTTCAGCATCATCACAGCATGACCTCAGCATCACTTAGCACCTCCTGTGCACCAGCTCAACACCACCTCAGCTTGACTCAGCACCACAGCATAACTCAGCACTGGTGCACAGACAGAATATCGAGTTCAAAATGTCGACATACACAAATATCGAGTTTTAAATATCGTGATACAGAAATATCGACAGGAAGAATATCGTGGTCAAGAATATCGACTTGCAGGTAAGAAATATCGTTTTTGGAAATATAGTTGTTTAAAATATCGATGTTTTAATTAGTGTTATGTATTTTAGTATGTATTTTAAAAGTATGTGATCTATTTTTTTGTATAAGAATTTGTTTTGATTTTTTAATATATGTGTTAAACTTTTAGTAGTTATTAATTTTATCTTAATTAAGTTTTGCGTTTTTAAGTTCTGTAGCGGGTTGTGGGTTTATAGGGGAATAGGGTGGGAAGTAATTTAATTATAATAAATTAATGATTATTTTTTATGTATTAGTATTTATTTAATTTTGATTTTATAGTGTTAATTGTGGGAATTAATTTATTATTAATTATTTATTAATTAGTTAAGTATTTTTAATGAATTAATTGGCAATTATGTTAATTGGGTCATTTTTTTAGGTGTGGGTTGTGGGTTTATAGGGGAATAGGGTGGGAAGTAATTTAATTATAATAAATGTATTCATATTTTTAATTTATTAATATTTATTTAATTTATATTTTATAGTGTTAATTGTGGGTGTTTTTTTATTATTAAATATTTATTAATTGGTTGTTAATTATTATTAATTAGTTAATTTGTAATTCATTATGTTAACTGTCATTTTATTAGGAGTGAGTGGTGGGGTTTATAGGAGAATAGGGTGGGAAGTCATTTATTTATAATTGTTTAATAATTGTTTGTTAATTAATGCTAATTAATTAATAAAAATTAAAATATGGCAATTGTGTAATTAATTTTTGATGTAAGTTGTGGGGTTTATAGTGGTAAAGGGTGGGAAGTAGATTCTTTTAAATTAATTAATAAGTTGTTGTTAATTGATATTAATTTATTAATGTAAAATTAGTTCTGGAAATTGTGTAATGATTTTTAGGTGTGGGTTGGGGTGTTTATTGGGGTAGAGGGTGCAAATTAATTTATGTTTAATTAATTAATAATTAGTTGATTATTAATATCAATTGAAAAATATTTATGGTAAGTGTTTATTGTTATTTTGTGTGTGTGTTTTGTTCTTATAGGGGTAACGTTTGGGGAGTAAATAAATTTTTATTTGTTTTACATTTTTTAAATTAATAATATTTGTTTAATTGATAATTAATTATGGAGGTACATTTAAAAAAAGTGTAAATGTGGATTGTGAATTGTGTGGTGTTATAGGGTAGGAAATAACAAATATTACATTTATGTAATAAATAATGTTTTTGTTTATAAAAAATTCTATTAACCCCTTCGCTGCTAGGCCTTTTCCCCTCCTGTGCTAAGCCTTTTTTTGGCTATTTGGGGTAGTGCGCGCTTAGGCCCCTGTAACTTTTTGACCACATAAGGTATCCATGCCAAATTTGCGTCCTTTTTTTCTAACATCATGGGGATTGTAAAGGTACCCAGGGTTTGTGGATTCCCCTGGAGGGGACCCAGAAATTAGTCAAAATACAGCTACATTTTTTTTTTTTTGGAAAAATGCGAAAAAGGGCTACAGATGAAAGCGTCTTGATTTTTCCCTGCAAATGGCATCAAAAAAGGGGTTGTGGGGATGAAATCACCATCTTCCCAGCTTTCAGGGACAAGCAGACTTTTGTCAGAAAACCAACTTTTTTACACAGTTTTGGCATTTTTCTGGGACATAGCCTATTTTTGCTATTTTTTGTGCTTTCAACCTCCTTCCAGTTAATGGTAGAAATGGGTATGAAACCAATAATGGATCCTGGAAATCCATACATTTATGAAAAGTAGACAAAATTCTGAATTCAGCAAGGGGTCATTTGTGTAGATCCTTAAAGTTTTCCTTATAGAAACTAACAGTTAAATAAAGGAAAAATTGAAAATTAGTTGAAAAAAACTGCCATTTGTGTCAACGTTTTCACCTGTAACTTCTTCTAATTATGACAGCTATTTGAAGGCAATATACCGTTATATCCGCTGGACCTTTCTGGTTGTGGGGATATATAGGACTTGTAGGTTCACCAAGAACCCGACGAACCCAGAGCCAATAATTGAGCAACATCTTGCAATGATTTTTTTTTAAGTACCGGGTATATAGCAATTATTTTGGGAAAATGTATACATGGAAAAATTGTTATGAAAGACACCTATGTATTTCTGAAATGGGAACAAAATGTAGATTTTAGAAACAGTAGATATTTGCACATTTCCGAAATTGGGAGTACCCATACTAGCATGAGAATTATAGGTCATTTTTCAAAATGACTTATTTTTTACACATTGTCTTTCATTTGGAAGGCAGAAATGCATCGAAAGTCAATAGGTAATAACAGTTGCTGTACAATTCTGTGTTACCCTAAGTCTCCCGATAAAAATGGTACCTCACTTGTGTGGGTAGCCCTTGTGCCCACAACAGGAAATGGCTCAAAATGCAACGTGGACGTACCACATTTTCACAATGAAAAATTACCCTTTTTTGCAAAGTGCCTAGGTGTAGTTTTTGAACCCTAGCTCTGCCGGCACCTAGGGAAAGCTAGCAAACCTATACATTTTTGAAAACTAGACACCCAGGGGAATCCAGGATGGGGTGACTTGACTGCCTCCCACCAGGTTCTGTTACCCAGAATCCCTTGCAAACATAAAAAATGGTCCAAAAAAACACATTTTGCCCACATTTCTGTGGCGGAAAGTTCTGGAATCTGCGTGGATCCACAAATTTCCACCCACCCCGCGTTCCCCAAAGTCTTACGAGAAAAATGGTACCTCACTTGTGTGGGTCGGCCTAGTGCCTGCGACAGGAAACTGCGCAAAACGCGACGTGGTCACACCTCAATTTCGCAGTGAAAAATGACCCTTTTTTGGCAAAGTGCCTAGCTGTAGTTTTCGAACCCTAGCTCTGCCGGCACCTAGGGAAACCTAGCAAACCTATACATTTTTGAAAACTAGACACCCAGGGGAATCCAGGATGGGGTGACTTGACTGCCTCCCACCAGGTTCTGTTACCCAGAATCCCTTGCAAACATAACAAATTGTCCAAAAAACACATTTTCCCCATATTTCTGTGGTGGAAAGTTCTGGAATCTGCGTGGATCCACAAATTTCCACCCACCCCGCGTTCCCCAAAGTCTTACGAGAAAAATGGTACCTCACTTGTGTGGGTCGGCCTAGTGCCCGCGACAGGAAACGGCGCAAAACGCAACGTGGTCACACCTCAATTTCGCAGTGAAAAATGACCCTTTTTGGCAAAGTGCCTAGCTGTAGTTTTTGAACCCTACCTCTGCCGGCACCTAGGGAAACCTAGCAAACCTATACATTTTTGAAAACTAGGCAACCAGGGGAATCCAGGATGGGGTGACTTGACTGCCTCCCACCAGGTTCTGTTACCCAGAATCCCTTGCAAACATAAAAAACTGTCCAAAAAAACACATTTTCCCCACATTTCTGTGGTGGAAAGTTCTGGAATCTGCGTGGATCCACAAATTTCCACCCACCCCGCGTTCCCCAAAGTCTTACGAGAAAAATGGTACCTCACTTGTGTGGGTCGGCCTAGTGCCTGCGACAGGAAACGGCGCAAAACGCAACGTGGTCACACCTCAATTTTGCAGTGAAAAATGACCCTTTTTTGGCAAAGTGCCTAGCTGTAGTTTTTGAACCCTACCTCTGCCGGCACCTAGGGAAACCTAGCAAACCTATACATTTTTGAAAACTAGACACCCAGCGGAATCCAGGATGGGGTGACTTGACTGCCTCCCACCATGTTCTGTTACCCAGAATCCCTTGCAAACATAAAAAATTGTCAAAAAAACCACATTTTCCCCACATTTCTGTGGTGGAAAGTTCTGGAATCTGCGTGGATCCACAAATTTCCACCCACCCCGCGTTCCCCAAAGTCTTACGAGAAAAATGGTACCTCACTTGTGTGGGTCGACCTAGTGCCTGCGACAGGAAACGGCGTAAAACGCAACGTGGTCACACCTCAATTTCGCAGTGAAAAATGACCCTTTTTTGGCAAAGTGCCTAGCTGTAGTTTTTGAACCCTAGCTCTGCCGGCACCTAGGGAAACCTAGCAAACCTATACATTTTTGAAAACTAGACACCCAGGGGAATCCAGGATGGGGTGACTTGACTGCCTCCCACCAGGTTCTGTTACCCAGAATCCCTTGCAAACATAAAAAATTGTCAAAAAAACCACATTTTCCCCACATTTCTGTGGTGGAAAGTTCTGGAATCTGCGTGGATCCACAAATTTCCACCCACCCCGCGTTCCCCAAAGTCTTACGAGAAAAATGGTACCTCACTTGTGTGGGTCGGCCTAGTGCCTGCGACAGGAAACGGCGCAAAACGCAACGTGGTCACACCTCAATTTTGCAGTGAAAAATGACCCTTTTTTGGCAAAGTGCCTAGCTGTAGTTTTTGAACCCTACCTCTGCCGGCACCTAGGGAAACCTAGCAAACCTATACATTTTTGAAAACTAGACACCCAGCGGAATCCAGGATGGGGTGACTTGACTGCCTCCCACCATGTTCTGTTACCCAGAATCCCTTGCAAACATAAAAAATTGTCAAAAAAACCACATTTTCCCCACATTTCTGTGGTGGAAAGTTCTGGAATCTGCGTGGATCCACAAATTTCCACCCACCCCACGTTCCCCAAAGTCTTACGAGAAAAATGGTACCTCACTTGTGTGGGTCGACCTAGTGCCTGCGACAGGAAACGGCGTAAAACGCAACGTGGTCACACCTCAATTTCGCAGTGAAAAATGACCCTTTTTTGGCAAAGTGCCTAGCTGTAGTTTTTGAACCCTAGCTCTGCCGGCACCTAGGGAAACCTAGCAAACCTATACATTTTTGAAAACTAGACACCCAGGGGAATCCAGGATGGGGTGACTTGACTGCCTCCCACCAGGTTCTGTTACCCAGAATCCCTTGCAAACATAAAACATTGTCAAAAAAACCACATTTTCCCCACATTTCTGTGGTGGAAAGTTCTGGAATCTGCGTGGATCCACAAATTTCCACCCACCCGCGTTCCCCAAAGTCTTACGAGAAAAATGGTACCTCACTTGTGTGGGTCGGCCTAGTGCCTGCGACAGGAAACGGCGCAAACGCAACGTGGTCACACCTCAATTTCGCAGTGAAAAATGACCCTTTTTGGCAAAGTGCCTAGCTGTAGTTTTTGAACCCTACCTCTGCCGGCACCTAGGGAAACCTAGCAAACCTATACATTTTTGAAAACTAGACACCCAGGGGAATCCAGGATGGGGTGACTTGACTGCCTCCCACCAGGTTCTGTTACCCAGAATCCCTTGCAAACATAAAAAATGGTAAAAAAACCCACATTTTGCCCACATTTCTGTGGTGGAAAGTTCTGGAATCTGCGTGGATCCACAAATTTCCACCCACCCCGCGTTCCCCAAAGTCTTACGAGAAAAATGGTACCTCACTTGTGTGGGTCGGCTTAGTGCCTGCGACAGGAAACGGCGCAAAACGCAACGTGGTCACACCTCAATTTCGCAGTGAAAAATGACCCTTTTTTGGCAAAGTGCCTAGCTGTAGTTTTTGAACCCTACCTCTGCCGGCACCTAGGGAAACCTAGCAAACCTATACATTTTTGAAAACTAGACACCCAGGGGAATCCAGGATGGGGTGACTTGACTGCCTCCCACCAGGTTCTGTTACCCAGAATCCCTTGCAAACATAAAAAATTGTCCAAAAAAACACATTTTCCCCACATTTCTGTGGTGGAAAGTTCTGGAATCTGCGTGGATCCACAAATTTCCACCCACCCCGCGTTCCCCAAAGTCTTACGAGAAAAATGGTACCTCACTTGTGTGGGTCGGCCTAGTGCCTGCGACAGGAAACGGCGCAAAACGCAACGTGGTCACACCTCAATTTCGCAGAGAAAAATGACCCGTTTTTGGCAAAGTGCCTAGCTGTAGTTTTTGAACCCTACCTCTGCCGGCACCTAGGGAAACCTAGCAAACCTATACATTTTTGAAAACTAGACACCCAGGGGAATCCAGGATGGGGTGACTTGACTGCCTCCCACCAGGTTCTGTTACCCAGAATCCCTTGCAAACGTAAACAATTGTCCAAAAAACACATTTTCCCCACATTTCTGTGGTGGAAAGTTCTGGAATCTGCGTGGATCCACAAATTTCCACCCACCCCGCGTTCCCCAAAGTCTTACGAGAAAAATGGTACCTCACTTGTGTGGGTCGGCCTAGTGCCTGCGACAGGAAACGGCGCAAAACGCAACGTGGTCACACCTCAATTTCGCAGTGAAAAATGACCCGTTTTTGGCAAAGTGCCTAGCTGTAGTTTTTGAACCCTACCTCTGCCGGCACCTAGGGAAACCTAGCAAACCTATACATTTTTGAAAACTAGACACCCAGGGGAATCCAGGATGGGGTGACTTGACTGCCTCCCACCAGGTTCTGTTACCCAGAATCCCTTGCAAACATAAAAAATTGTCCAAAAAAACACATTTTCCCCACATTTCTGTGGTGGAAAGTTCTGGAATCTGCGTGGATCCACAAATTTCCACCCACCCCGCGTTCCCCAAAGTCTTACGAGAAAAATGGTACCTCACTTGTGTGGGTCGGCCTAGTGCCTGCGACAGGAAACGGCGCAAAGCGCAACGTGGTCACACCTCAATTTCGCAGTGAAAAATGACCCGTTTTTGGCAAAGTGCCTAGCTGTAGTTTTTGAACCCTACCTCTGCCGGCACCTAGGGAAACCTAGCAAACCTATACATTTTTGAAAACTAGACACCCAGGGGAATCCAGGATGGGGTGACTTGACTGCCTCCCACCAGGTTCTGTTACCCAGAATCCCTTGCAAACATAAAAAATTGTCCAAAAAAACACATTTCCCCCACATTTCTGTGGTGGAAAGTTCTGGAATCTGCGTGGATCCACAAATTTCCACCCACCCCGCGTTCCCCAAAGTCTTACGAGAAAAATGGTACCTCACTTGTGTGGGTCGGCCTAGTGCCTGCGACAGGAAACGGCGCAAAACGCAACGTGGTCACACCTCAATTTCGCAGTGAAAAATGACCCTTTTTTGGCAAAGTGCCTAGCTGTAGTTTTTGAACCCTACCTCTGCCGGCACCTAGGAAACCTAGCAAACCTATACATTTTTGAAAACTAGACACCCAGGGGAATCCAGGATGGGGTGACTTGACTGCCTCCCACCAGGTTCTGTTACCCAGAATCCCTTGCAAACATAAAAAATGGTAAAAAAACCACATTTTGCCCACATTTCTGTGGTGGAAAGTTATGGAATCTGCGTGGATCCACAAATTTCCACCCACCCCGCGTTCCCCAAAGTCTTACGAGAAAAATGGTACCTCACTTGTGTGGGTCGGCTTAGTGCCTGCGACAGGAAACGGCGCAAAACGCAACGTGGTCACACCTCAATTTCGCAGTGAAAAATGACCCTTTTTTGGCAAAGTGCCTAGCTGTAGTTTTTGAACCCTACCTCTGCCGGCACCTAGGGAAACCTAGCAAACCTATACATTTTTGAAAACTAGACACCCAGGGGAATCCAGGATGGGGTGACTTGACTGCCTCCCACCAGGTTCTGTTACCCAGAATCCCTTGCAAACATAAAAAATTGTCCAAAAAACACATTTTCCCCACATTTCTGTGGTGGAAAGTTCTGGAATCTGCGTGGATCCACAAATTTCCACCCACCCCGCGTTCCCCAAAGTCTTACGAGAAAAATGGTACCTCACTTGTGTGGGTCGGCCTAGTGCCTGCGACAGGAAACGGCGCAAAACGCAACGTGGTCACACCTCAATTTCGCAGAGAAAAATGACCCGTTTTTGGCAAAGTGCCTAGCTGTAGTTTTTGAACCCTACCTCTGCCGGCACCTAGGGAAACCTAGCAAACCTATACATTTTTGAAAACTAGACACCCAGGGGAATCCAGGATGGGGTGACTTGACTGCCTCCCACCAGGTTCTGTTACCCAGAATCCCTTGCAAACGTAAACAATTGTCCAAAAAACACATTTTCCCCACATTTCTGTGGTGGAAAGTTCTGGAATCTGCGTGGATCCACAAATTTCCACCCACCCCGCGTTCCCCAAAGTCTTACGAGAAAAATGGTACCTCACTTGTGTGGGTCGGCCTAGTGCCTGCGACAGGAAACGGCGCAAAGCGCAACGTGGTCACACCTCAATTTCGCAGTGAAAAATGACCCGTTTTTGGCAAAGTGCCTAGCTGTAGTTTTTGAACCCTACCTCTGCCGGCACCTAGGGAAACCTAGCAAACCTATACATTTTTGAAAACTAGACACCCAGGGGAATCCAGGATGGGGTGACTTGACTGCCTCCCACCAGGTTCTGTTACCCAGAATCCCTTGCAAACATAAAAAATTGTCCAAAAAACACATTTTCCCCACATTTCTGTGGTGGAAAGTTCTGGAATCTGCGTGGATCCACAAATTTCCACCCACCCCGCGTTCCCCAAAGTCTTACGAGAAAAATGGTACCTCACTTGTGTGGGTCGGCCTAGTGCCTGCGACAGGAAACGGCGCAAAACGCAACGTGGTCACACCTCAATTTCGCAGTGAAAAATGACCCGTTTTTGGCAAAGTGCCTAGCTGTAGTTTTTAACCCTACCTCTGCCGGCACCTAGGGAAACCTAGCAAACCTATACATTTTTGAAAACTAGACACCCAGGGGAATCCAGGATGGGGTGACTTGACTGCCTCCCACCAGGTTCTGTTACCCAGAATCCCTTGCAAACATAAAAAATTGTCCAAAAAACACATTTTCCCCACATTTCTGTGGTGGAAAGTTCTGGAATCTGCGTGGATCCACAAATTTCCACCCACCCCGCGTTCCCCAAAGTCTTACAAGAAAAATGGTACCTCACTTGTGTGGGTCGGCCTAGTGCCTGCGACAGGAAACGGCGCAAAACGCAACGTGGTCACACCTCAATTTCGCAGTGAAAAATGACCCGTTTTTGGCAAAGTGCCTAGCTGTAGTTTTTGAACCCTACCTCTGCCGGCACCTAGGGAAACCTAGCAAACCTATACATTTTTGAAAACTAGACACCCAGGGGAATCCAGGATGGGGTGACTTGACTGCCTCCCACCAGGTTCTGTTACCCAGAATCCCTTGCAAACATAAACAATGGTCAAAAAAAACACATTTTCCCCACATTTCTGTGGTGGAAAGTTCTGGAATCTGCGTGGATCCACAAATTTCCACCCACCCCGCGTTCCCCAAAGTCTTACGAGAAAAATGGTACCTCACTTGTGTGGGTCGGCCTAGTGCCTGCGACAGGAAACGGCGCAAAACGCAACGTGGTCACACCTCAATTTCGCAGTGAAAAATGACCCTTTTTTGGCAAAGTGCCTAGCTGTAGTTTTTGAACCCTACCTCTGCCGGCACCTGGGGAAACCTACCAAACACACACATTTGTGAAAAGTAGACACCCGGGGGCTTCCAGGGAGGTATGGCTTGCGTGGATCCCCCAACGTTTCCTTACCCAGAATCCCCTGCAAACCTCACTTTTAGCTGAAAAAATCACTTTTTTCACACATTTTTGTGTGGGAAAGTGTGGCATCACTGGCCTCACACAAATTTCCTACCACCCAGCGTTCCCCCAGGTCTCCCGATAAAAATGGTGCCTCACTTGTGTGGGAGGCCCAAGTACCCGCGACAGGCAAGGGCCCACAACGTAGTGAGGCGACCTCAAAATGGCCTTTCACAAAACCACCTGGTTTTGCAAGGGGGTCACCTGGGTTTTTGGCCCAGGGCTCGGCGGCCACATAGGGAAACCTACCAAACCCACACATTTCTGAAAAGTAGACACCCGGGGGCTTCCAGGGAGGTATGGCTTGCGTGGATCCCCCAACGTTTCCTTACCCAGAATCCCCTGCAAACCTCACTTTTAGCTGAAAAAATCACTTTTTTCACACATTTTTGTGTGGGAAAGTGTGGCATCACTGGCCTCACACAAATTTCCTACCACCCAGCGTTCCCCCAGGTCTCCCGATAAAAATGGTGCCTCACTTGTGTGGGAGGCCCAAGTACCCGCGACAGGCAAGGGCCCACAACGTAGTGAGGCGACCTCAAAATGGCCTTTCACAAAACCACCTGGTTTTGCAAGGGGGTCACCTGGGTTTTTGGCCCCGTGCTCGGCGGCCATCTAGGGAAACCTACCAAACCCACACATTTCTGAAAAGTAGACACCCGGGGGCTTCCAGGGAGGTATGGCTTGCGTGGATCCCCCAACGTTTCCTTATAACATGCCTCTTGTTTATAAAGGGTCGGGAGCACGATATGAGAAGCAGATGAGGAGAAAGAACCTCCTGGTCACTGGACGTACACGGGGATTGCGCTCGAGAAAACCAAGGATGCACAGACCTCCATCAGGGATTACAGCTAATGTTTGACGGGGATTGCGCTCGAGAAAACTAAGGATGCACAGACCTCCATCAGGGATTACAGCTAATGTTTGACGGTAGATATGGGCAGAAAGCACTCCTCCCTCCCTCCCTCGTGGGCATTCCTGCTGCACGATCACGATCGTGCAGCAGGAATGCACAAAGAGGCATCGGGGAAAGGAAAACCCTTTCCTTTCCCTCAATGCCTCTTTTGTTGCAAAATCCCCCTCCCCAGCCAAAACTAACCTTATTTCTCCGACGCGCTGGAAGCAAATGGCTTCCAGCGCGTCGGGAAGCAAGGGAAACCCTCAATGATGTCAGCACGCCTCGCGCTGACGTCATTGATGGGGGGCGGGGGGGCGGGGGAGACAGGGAAGTCCTTCCCCTGCCTCCTAAAAAAACCCTGACGATCGGATTCCCACGGGGGGAGCACCAGCGCTTCCCCCGTGGGTGGTCTTATGACGAGCTGGACTCGTCATGAGCACACGAGCACTGTGTCCCATGACGAGTCCAGCTCGTCATAAGCATCGAAGGGGTTAAAAAATAGTTTTTGTTTTTAAATTATTTTTGAATTTTTTAAAATAATCTTTCTAGGTATTTGTTAGACCTTTTTAACATTCTAATCTGTTTCTATCTTTTGTAATATTTAAAACTTTTATATATATATTTTTTTAAATCTTTTGTGTTGTTGTTGTTAATTTGTTTGTTTTTATTTTTGAACTGACTCCAGTGGAAATATAAATTTTTACCCCTCCGCTATCCAACACTTTCCCTACTGTTGCACAAACTGGAGTGGGAATAGTAATTTTTACCCCTCCGCTATCCAACACTTTCCCTACTGTTGCACTCACTGGAGTGGGAATAGTATTTTTTACCCCTCAGCTATCCAACACTTTCCCTACTGTTGCACTCACTGGAGTGGGAATAGTTATTTTTACCCCTCCGCTATCCAACACTTTCCCTACTGTTTCACCCACTGGAGTCGGAATAGTAATTTTTACCCCTCCGCTATCCAACACTTTCCCTACTGTTGCACTCACTGGAGAGGGAATAGTAATTTTTACCTCTCCGCTATCCAACACTTTCCCTACTGTTGCACCCACAGGAGTGGGAATAGTAATTTTTAGCCATCTGCTATCAAACACTTTCCGTACTGTTGCACAAACTGGAGTGGGAATAGTAATTTTTACCCCTCCGCTATCCAACACTTTCCCTACTGTTGCACTCACTGGAGTGGGAATAGTATTTTTACCCCTCCGCTATCCCACACTTTCCCTACTGTTGCACCCACTGGAGTGGGAATAGTAATTTTTACCCCGCCGCTATCCAACACTTTCCCTACTGTTGCACTCACTGGAGAGGGAATAGTAATTTTTACCTCTCCGCTAGCCAACACTTTCCATACTGTTGCACCGACTGGAGTGGGAATAGTAATTTTCACCCCTCCGCTATCCAACACTTTCCCTACTGTTGCACCCACTGGAGTGGGAATAGTAATTTTTAACCCTCCGCTATCCAACACTTCCCTACTGTTGCACTCACTGGAGAGGGAATAGTAATTTTTACCTCTCCTCTATCCAACACTTTCCATACTGTTGCACCCACTGGAGTGGGAATAGTAATTTTTACCCATCCGCTATCCAACACTTTCCCTACTGTTGCACCCACTGGAGTGGGATTAGTAATTTTTACCCCTCCGCTATCCAACATTTTCCCTACTGTTGCACTTACTGGAGTGGGAATATTAAGTTTTACCCCTCCGCTATCCAACACTTTCCCTACTGTTGCACTCACTGGAGTGGGAATATTAAGTTTTACCCCTCCGCTATCCAACACTTTCCCTACTGTTGCACACACTGGAGTGGAAATATTAAGTTTTACCCCTCCGCTATCCAACACTTTCCCTACTGTTGCACCCACTGGAGTGGGAATAGTAATTTTTACCCCTCCGCTATCCAACACTTTCCCTACTGTTGCACTCACTGGAGTGGGAATAGTAATTTGTACCCCTCCGCTATCCAACACTTACCCTACTGTTGCACTCAATGGAGTGCAAAATTTAATTTTAAAGACTATTAAATATTTTATTGTTTTAATTTATAATATAATGTTTTTTATTAGATTTTATGTTATAAGTGTATGTAAATATATATATGTATTTATTTGTACATTTTTATATATTTATAAAATTATAAAATAAATTAAAATTAATAGTTTATTAATTGTTTTAAAGGAAATAGATATTTATATATATATATATATATATATTACATTTTATATGTGTATGTTTAAATATTTTTTAAATTAAATGTATTTTATTATATTTGTTCAAATGTATATTAAATCTAAATAACTTTTTTAAAGTTAATTTTATTATTTAATATATTTAACATTAATTTTTATTTAAATAAAAAAATCGATATTTTGTTCAACTATATTTTTTACAGCAATATTTTTATTTCGATATTTTTGTAATTACAATTTTAAATATAGAATGTCGATTTTTTTTGACGATATTTCTGCTTCGATATCTGTGTATGGGGATATTTTGGGAATCGATATTCTATCAGTGAACCCTCAGCACCACCTCAGCATCACCTCAGTATCATTCAGCATCACCTCCGCACCAGCACATCACAACCTCAGCATCACTCAGCACCACCTCAGTCTGACTTCAGAATCTGGCATGTGTTGATTCTCCCCTGGTCTCTGTCTACTGCTAGCGTTGTAATTCAGGTACTATTTCCCAACCTTCACCCTCCCGTTGTTTATACCCTCCCCCCATAAAAAAAACTATAACAAACCAACATTAGAACAGGCAGGTAGAAGTTGCTAGTATTGCAGGGACAAGAAAACGAGAAGATATTTTTTATATTAATTCTTTTTTTAATAGGGTTGTTCAACTGTACATAATGTCTTCTTGGTTATATATAAGGTAACAAAAATGCTTGTAACACTTTTTTATTATCACATTTCAACATGCTGCACAGCACCCATGCTGCTCTACAGCATAGCTTAAAGACATTGGCAAAGCCAATATCTCTGGCTAAACACTTATAAAATCCCAAAGGCGAGACCTATTGGCTATGCCAATGCTTGTTCTGGGTGGCCTGGAAAGTTTTCCAGGAGGTTACAGAGGTTGGAGAGGCATTGCCATTCGTGAAACACGGGGAAAGGGAGGGTAGGCAGGAAGTTCAAGGTTAAGAAGTTTAGAGGCATATTTACAAGGGGATTGCACCACCAGAACATCACTTTTACCGACGTTCCGATGGTGCAATGCCCTGCACCATATTTACAATGTGACGTCAAGCCACTTTTTGTGGCTTAACGCCGCTCTGTAAATATGGTACTCTTTCATGCAGGTATCTGTGTGAAAGGGGCGTGCAATGGGTGTTGCTGTGGGCGTTCCACTGCAACACCCATTGCTTTTTGGTGCTGCCCCCAGGTTTCCAAGGATCTGTAAATCTGAGATAGCACCAAAAACTAACACCATGCAAAAGCAGGCGTTAGAATGGTGCAGCGAGGAGAAATACTTTCATTTCTCCTTGTTTTCGCTTTTTCTATGTGTGCTGCATTCTGCAGCACACATAGAAAGAGCACAACACCATTAATGATTGTTTATGTGCAGGAAGGTGTCTCTTCCTGCACATAAACAATCATTAAATAATGACGATTTCCTACTTCTATGTGTTATGCAGAATGCAGCGCACATAGAAGGAACAAATCCCCATTATTGATTGTCTGTGTGCAGGAAGGGACACGTTCCTGCACATAAACAATGATTCCCTTCAACACAGGCACCCTTGCACTACGGCGCAAGGGTGTCTGTGTTGGCGCTAGGCAGCTAATTTTAGCGCCAGTGCTAGGGAAAACACAGGGGTGCGCCGTATTGTTGTAAATATGGCACAACCCTGCGTTTTGGGAATGGCGGATCGAGCGTGGCGAAATTTGCCGCAGTGCTGCGCTCTGCCATTTTCTTTTAAATATGCCCCTTAGTTGCTTAGAGTTTAATACTAGCACGTGGGCTGGAGGGAAAAGTTAAAGTTTATAATGTTGAAATGTGCTTCAATAGCAATGAGATACTTGCGGGGTGGAGTATTGTGGGTAGGACAGTAAGGTTGGGGGTAGGACAATGGTTAGTTGATTGGTTGTTTAGCGAGGAGGTAGTAGTTGTGTAAGGCAGTGTTCCCTGGAAAAAGCTGGTAATGTGCACCTGTTTCAATAAAGCAGCCTTTCCACACTTTAAAAGATGGTCGGTGGTTTGTACTGAGGCCCTATCTCCCAATGTCTCACTTGTTTCCAAAGTCACTGCTTTGAGAATTCCAGGTGCTAAATCACATAAAACGAGCATTGTGAGTTCTAGGTTTAGACCCAGTCATAGTTTTACGTTGACTGGTGTTAAAAATAGTTGAAGAGCTGCAGCAGTGATATTTTACCACGTTAAACAGTGGTAAATGGCTGCTTTTCACAGAAACGTTCAAGACGTGCTGCTTGTGAATGGAAATATAGCAGTATATAGTGGCATATCTAAAGTAAGCAACATAACATAACCCAATAGTATACACAAAGTAACATAACAACACAATCAACACATACCATTGCATATCACAACAGAACAGTAAAAAACAGAACACAACATCCACAGTACAATATAACAAATCACATTGTAATAATACTGCGCAAAACACACCAACACAAAAAATTATAGAACACATCACCACTCCAACAAAAGTCCACACAGTAAGGGGCCGATTCCGATCTCGGCCGGTAGTGCTCCGAATCGGATTCGGATTCACCGGATCCGATTCGGAGCCCTGTTTCCGACCGAATCGTACGCAGGTCCGGCCGAGCGAGTACGATGCAAGCACCCGCGAAATCGCCGACCGACTCGAACGCGGCTTCAACACGCTCCGACCGACTCGCATGGACACGACTCGCACCGCGCTATGGAGACGTTTCCCGGCCGGGTAAGTACGATGCGCGCCGCGGGCAGATCCGACCGACTCGCGCCGTCCGGCTCGAAAAGCTGTCGGAGCTGGACTTTGGGGGTCCGCGTCGGACCCCCTGTACGCGTAGGCGCGCGGAGTCGCACATAGGGGGGACCCATGGGTCCCCCCTACCTGTGCATGTACGCCGCGATGCGCTTGGACGCGTACACGCTGTAGGGGGCGTCCTTGTCTGCCTCGCACCCATTGAGTCAATGGGAGCCCGCGTACGCGTTGTACGACAGGCTCCCATTGACTTCAATGGGAGTCCGACCGACTCGAGTCTGATGGCATGCGTGCGCATCGTACTCGTTCGGTCGGACTGCTAGGGTCCGATTCGGTCGGAATTCTCTACGGGTCCGGCTCGGTCGGAGAGATTTCCGGCCGGAATCGGAATCGGCCCCAAAATTTTTACAAATGTTTTTGTCAAGTATTACCACTTCCAAAATTCCGTTTTTGGAACATGGTGGGAAACGTTGTTTGGAGCAAGTACTGCCTTAAATTACTACTAAGGACATGAAATAGCCCCAGAGAAAAATGTTTTGTAGCCTCGCCCCAAGAATTTTGAGGCCATGTTTGACCCCATTTTCCATTATTTGCATGCACGTCTGTCCAAGAATGTTTGCTAAGATTTATCTGTGACAATATATTTTTGTTTCCACACTACTGAGGGAGTTTTGTGTGCTTCATGCATATAGCTATCATTAGTAATCCCAATATCTGCATTTCTTTGTCACCTTGTGGCAATTTGTTTCAACTGGTTGGCCACACTAGAGCCAAACAGACAGAAACACTTGGGTGGGTGACAGAGGAAACAACAATGATGGTGGAGGAGTTAGAAATAGGCTTGCGCTACTGGGGAGCTGGGATATCCGCAACCCTAGGATTAACCCGCTAATGGAATTGAGATTTATAGGACACAGCTGATTTACTATAGTTCAAACATTGTTATTGAAAAAGAAAGAACAAATACAGAATGTACTTTTACAATGCTATTCTCCAGTTGACTGATCACAAGAATTGTCAGACGTTTAATCATAGGTAATAAGTTTTAATAACCTGAAAGTGAGCATCTAAAAAGAATATGAGGAAACAAGATGGATTAAGAGTAAAGACAGCGTAAAGCAGAAGGTGGTTATTCCCGTGATCTACTCAAGTATAAGCAACAGGAGTATTGGGAAGATGATTGTGATAACATAAGAGTCACTATAGTTTGTTGCCTGGTGTTGTGAACTGACATTTTGTGTAATTTAGAGGAGCCCTGAGCGGACTGCAGTTTGGGTGGAGAGATCAAGAGGCAATAATCACGCCAATGGAAGCAAAGCTGATATGATAGATGAGTAGGAAATGTTTGATGGATGGTGGGCAATATTCGTACAGGAATTGGTAGGAACTTTAACGTGTTTGTTCATAGGTACGTAATATGGTCAGATTCAGGATGACTTTGAGAGCTGTAAGCACTTATTAAGGGCCTCATTTATGAGGTTTTGACGTAGGGCAGTGTTAATATTGGAAAGCCCTTCTGTCCGTATATTTTAGCATTTGCGGCACCATCTTGCAATCTGGACGCCATTTTGTACGATAATCGAAACTGCTGCTTAGTTATTTTTAAGAAACGGTCCTTGGTAAGTTTCGTTTCCCAAGGTTGAGCCTTTTCTTCTGTAATTGCAAGTATCCTCGTTAGTACATACCTTTCTTGTTAGATGGAGTCTTTCTCCCACCCGTCTGGTAGGGAGGATAGGCCAGATGACCTTGGGCAGTAGATAGCCTGTGCCCAGCTGCAGAATCGAAACTTATGCTCTGTACCCCCATTGTATTACGACACCTGCTAGTGCTTTTCCATAGTAGGCGTGCCTTTGTGGACTTTGCAAACGTACATAATGTAATTGTATGCTTACGGGCTCCAGTCCCTCGACAGTCATCCCGAGAGGCTGGTCAGACTGGGCTCCACTGCAGTGTAATCTCAATAAATATCTTGTTTGTATTCTCTACTGTCTGACCGACTCTTCATTCGTAGGAAGGTAGAGGAGGTGGTCGTGAGTGACCCGAGTGGCCCTTTTCAGGTCACTTCCTTCAGTTGGTGCCCAAACAGGGACTCCATCGGGTGACCCTATCCTCGCCCGCAACTGGGTGTGGAGGTCGGGCCGCACCCGGTCGGATGGGCGGATCGGGGTACCCCACACAACCGAGCTCAGTTCTCGCAGCTGCCCCATCTGTCTGATCGGGCGGTGCCCTGCCCAGTGGTCATCCCGACTGGGGTCCTGAATGGCGAAACCCTTGGATCTGACCGTTTGGTCCGAAGAGTCGGCAGTGGAGAATAACTTTGTTTGACCTGTGTGCACCAGGTGAGTTTGTCTTGATTCTTGGTAAATATGGCGCCATCTTAGCTGTTTGAACTTGGTAGGTCTGCGGACCGTTTAGAGATACAGGGTGTCTGCGGATACCCTGCCAGACAACTGAGTGAATTTGGCTTACCTTTGAAAATGTCTGGGGCTTGAGCCAGTCTCTCTTTGGTGCAGTCTGTGGACTGTTTTTGGAACAAGCGCTTGAATTTGTTTGGGTTCTTTGTGAACATGGTGCACTGTTTGTCTGATTTTGGTACGATCTGAGGATCGTTTTGGACTAAGCGCTTAGAATATTTGAACTTTTGTATTTGGTACCAATACTTTGTTGGAAGGGGTCTGTTGACCTGCTTTGGAAGAGCTGTTTGTGAGATATTTGGTTGAGCGCGCTGTGTGTGTGTTTGTGTGTGTGGGTAGGAATGCCTTGCTTTAGCAAGTTGTGCTGTGTTGGATGCCATTGTTGTTCTGCTGATGCTCGATTGGAAGAGAAGCAACCTGTGCCCGCAGAGGGCACACCGAATTATGATATGTATATTAAGCACGGCCTTGGCCCTATTATATTTAGTACATTATGGCACAAATATACCAGGGACAACGCTAATTTGTAGTGGCCGTCAACAGGCACCTTTGATGAACAGAAATTGAATTATTTGGAGGAAAAATTGTTTGCTAAACGTAGTAGGCAGTCGATGTTTGATTACCTTCAGGTGTGGTGGAAGGAAGCTAAGCAGAGAAGGCTGAGGGCAGAAAGGGAGGCACAAAGGGAGAAAACGCAGACATTGACTCAGAAAGCGGTGGCACATGATAAGGAGAAAGTGGAGAAGGGTATAGAATGTGCGGATAGGAGGTTTCGATTGCAATGTGATAAGTCCTATGTTACTAGAGATGAAACAGACACTTTTATGGAAGAGCTATTGGAAGACAGACCGCCTCCCCCTTATGCCCCGAATAGAATATACCCTGTTGTTCCACAGCCCTCGTCATCTGCCTCTGCCCCCCCTGTTCCCATTGTATCTGGTATTGATCAAAGTGCTTTGGTTCCGGCATCACCAGTTTCTTCTGTGGCTCCGTCCCCCACAGCCACTGGGACTGCCGGTCCTCCTGCTACCCCTGTTGTTGCGATGTCACTTTCTCCTTCACAGACACCTACTACTCAGCCGATGTTGACCTTGATGCCCCCCTCTTCGACTAGTAGGTTGGCCCCTGTTTTTGCCCCTAGCCCCTTGTTAGATGCCGAGACACCGGTGCGTGGTCAGGACGATGGAGCTGGGGCAGTTGCGAAGGAGCGATTAGGGCGGGTGTTGATTCGGTCTGAGGTGGGAGATGTGGAGAAGAATATGGTGGTCAATCAGGCTGCCTAATGGGCCCGTAGTCCTATTTTTGGTGTTGAGGATGTTTGGAGTGTGTTAAAGGACTATGAGCCATTTGTTCAGCAACATGCCCTTAAGCATGTCTGCCACTTTGATTGGACTATGGGAACAGTGTTTTCAAGGTGTTGCACCCCAGGCTGTTTATGATATTAGGGACCACGTATATGCTGCGGGCATGGCTCCCAATGAGGTTTTTGCTAGTGTTACTACACTGATTGGATATCGTGGTAGATTGCATCAAAAATCCCCGACGGTAATATCTCAGTTCCCAATGGGGGAAGTTCATCCCATATTTCACCCGGAGATACCAGAGTTATGTGATCAACATAATCAAGGGACTAGACAACGAGTAGAGGCCTGTTTTCAAGAACAATGGGTTTATACTCCATGGAAGAGGAGTGAAGTCCTCGCAATTAAGCCTCACTTGCCCGACCCCAGGAAAAATCCTACTGCTTACTATAAGGAATTGACAGAGGCTGCTCGATCGACAATAATGACGTTGGCAGATATTGAAATATTTTTTGGCTTATTGGTACCAGTGGATGTCTGGTGACAGGTGCACACTCAGAACCATACCCTAAAATTGGGTGGTACATGGGATGAGATTAAGGCGTGGGATAAGGAGAGGAAGCCTGGTGATAAGTCTAAGGCTGAGATCTTGGCCTTGCCAGATCGCATCATTACTTATATGCACTATCTTATTCCACCCCGGAAGGTGGATTGGGATAAGCTAGCCGCATGTCGTCAGAAGAAAGATGAGAGTGTGTCTAATTTTTTTACTCGGTTTGAAGGTGTGTTTTGGGATTTTAGTGGCCAGGATTTGTCCTTGGAAGGGGGTATCCGATTGTTTGTCAACAGGTTTGTCACGAATTTGTTCCCAGAGATTGCAACCAGGTTGCAGGCTGCTGAGAGAACGCGGACTACTTCTACCCCTTCGGTGATATTGAGTATGGCTCAGTATTATGAACATAGAGAGAATGAGGAGAAAGAGAAGGTGGAAAAGAAAACCAAGGAGTTGAAGACTAAGGTACTGATGCAGCAGGCATCCAGGGGGCAGGGACGGGGTCGAGGCATTGGACCGGCTAGGCAGCTTCCTCGTACGAGTCGGAGTGCTGTGCCTGTGGGCCCCAATCAATGTGCGTATTGTAAGGAGGAAGGGCACTGGCGTAGCAAGTGTCCGGTTTTGCTGCAAAAGGTTGCGGCTCCAAGGGGATGGGGAGAGAGAGGGCGAGGACGGGGAGCAGCCAGTCAGGATGGGGATCAGGCTACTGGAACGTCATCGGGCCGTACTGATCAGAATTACTTTGATGACGTTCGGAGCCAACAGTATTATCATGATGATTATGATTTGGAGGATGTGACTGGGTCGTCTTACAGCTAGGACAGCCAAGGACAGGGTAAGGGACCAGTTCCGATACCTGTAGATCAGCATGGACCTTATATTAGTGTGGATTTGCAGGGCTCGGAGAAGAAATTTTTAGCGGATACAGGAGCAATGAATAGTTCAGTTGCGAGGTCACTGGTCCCTGGGGCAGCCCTGTCTGGCCATAACAATGTTTCGGTTGGTTTTTCCGGTATGCCGGTAGTAAGCCCCATCTCCAAACCCCTTGCCTTGACTATAGGTCCCTTTACCGTTGATTCGCCGTTTTTACTAACATCAAATTGTGGAGAGAATCTGTTGGGTTTAGATCTGTTAAAAAAGCTACATGCTACTATTTACTGTTCCCCAGACGGTGTCCATTTGACAATGGGTCCAAGTGTGGTTAGTACTATACAATGCTTGTCTAAAGATGCCCCCCTCCCAGTTGAGTTTAAAGATGTTCCAGCTACACTGTGGGCTACAAGTGATACAGATGTGGGACTTTTGCAAATACCTCCAGTTTCTATTCAGGTTAAAGAAAATGCGATATTGCCTCGTATTCCTCAGTATAAAATTTCGCATGCAGGAGAACAGGCGCTGTTACATATAATACAAGATTTGATTCAGTCAGGAGTTGTTGAAGAGACAGCAGCAAATGTGTGCAAAAGCCCCATCCTTCCTGTCCTCAAGAGGCCACCTCCGGGTTCTCCTGATGATGTTGCTGATGTCTATCGTTTTGTGATTGATTTGCGCGAAGTTAATAAGATAGTAGTCCCTCAGTTCCCTCTGGTCCCTGACATTACTGCTCTTCTGACTATGATTCCTTCTTCTGCCAAATTCTTTTCTGTCATTGATTTGAAAAACGCTTTCTTTAGCATCCCTGTTCATCCCAATAGCAGGCACCTGTTCGGGTTCTCCCTGGCAGGTCGTAGTTTTAGATTTTGTCGGATTCCTCAGGGCTATACTGAAAGTCCTAGTATATATAGCCAGGCTCTGAAGGGTCAATTGGACTCCCTTACCCTTCCTCCAGGTAATGTATTGCTGCAGTATGTGGACGATCTTTTGATTGCGTCCAATACTGAAGAAGGATGTAAAGCAGCTACAGTCAAAATGTTGCTGCATTTGGCTCAACATGGACATAAAGTGTCCCTTTCCAAATTCCAATATTGTCGACAGGAGGTCACCTATTTAGATCACCTACTGTCGAAGGAGGGTCGGAAACTAACTCCTGAGCGTATTAATGCTGTAATTAACATGCCTGTTCCAAGGACCCAAAGGGATGTGCGAGCCTTCATTGGTATCACTTTCTATTGTCGTCATTGGATACCCAATTTCGCTTTATTAACGAAGTCCCTGCTACATTTAACCACTAAAGATGTGCATGAACCTTTGCCTTGGACACCTGAATGTCAACAAGCTTTTGAGCAATTGAAGGTTGCACTTTGCTCAGCTCCTGTGCTTGGCACACCTGATTATAACAAGCCGTTTGTGTTGTATGTACACGAGTCGGCCGGTTGTGCGCTTTCTGTCTTAACACAGGCTTTTGGAGGTAAGCAGAGGCCGTGTGCGTATTTTTCTGCTGTGCTGGATCCCGTCGCGAAAGCCCTCCCGAGCTGTATAAGAGCGACCGCGGCAGAGGCCGTCTCAATTCGACAATCGGCAGGGCTTGTTCTTGACACTGATCTCACGGTTATGGTACCCCATGCTGTGGATACGCTTTTGAACAGAACAAAGACACAGCACCTTACCAGTGCATGTCTGACTGGCTATGAGCTAACTCTTTTTGCACCACATATTACGATCAAACGATGTGCCACTCTAAATCCTGCCACGTTACTACCCCTCCCTTCGGAGAGTGAGGAGATAGACATACATGATTGCATGTTTCGCACTGAGGAGGAGACAAAGGGACAGGTAGACTAGACTGATGTTCCCTTATCTGACCCCAAAGGAGAACTATATGTCGATGGCTCTTGTTTTAAATTACCAGATGGCACCACAACTGCTGCTTATGCGATCACAACACTGCGCACGATAGTTGAGACATCACGAGTTCCCTATCAGTCGGCCCAAGCTGCAGAGCTGGCAGCTCTAATTCGGGCTTGTGAGTTAAGTCAGGGACTAGCGGTTAATATTTACACTGACAGCCAGTATGCTTTTGGAGTCGCTGATAATTTTGGGCGGCTCTGGAAAGAGAGGGGATTCCTTACCTCCCATGGTTCAAAGATTCAACACAGCCCTTTGATAAATAGACTTTTGTCGGCGTTGACCCTGCCTAAGAAACTGGCAATAGTGAAGTGTAGTGTTCACAAAGCAATTACTGATAATGTGGGGAGGGAAAATGCTTTTGCGGATCAAACAGCTAAAGAGACAGCCCGATCAAAGATGAAAAAGATGTTTGTAGCAGGTCCTGCTAGATGGGTGCCGGAAGTCACGATGTTTAAGGACACACTAGATAGTGTGAAAGAAATCCAGAGCGAGGCGACGATTGAGGAATTAGCAATATGGCAAGAGAGTACAGCACAATTGGATGATAATGGTTGTTGGACAGATAAATCAGGGAAACAGAGATGGATGTTGCCAGATGCATATGTTCTCCCCGTAGTTACTATGGCTCATGGACCAGCTCACATTAGTGCTAGGGGTAAATGCAAGTTGCTGGATCCGGTGTGGCAGAATGATAATATTCCAAAGACGGCTGCCCATTTAGTAAAATATTGCATGGTGTGCATGTTGTACAACCCAGGGAAGGGGACCCCTACACTTCCGGGTAATTTTGCACCCCCTTCTTTCCCTTTCGAAGTCCTGCAAATGGACTTCATTGAGATGGAACGGGCGAACAATTTGAAGTATGTGTTGGTGGTGGTTTGCGTATTCAGTAAATGGGTTGAGGCTTATCCTACCAAGGAAAATACAGCCCTAGCGACGGCGAAAGCTCTTTTGAAAGAGTTTTTCCCTCGCTTTGGTTTGCCCCGTTTGATTTGGAGTGACAACGGCAGTCATTTTAATTCTAAAGTCATCCAGTTAGTGTGCGATGGCTTGCACATTAAGAAATAATTTCATGCTGCGAATCACCCCCAGTCAGCAGGTTTAGTTGAGAAGTACAATGGTACTCTCAAACTAAAGATGGCCAACATTCAGGAGAGTACAGGATTGAAGTGGCCAGATGCTTTACCATTGGCTTTGTTGTCAACGAGAGTTACAGCCCATACAAGAACAGGGTTGTCCCCCTATGAGATTGTCTTTGGTAGGCCCGCTAATGTCTGGGGAGTTCCAAGACCCCGCCACTTTTCCGAGATAGAGTACCCCTTGTTGATAGACTATCTATACGAGTTAACTAAAAATTTGAGTTCTATTCATCAGCAAATTCAAGAGGCCTTGCCATCCGCTACAGAGGGACCCGCCACGACCTTCAGCCTGGTGACTATGTTCTCATAAAGCACTTTCAGCGAAAAGGCAGCTTGGAGCCCCGATGGAAGGGGCCTCACCAGATACTCCTTGCCACCCGCACTGCAGTTAAAGTGGACGGCCGGACAAATTGGATACACTCTACGCATACCAAGAGGGTGCCACTTCCCCTGCCATTTGACCAGTGGAGGGTCGACGGTATAGGGGACTCTGAGACGGAAAAGGTTCCTCGTTTCATTCCTTTCTCCGATGCCAGAATAACGTGGGCACCTTCTGAGGAGGAGAGTGATGCAGTCCTGAATGAAGCAGTGCCACCTGAGGTTAAGGCCAGCCAAGAGCTCCAGTCAGCTGGCCCTTCTGTGTTTGAATCCGAATCAGTCCAAACAGCTGAAAGTGAATGTTTGTTTCTTGATCCCTCTGTTCCTGGAATTGTTAAGTACAATTTGCGTCCTCGACGAAGGACCAGTGCACCAAAGGAAAAGTCAGACTAGTAGGGATGGACTTCATGGATGAAGAATAGGGACAATAGAGCAGGGACAGAGAGATTGGTGCATTGTTTGAGACACTGGACAGGATAAGTTTGGGGTGTTTTACCAGGAGGGAGAGTACCCTATCCTGAAAGAAGTGGATTTTCCTCAGCAAGGGCTGCAATTGTGTAGCTCCAACGAGAAGTGCTGGATAGCACCACAGTGGATGAACAATAGGAGCCTGCCAGTGAGGCTCACAGGAGAAGAAAAACAGACGCTGGAAAGAAGATTGTTTGTTTAGTTTCATTACGGATAGATTAATAGTACCTTTTCATTCCGCTATCATGCATCTTTTTGGCAGGCCAATTATTGATGAAGAACAACCATTAGGTTTTGTTGTTTTGCCCCGATCATCATGGGTGAAGCAGCGGAGAGTGCTATTCCTTCTTTTTGCTATTCTGCTGATGATTATTCTTTGTGGAGTTCTTTGGGCGTTAGAAAATGCAAGTAATTCGCCTACTTCTGACAATGATATCTTTTTCACACCAAGACGGAAAAGAATGCTTTCTAATAATGTTTTTCTAGATACTCATAAGAGATTTTTTGGTAATGGTGTTGCTTGTTATCCTACTGATTCTGTAACTAGCCTATGGACCGCTTACCCTCTGTCTTTGATAAATTATACATATTCTAAGCCGACAAATGTTGTTGAGGTAAAAGGGGAGTTTGGTTTTGGCTATCCAGGGCCATGCTTGTATCATCATCAACCCACTGGAATAGGGTACCCCGGTTGTGACAATAATACATACTGTGATAACTTTTATTTTGTAGAGCAAAATATTACATTGGTGGGTTGGCATTATAAAGAAGTGACGGTTGCCCGAAAAGCTGGCTATTACCCTGCTTGTTGCCCCATCATAAATTGTACCAATACTATTTTGTATATCAACTGTTCAGGGGTGATCATATCCAAACAGACATTCCCTTTGAAAGGTTTGAAAGGTTCTGACACTGTGACAGGTAATTCTCGTTATTCAGCTGTGAATTATGATAGGCCGATATATGCCGACCCCAGGTTCTTCTTTCTCACAAATGGAACGTACTCAAATGTTCATAACGGCACCAATGATGTAGCTCTTGGGATGGTGCTGCCCCTGGGGGTCCCTTGCAAATATGCTCACAGACAAATAAAATGGGTGAAGAGAACACTTACAAAGGAATTTTGCGAAGGAGTTACAGATATTGAGATCAACAGTTATAGTAACGGTATTACTTTTGGTTATATCCTGTCTTCCATTTTCACATTAGGGGGAATGGCTATGAGTAGGACTGAAAAGGCTCTGGAATATTTTGGCTGTAAATTACAGATATTGTCAAATACCACAGTAGCAGCATTACGTGACATCACCATTCAATTAGAAAGTATGAGGCTTTATTCTGAACCGACTAGATATGCAGTGGACTTTATTCTAGCAAAGAATGGTGGTGCATGCGCAGTTATTGGTGATCAGTGTGTAGTGGGCATAACAAATATGGAAAAGAATATCACCAAGCATATCTTGGATATTATCGAGAATGTCAAAGGTATGGAACCAGGTAATTGGAGTTGGTCCCTTTTTGGAACATGGGGGTGGCTAATAGAAAAAGCAATATATTTCATTGTTATATTGATCTTTTGCTGTGTTCTTATTCAATGTCTCCCAATGTGCTGCACATACTGTATCTCTGTATTGGCTCCGAAGAGGAAGATATCAATTCATGATACTAATGCTGCAATAATGTTACAGAAAGAGATAGATGACATCATGGCCATAGACGAGGGTGTGTTCGAAATATCTTCCCTTCTCTTGGAATATACTCCCACTATTGACAACATGACATGTGCATAAAAAGGCTATGTGCTTTATTATTCCTTTAAGTTTCTGCTTTGATTTTCGATTATAGATGGTTAGCTCATGCTAACAGGAGGGTTTGTTAATATTGGAAAGCCCTACTGTCCGTATATTTTAGCATTCGCGGCACCATCTTGCAATCTGGACGCCAATTTGTACGATAATCGAAACTGCTGCTTAGTTATTTTCGAGAAACGGTCCTTGGTAAGTTTCGTTTCCCAAGGTTGAGCCTTTTCTTCTGTAATTGCAAGTATCCTCGTTAGTACATACCTTTCTTGTTAGATGGAGTCTTTCTCCCACCCGTCTGGTAGGGAGGATAGGCCAGATGACCTTGGGCAGCAGATAGCCTGTGCCCAGCTGCAGAATCGAAACTTATGCTCTGTACCCCTATTGTATTACGACACCTGCTAGTGTTTTTCCATAGCAGGCATGCCTTTGTGGACTTTGAAAACGTAGATAATGTAATTGTATGCTTACGGACTCCAGTCCCTCGACAGTCATCCCGAGAGGCTGGTCAGACTGGGCTCCACTGCAGTGTAATCTCAATAAATATCTGGTTTGTATTCTCTACTGTCTGACCGACTCTTCATTTGTAGGAAGGCAGAGGAGGTGGTCGTGAGTGACCCGGGTGGCCCTTTTCGGGTCACTTCCTTCAGCAGCGCCGCATGGAATCTTGCTGCGTTGCCCTACGTCAAAACAAAAATGCAGGAATGTGCTGTATCTAAGAGATACAGTGCATTCCTGCCCTTTTCCTCTGCACTGCTGCACAATGGGCTGCCAAGAAGGTAGAAGGTAGAAGGTAGAAGCCATCTACAAATCCTTCTCAATGTCCCCTATTGATCCTGTATGCTCCATCGACCCCTCCTCCCACTGTTACCCTGGCAGCAATCCCCCCTATCTCTCAGGACGATTTTCTTACATTGAGCAAGAAGGTCAAATCAGGCTCCCCTATAGATCCCATGAGGCCTGCCCAGTTTAGGGACTCTCTACCTGTACTACTCACGCCCTTATGTCAGGTTATCAATTCCTCTTTCACCACGGCCGTGGTGCCTTTGCTATGGAAGCAAGCAAGGGTGGTCCCCTTGCTGAAAAAACCCTCACTGGACCCGACTAAGCCGGAAAATTTTTGACCCATATCTCTTCTGCCTTGGGTCGCTAAAATCGCTGAGGCCCACACCAATAACATTCTCTTGGGCTTTCTGAACAACACCGTGCCCTGGATCGCTCCCAGAATGGTTTCCGCCCTGGTCACAGCACCGAGACCGCGCTTCTAGCGGTGAGTGAACATCTACGGACCATTCTGGATGAGGGACAAACTGCGGCCCTGATACTGCTCGATCTTAGTGCCGCTTTTGATACGGTTTCCCATCAGATCCTTCTGCATCGCCTAGAGGAGGCGGGGGTGGTAGGTCTTGCCTTGGATTGGTTTCGATCTTTCCTGTCTGACAGAGCATTCCAGGTCACTGCCCCCCCCTTTCTCTCCCACGCCCATTCCATCAAGCAGGGGGTTCCCCAGGGCTCGGCCTTGAACCTTGTTTTGTTTAACCTCTATGTTCAACCCCTGGCGGCGGTGGCGAGGGACCATGGCTTGACCATGGTCTCGTATGCAGATGACACGCAGCTGGTGGTAGCCCTCTCCGATGATCCTACGCGGGGCGCCTCGCAGTTTCGGAGCGGCCTAGCGGCGGTCGCGCATTGGATGACCACCAACTGCCTTCAACTTAACGCCAACAAGTCAGAAGTGTTGTTGGTGGGGAGAGATATGGGGCTCTGGAGCACACAATGGTGGCCAGCGTCCCTGGGCAGCGCCCCCACCCCTAAGTCAGCAGTGAAAAATCTAGGGACCTGGTTCGATTCCACTCTTGGGTTCCAGGAGCACACCAAGAAGGTTGCTGGTACCTGCTTTGGACTTCTACGGGGTCTGAGGCCCATGTTGGGTTTCTTTGACCCACCCACCCGCCAGTTGATAGTCCAGGCGACTATTTTGTCCAGATTAGACTATTCCAACTCACTTATGTTAGGCGCCAATAAGGCCTTCAGCGAGTCCAGAATGCAGCCGCCCGAGTCCTGCTGAGGCTCCCCAGAACCTGCTCCACGACGGGTGCATTGCGTCGCCTACACTGGCTACCTATGTCTAAAAGGATCGAATTCAAAGCACTATGCTTGACCTTCAAAATACTCAAGCTTTCATCCCCTGAGATTTTGTCCAATCTGCTGGTCCCCTATGTACCCACTCGCCAGCTACGCTCTGCTGAGCAATTTCTGGTAACGGTCCCCCGGGTGAAACGCCTCAGAGTGGGGGGCCGGTCCTTTTGGTATCTTGCCGCTAAACTGTGGAACTCTCTCCCTGTTCAGATCCGCCGCCTAGATTGCCTGTTACCCTTCCGTAAGGCCATCAAAACCTACCTGTTCCCCATGGTCTAGCCCCTAGCTTTCTACTGACACTGCTACCAGCGCCGGGACGCCTCTTCGCTGAGGCAGCTGTGCGCTATATAAGAATACCTAACATAACATAACATAACATAACATGCACCAACGCATGCATACTTGCACCATGGTGCAAGGGTGCCTGTATTGCGGGGCTGATTGATTTTGTGCAGGAAGGGACACCTTCCTGCACAAAATCAATAAATTCAGGCGATTTCCTCTTTCTATGTGTTAGAACCGGGGTCACCGATTCCGACACGGTAGCTTGGCTCGAGGCAGGAAGGCACCCGAAGGCAATGTGTTAAGCAGTTGTGCAGCACACACTCACACTGACTCAGTAGCGCGCACACAATAAGGAGACACCACACCAGGCTGTTAGGTAAAAACAAGATTCTTTATCTAATTTAAATCAGCAGTAGATGAGGCAGCTAATCTCAGGGCAACATTTCAATTCATTTAGCTTTCTAAAACCAGTGCGTAATTCATTTAAGCACATCATAACAGTGAAACTTTACGCCATTAAAAAGGCAGTAGCAATAACCTCCTGGAAAAGCAGGTAACACTGTAGGTCATAGGTTGCAGGTCAAAACATAGGCTTCAATGCATTCAGGTACATTCAATTAGCAAGAAATTAGATGCAGGTATGCACTTAACAGGGGAACATTTAAATCATAGCGGGTGAACACATAGGCTCAATACATCTAGGCACGTTCAATTCAATGCAGATCTTAATGTAGGTATGCAACAACATTGGTAACATTTCCATCAGTAAGGGACTCCATGCAGGTACATTACACAAGCAGCTTCGCCCATGCTCCTACTCAATTCAGGCCCTATTTCTGAGGCCCCTGGGGTAAGGACATATCTCCTGTACAGGGCAGGTCATACGGCTCACCTAGGTAACTCCATATGGCAGGGGGAAAATAGGGGGTGAGCAGGCCAGTCCCAAGCGTTAAGACCGGGCCCAGCCTCATGCGCAGGGGAGGCCGTCAGCACAGCAGAATGAGGGCCCCTGCCCCTCTTAGTCCACTCTGGATGATAGGCGGGGGTAGCGCTGCTAACGTGAGGCCTCCTTGCTGCGCAGAATCCCTCCCAGGGCCTCCCGGGCTCACCTGGTTGTCCCGGTATGCGTATGGGCCTCGATGGGGCCGGGCGCCTCCTCCCCGGTCAGCCCGCTACTAATTGCTCGTGGGGCTTCGACCGGGGGAGGCGGCGCGGCCTCTGGGGACCTCAGTGCTCTCCTTGGGGGCTGCGGGCCTGTTCCAGGGGCTCCCACAGGCAGTGGAGCCCCCTGACGTCGTCCTGCTCCGGGCCTCCGCCGGCCTCCGGAGCCGGGAGCCAATGATGTCGCGGCTTCCTGGGGGCACGGCCTCTGACGCGGCCGGTGCCCTCGTTGCTGAGCAACGCCTCCCGCCCTTCTCTAGGCCCAGCGCGGCCTTCGCTTTTACGTGGCGCCCGGGCAGCGGCGGTGATCCTGGGCACAGCACCTCCTCCGGACAGCGCGGGGGCCGCGGCGGTAATTTACAGGCCTCCGCTTCTTCTCCCACGATCCCGAGGTCGCGGCGGTGAGTTCTGGTCATGACGCTTCTTGGGCACAGGGCGCTTCTTCTCCTCACAGCGCGGGGCCCGCGGGGGTGTTCTGGACACAGGGCGCTTTTTTCCTCACAGCGCGGGGCCCGCGGGGGGTGATCTGGACACATGGCGCTTTTCTCCTCACAGCGTGGGGCCCGCGGGGGTGATCTGGACACAGGGCGCTTTTCTCCTCACACGCAGCGCTCACAGCAGGGGCAGATAGTTGGCACTCAGCGCTTGAAAAGAGGATAGCGCGTTACCCGGTGATCCCCCAGTATTCTTCACAGGTTGCGATAGCGTTGTTACAGGTTCTTGGTTATCACAGCAGTTTGCTTGTGGTTGCTTGGTTACAGTAACTTGGGGGGAAAGGGGGGTTGAGTTGGTGGGCACAAGAGGCAGTTAGGTGCCCGGCAGGCACACTGGAGGTGGTTCCTTGGGTCCCCTCACGCTGGGCAAGGTCAGCAGGTGGAAGGTGTTCCTCATCTATCTCAGCACAGCAGTGCCTAAGCCCAGTCAGTACCAGTAGTGTAGGTCTCCCCCCTAGGCCCAACAGCCTGTACTCCGGCAGAGGTTCCCCCAGGTCCAGTGGTGCCCCAACTGACTAACTAGGTTTCCCTCCAAACCTCTTATACCCCTAGGTCAGGTGACCCTCCTGAAAGGCGGCAAAACATAACTCCTCCCTGGGCTGGAAGGTTCTAGAAGCTTCCCTCATGTCTGTCTATGAGGCCCAGAGGCGGGACGGCATGGATACAGTAACATTATGTCCCAGCCTAATCCTGACTACTGGTGCGTGTACGTGCTATGGCCAATCTGCAGTAGCAGGGGCCTGTGGCAGCCATCTTATTAGGAGAGAGCACCTGCACCTCAGCACTGTTTGGCAGTGGTAAGGCGTCCAGAGACCTAGGTCCAACAAAAAGATGGTGGCAAAAATGAGGCGCAAAGAGAAAAAACGGGGTAAGACCACCCTAGGGCTGACAGGTCTAACACGCGTCCCCCCCAGCCGAAAGTGGGGAGAGCTGCCCAACCTCTAGGGAGAGACCGTCAGCGTAGGCGTGGTCTACTCCGGGTCGATGTTCCACCCGAAAGTCCATCCCCTGGAGGGAAATGGACCACCTCAACAATTTGGGGTTTTCGCCTCTCATCTGCATGAGCCAGCGAAGGGGTCGGTGGTCGGTTTGAATAAGGAAGTATGAGCCTAAGAGGTATGGCCTCAGCTTCTTCAAAGCCCAAACCACAGCGAAGGCTTCTCGCTCTATCGTACTCCACCGTTGTTCCCGGGGGAGTAGCCTTCGAGAGATAAAGGCCACTGGCTGGTCTTGGCCGTCATCATTCAGTTGAGAGAGCACAGCTCCAATGCCATGCTCAGAGGCGTCTGTCTGCACAATTAATTCTTTTCCAAAGTCCGGAGTCCTAAGCACCGGAGCGGTGCACATCGCATGCTTAAGGGTGTCAAACGCTTCTTGACAGGCAGCCGTCCAGATGACTTTACGTGGCTGCTTCTTGGATGTCAGTTCAGTCAGGGGGGCCACGATGGTCCCATAGCCCTTGACAAACCGGCGGTAGTAACCCGTGAGGCCAAGGAAAGCCCGGACCTCCGTTTGGGTTTTGGGGGGCTCCCAGGCCAAGATGGTCTCGATTTTGGCCTGGAGGGGTTGCACCTTACCCCCGCCCACCAGGTGCCCCAGGTAGACGACAGATCCCTGTCCAATCTGGCACTTGCTGGCCTTGATGGTTAGGCCAGCCCGCTGTAGGGCCTGCAGCACCTCCTGGAGATGCTCCAGATGGTCCTCCCAGCTGCTGCTGAAGACAGCTATGTCATCCAGGTAGGCAGCAGAGAAGGCCTCTAGGCCAGAAAGTACCTGGTTAACCAACCGCTGGAAAGTGGCCAGAGCATTTTTCAGCCCGAAGGGCATCACCCGAAATTGAAAGTGGCCCTCGGGGGTGGAGAACGCAGTCTTCTCCTTCGCTCCATCCGCCATGGCAATCTGCCAATATCCTGACGTCAGGTCAATTGTACTTAAGTACCGAGCTGCTCCCAGTCGGTCAATGAGCTCATCCGCCCGAGGGATCGGGTGAGCATCAGTCTTGGTCACGGAATTCAGACCACGGTAGTCCACACAGAACCGAAGTTCTGGTGTGGTGCCCGGTGGGGCCGCTTTCGGCACCAACACCACCGGACTAGCCCAAGGGCTGCTGGAAGGCTCAATCACCCCCAGCTCCAACATCTTGGCCACCTCACTCTGGATACTGGTTCTGACTTTGTCGGACAGCCGGTAAGACTTGGTTTTCACAGGCGGGCTGTCCCCTGTGTCCACATCATGGGTACACAGGTGCGTAATCCCAGGAGTGAGGGAAAACAGCGAGGAGTACTGCTCCAATACCTGGCGGCAGTCCCCCTGTTGCTCAAGGGTCAAGGATGGGGAGAGGACCACTCCCTCCACCGATCCATCCTTCTCGTGGGCCGCCAGAAGGTCCGGAAGAGGCTCGCTCTCCTCCTCTTCACTCCCATCCGTCACCATCAGGAGGGTAAGTTCTGACCTCTCCTGGTGTGGCTTAAAGCGGTTGACGTGGAGCACCCTGTCGGGTTGACGGGGGGTCTTGAGGTCTACTACATAAGTGGTCTGGCCTCTTCTCTCCAAAATTTCATACGGTCCAGTCCACCGGTCCTGGAGGGCGCTAAGCTCTCCGGGCTCCATGACCCACACCTTCTGTCCAGCGTCCAACTCCACCGTCCGAGCATTCCGGTCGTACCACTCCTTCATGACGGCTTGACTAGCCTCCAGATTGTCTGAGGCTTCTTTCCACAGCTTGGCTATCTGGCTGCGGAATGCCAGCATGTAGCTGACCACATCACGGGGAAGCTTCTGGGAAGACTTCTCCCACCCCTCCTTCACAAGACTGAGGGGCCCTCTAACGGGGTGTCCATAGAGCAGCTCAAAGGGGCTGAACCCGACCCCCTTCTGCGGCACCTCTCGGTAGGAGAAGAGCAGACAGGGTAAGAGGACGTCCCACTTCCTTCTCAAGTCCTCGGGTAGGCTCCGGATCATCCCCTTCAGGGTCCTATTGAAGCGCTCCACGAGCCCGTTAGTCTGGGGGTGGTAAGGAGTGGAGAACCTGTAGGTCACTCCGCACTCCTTCCACATGGCCTGCATGTAGGCCGACATGAAATTCGTGCCCCTATCTGACACCACGACCTTGGGGAATCCCACACGGGTAAAAATCCCCATCAAGGCCCGCGCCACCGCAGGTGCAGTGATGGTCCTCAGAGGGATTGCCTCCGGGTACCGGGTGGCGTGGTCCACCAACACCAAGATGAACCTGTGTCCCGAAGAAGTCGGCGGGTCCATTGGCCCGACAATGTCAATTCCTACCCGCTCAAAGGGGTACCGACAACCGGGAGCGGTTCCAAGGGGACCTTCAACTTAGTCCCAGTCTTGCCACTCGCCTGGCAAGTCGTACAGGTCTTGCAAAAGGTGTCAGAGGCAACTCGCATTCTGGGCCAGTAAAAGTGTGGGACCAAACGAGCAAATGTCTTGTCCTGGCCCAGGTGTCCTGCCAGTGGTATCTTGTGTGCCAATTCCAGCAGGAAGGCTCGGTAGCATTGGGGGACCACTAAGGCCCTTAATGACCCATGCACCGGAGCCATAGGCTCACTGTAGAGGGGGCCATCCTCCCAGTAAACATAGTAATTACTGGTCTCTTTACCAGTCGCTTGGGCTTCGGCCTGCTGCCGCATGCCTTCAAGCGTCGGGCACTCTCTTTGCGCCCGACAGAATTCCTCCCGGGTAGGCCCTCCTTCCACCTGCCACTCTGCAGGGGTCGGCAAGTCCCCCACGGGAACAACATCCACCTCAGCGGACTCCGGGGTCACCTCCGCGGGCTCCCCATCCATCTCGCCGGGTGCATCCTCAGAGATGTCCTCTTGTCCAGCAGTTGGCTGGGCCATTGTTTCAGGCTCCAACCCGGGTTGAGTTCCTTGCTGGGCAGCCATGGACCGCGTGACCACGCAAGTCCACCCTGGTAATCCCAGCATCTCAGCGTGGGCGTTGAACTCTACCTCCTTCCAGGCAGTATGTTCCAAATCATTTCCGAGCAGACAGTCAACTGGCATGGCAGGGCTCACCGCAACTCTCAACAGGCCTGAGACTCCTCCCCACTCGAAGGGAACTTGGGCCACGGGGTAATGACCCAGGCTATTATCAGCCATGACAACCGGGTGGAATACTTCAGGAATCACCTGCTCTGGGGACACCAGCTGACGTCTTACCATCGTCATGCTGGCACCCGTGTCCCTCAGAGCCTCCACCTCCTCCCCGTTCACCAGGACCCTCTGCCGGTACTTGGCAGTGTTCGAGGGTACCTGAACCCGTGGGATCATCTCTCTATCCCCCAGGGAAACTAAGGCAAGCCTGTCCACTCACCTCCCCTACCTAGGTACAACTCCTCCCCAAGCGCTACACTGGCCGCCCCGGGGCTCTTACCTCCTGTGGGGGCTGGGGTCCTCTTGCGACACTTGGGATCCCCCTTGTAGTGTCCAACCTCCCCGCACTCGTAGCACCGGACAGTTCTGGGCTGCTGACTCTTGTCAGGGTAAGTGGGTTTCTGGAATCCAGATTGGGGTGGGGAACCTACCCCCTTCCCTTGCGGTCTATTTTGGGGGCCTTTAAAGAACTCCTTCTTTTTGTCTCCCCCCTCTCTCTTCTGGGGAAAACCCTGTCCACCTTTCGGGGGGTCTCCCCCGGATCCCTTGTGGGACACCCGAGTGCTAACCCAGGTATCCGCCTCCTCCGCAAGTTCCCGAGGATCGGTCAGCTTGCGGTCCACCAGGTGTTGGCGCAGCTCTGGAAAACTCTTATCAAGAAGGTGCTCTCTTAAAAATAGATTGTACAGCCCTCCATAATCACTCACTTCGCTGCCACGCACCCAACCCTCCAATGCCTTAAGGGCATAATCAAAAAAATCCACCCAGTTCTGTGTGGGAAGCTTGTGGCTGTTGTGGAATTTCTGGCGATACTTTTCTGGAGTGAGGCCAAACTTTTTAAGCAGTGCCTCTTTCATGACAGGGTAATTTGTCTGATCACCTTTGTCTAAAGTCAAGAGTGTGTCCCTTGCCACCAGAGGTATGTACCTATACAGGCCTCCCCCCCAGTAACTCTCAGGCACCCCATGGGCCACCAAAGACACCTCATACGCCGCCAACCACTTATCAATGTCATCCCCTACACTGAAACTGGCCATCACCTCCTTAGGTAGGTAAAACTTAGGCTCTCGAGGAGCCCCAGCGGGTACGCTGCCACCATTCAAGTTGCCCTGCGCCCCTATCTGCAATGCTCGGAGCTCTAATTCTTTCAGGCTAAGCTCATGCGCAAGCTTCCTCTCTTCCATGGCTAGCCTTGTCTCTTCTCGCTCCTTCTCTATCTTAGCAAGCTCTAGCCTCAATTGCCTCTCCTCCCTCCTGTCCTCGTACTCCTCCACAGACACACTGCTCGCTGACACACTACTGCCTGCCCTGGAACGTCTCCCTGGCAACACATTCTCACTAATGTCTACGTGCAGTAGGTCTAGCTCTCTTGGAGCGTCCGGCTCCCCCTGTTCCTCGACCACTCTCCCTCCCGGGTGGGCCAATACCCATGCCCTCAAGACTTTCTGAAGCTCCTCTCTCTTGGCGCCTCGCTTGACGGGCACCCCCATCCCCCGACAGAACTCCCTCAGCTGCGCCACCGTATACATTTCAAGGTTGGCCAGCTCGAACTCCATCCTGACAGGTGGGGCCCCAGACAACTTAAGGGAAAAGACTCTAGGACGTAGGCAACAGGTTAACACAGGAGCATGTACAGTCAGGCAATGAAGGGCGAATTGCTAGGCTTGCGTCTTACTAGGTGTCCAATTGCGGCGCACACTGAATCCCTGTAGGGTGCTGCACAAGCACAAGTCCTTATCCCACCGCTGAAAACCAATGTTAGAACCGGGGTCACCGATTCCGACACGGTAGCTTGGCTCGAGGCAGGAAGGCACCCGAAGGCAATGTGCTAAGCAGTTGTGCAGCACACACTCACACTGACTCAGTAGCGCGCACACAATAAGGAGACACCACACCAGGCTGTTAAGTAAAAACAAGATTCTTTATCTAATTTAAATCAGCAGTAGATGAGGCAGCTAATCTCAGGGCAACATTTCAATTCATTTAGCTTTCTAAAACCAGTGCGTAATTCATTTAAGCACATCATAACAGTGAAACTTTACGCCATTAAAAAGGCAGTAGCAATAACCTCCTGGAAAAGCAGGTAACACTGTAGGTCATAGGTTGCAGGTCAAAACATAGGCTTCAATGCATTCAGGTACATTCAATTAGCAAGAAATTAGATGCAGGTATGCACTTAACACAGGAACATTTAAATCATAGCGGGTGAACACATAGGCTCAATACATCTAGGCACGTTCAATTCAATGCAGATCTTAATGTAGGTATGCAACAACATTGCTAACATTTCCATCAATAAGGGACTCCATGCAGGTACATTACACAAGCAGCTTTGCCCATGCTCCTACTCAATTCAGGCCCTATTTCTGAGGCCCCTGGGGTAAGGACATATCTCCTGTACAGGGCAGGTCATACGGCTCACCTAGGTAACTCCATATGGCAGGGGGAAAATAGGGGGTGAGCAGGCCAGTCCCAAGCGTTAAGACCGGGCCCAGCCTCATGCGCAGGGGAGGCCGTCAGCACAGCAGAATGAGGGCCCCTGCCCCTCTTAGTCCACTCTGGACGATAGGCGGGGGTAGCGCTGCTAACGTGAGGCCTCCTTGCTGCGCAGAATCCCTCCCAGGGCCTCCCGGGCTCACCTGGTTGTCCCGGTATGCGTATGGGCCTCAATGGGGCCGGGTGCCTCCTCCCCGGTCAGCCCGCTCCTAATTACTCGTGGGGCTTCGACCGGGGGAGGCGGCGCGGCCTCTGGGGACCTCAGTGCTCTCCTTGGGGGCTGTTCCAGGGGCTCCCACAGGCAGTGGAGCCCCCTGACGTCGTCCTGCTCTGGGCCTCCGTCGGCCTCCGGAGCCGGGAGCCAATGATGTCGTGGCTTCCTGGGGGCGCGGCCTCTGACGCGGCCAGTGCCCTCGTTGCTGAGCAACGCCTCCCGCCCTTCTCTAGGCCCAGCGCGGCCTTCGCTTTTACGTGGCGCCCGGGCAGCGGCGGTGATCCTGGGCACAGCGCCTCCTCCGGACAGCGCGGGGGCCGCTGCGGTAATTTACAGGCCTCCGCTTCTTCTCCCACGATCCCGAGGTCGCGGCGGTGAGTTCTGGTCACAACGCTTCTTGGGCACAGGGCGCTTCTTCTCCTCACAGCGCGGGGCCCGCGGGGGTGTTCTGGACACAGGGCGCTTTTCTCCTCACAGCGCGGGGCCCGCGGGGGTGATCTGGACACAGGGCGCTTTTCTTCTCACAGCGCGGGGCCCGCGGGGGTGATCTGGACACAGGGCGCTTTTCTCCTCACATGCAGCGCTCACAGCAGGGGCAGATAGTTGGCACTCAGCGCTTGAAAAGGGGATAGCGCGTTACCTGTTGATCCCCCAGTATTCTTCACAGGTTGCGATAGCGTTGTTACAGGTTCTTGGTTATCACAGCAGTTTGCTTGTGGTTGCTTGGTTACAGTAACTTGGGGGGAAAGGGGGATTGAGTTGGTGGGCACAAGAGGCAGTTAGGTGCCCGGCAGGCACACTGGAGGTGGTTCCCTGGGTCCCCTCACGCTGGGCAAGGTCAGCAGGTGGAAGGTGTTCCTCATCTATCTCAGCACAGCAGTGCCTAAGCCCAGTCAGTACCAGTAGTGTAGGTCTCTCCCCTAGGCCCAACAGCCTGTACTCCGGCAGAGGTTCCCCCAGGTCCAGTGGTGCCCCAACTGACTAACTAGGTTTCCCTCCAAACCTCTTATACCCCTAGGTCAGGTGACCCTCCTGAAAGGCGGCAAAACATAACTCCTCCCTGGGCTGGAAGGTTCTAGCAGCTTCCCTCATGTCTGTCTATGAGGCCCAGAGGCGGGACGGCATGGATACAGTAACATTATGTCCCAGCCTAATCCTGACTACTGGTGCGTGTACGTGCTATGGCCACTCCGCAGTAGCAGGGGCCTGTGGCAGCCATCTTATTAGGAGAGAGCACCTGTACCTCAGCACTGTTTGGCAGTGGTAAGGCGCCCAGAGACCTAGGTCCAACAAAAAGATGGTGGCAAAAATGAGGCGCAAAGAGAAAAAACGGGGTAAGACCACCCTAGGGCTGACAGGTCTAACACGATGTGTGCTGCCGAATGCAGCGAGTGCTGCCGAATGCAGCACACATAGAAAAAGGAAAAAACGAGGAGAAATGAAAACATTTCTTCTTGTTGCAACTCCCTAATGCCACCCCTGGGGTGGCGTTAGATTCTGACGCATTCCTACGTTTACGATTTCTCGTAAATCTAGGAATACTTCAGATTCCATGGGTGTTGCGTGGTAACACCCACAGCAACACCCATGGAGCGCCCCTTTCACACAGTTTTCTGCGTGAAAGTTTCACATATTTACAAGGCCATGAAAAGCCACGTGAAGTGGCTTTATGTGGCCTTGTAAATATGGCCGGGCACACTGCACCACAGGAACATAAACAAAGTGACGTTCCGGCGGCGCAAAAGTGATCATAAATGAGGACCCAAGTATGTTTCAAACGGATTTCCATTTTCAGCCAGATTTGTTTGCCCATAACCAGGATTAGAATCAGGACAGAACAGACAGATAAAAGAAATAACTGGGAGCGTACATTGGTCTGAGAACCATCAGCAGTAGTTTAACTAAGAGTGATTCCTTGTGATACACGGAGAAGAAAGAGGAAAGAACCTGGCTTCCTCAATTATTTAAAGGGCTTTATCAATGTGATCGTTGCAAAATGATATTGAATTCTGGAGAAAATTGGAACTTCCAGTATCTCTACCAAAACCAAACAGTTTAGAATACATCAATTCTTCAAATGTAATACACTTGTTTCCATTTACATAATAATATGCATTTTCACGCTACAATATGTAGGTTCAACCAAAAGTGCACTGAACATGAGTTGGCAAGAACACATACGAGCAATTTATAATGATGACAGAAAATATCCACTAGCTGACATTTTCAAAAGAAAACAGAAATGAAATGATCCAGACAATATGAAAATGTAAGGGGTTGCATATATTGAGAGAGATAGCAGAGGTGGAACCTCATTTTAAGAGAGAAAGAAACCTTTTGTATTCACTCTTTGAAAACAGTAATCATGGCCTGAATACAGATCATGAATGAAATTGCATCTTATATTAAACAGATGGTTGACAGTCAAACTAATAGTATATAATCAAATTGGCAAAATACACTTTACTCCATAACATATACAGCTTGATAAAAATTAGCCTGTGTTCTTTCTAAACATCGCTGGCTCACAAGATGTGCCAGCGTTCGAGTCCCACAATGTGATACGGAGAAGAATTATTTTCTTTGTATTTTCTTTTTTTCCTGAAAATAACTGAGCTTTGAAGACTTATTAAAAATATAGGCCACAGTATTTTTTTATTTTGATGACTATATTGTGTTACCAACTAACACATTTGGCCTGATTTAGACTTTGGCAGATGGAGTATGTACATTCCCCATGGCGGAGTACTTTACTCCCACCTTGGTGAGGGTACTCCTCATGCCAAATTTAGCGATGTCTGTTGGTCTAGCAGACATATCTGGCATTTCCAGGAAACTCCATCACAACGGTTCCTGTAAATGCATTGAAAGTTTGATGGCCAAATCCATCAACATGACAGAGCCATACATCAAAATGTAATTTTATTTTTATTTTCAAAAACAAAATCTTAAAGTGGGATTTTGTTTTTGAAAAGAAAGAAAAGCAACTACCCCCGTTGCCAGGGGAGTTTTCTCTCATGGAGTGGCAGTCATTTTGCAGTTTTCAATGCCCTTTACTGCCAGGTTTTACCTGGCGGTGAGAGGCAATGAAAACTTGCAGTTTGTTCCCCAACTGGCAAAACCTCCGAAAGTCCTTACTTCATTGGGCCGTCAGAGGTGTATGTTGGTGGCGGAGATAGAGTAGTCTCCACTATTGACATACTGATGGTCAGTACGACTCTAAATGAGGCGGCGGACCTTCAGTTTGGTGGAAAGGGTACTCTGTCGCCATTGGGATGGAGCACCCTCTCTGCCAAACTCAGACCCTTTCTTTTCCTGAAATACAAATAAGTAAAATTAAGCTAGGTGCTGCATATATTATTTGAGACTAAGGGCCTGATTTAAGGTTTGGCTGATGGTACTCGGTCTATCAGGGTGGCGGAGGACAGTGTTCCCCTACACTGAAGGACTACCATCCACCAAATTTAGAGATGGCCGTCGACCTAGTGGTCATCTGTGTACATTGAAAGGAACAGCCATCATGGCAGTTCCTTTTTATTGTACAAAAACTTTGGTGGACGGCCGTGGTCGGTTTAGACAGCCATTCGTCAAACATTTCCAAAGCTTTTTGTCTTTCGGAAACAAACTCCTAAAGCAGGAGCTTGTTTCTGAAAAAAAAAACTAATGACCTGCACACCCTGGGAGTTTTCTCCTAGGAATTGGGAGGGTCATTATTGTTTTCCTGCCTATGAAGGACAGAAAAAAAGACATTAAACCATCCACCCTAAATAGGGTGGCCAGTGTAATGTCTTTCCTCCGATGGCCCCAACTCTGTTGGTCTGTTGGAGGAAGTTTTCCACTGACAGAGCCATTGGGGCTTTATCGAGGGAAACCTTAAGATTCACTAGTTAGTAGTGTTAGTAGACATCTTGGAAGAAGGGTATTTAAACTTTTGGCATCAGATCGACATCAAGCAACTTGGCCAACTGTTTACTAACGGAGTATTGCCTTCCTTTGATGAAATCCAGAGTCAGTATGGGGCAAGTCGACTAGTTTTTATTAGCTACATCCAATTCACGGATTTTGTTACCCACTTGCCCGCTAAGGATCTCTCTATGTGCCCTAATTTATTTCTGGAGCAGATATATGACCTGCCCAAACTTCGTTCCATTGGGAATTTGAATTATACTTTTCTCTCCTGCTGTCCCAGCACACAACATACAACAGCTGGCACATAAGTGGACTAAGACATTAGGCTCGCAGGTGATCGAAGGGGACATCTGTTCTAGTGCTCAGTTGGCTCAAAAAATACTTAATGTCTTTTTTTAAGACCTAATTTGACACATATTATGCACCTTATAGATTGATCAAAATGGTCCTACGGTCATGTTCTGATTGCTTCAGGTGTTTGACCCCATGTGCAGATGCTACCCATATTTTTGCTGTTTGCCCCTCATTGAACTCATATTGGGCCTCAGTATTTTTTTAGGCTAAATAATTTACTCCAGAGGAAAGTTGATTGTGATTCTTAGCTTATTATGCTCAGCCATCTGACCTCCATTCCTGACAACCTAGCGCCAATCTACTTTTATGGGATCATAGTGACCAGATTTGGTATTGCTAGGGCATGGCTGCAGCAGGAAGTGCCTGATCCAAAGGGTTTCTGGCATGAGTTTATTGTTTCCTGTAGTCTGTAATTCACAATCATTCACTCTAATCCTAAGAGACGTAAACTGGGAAAATTGTGGACTCCAGTAAGGGAAGGCTTTGCACTTGGTATGCCCGACTACCTCTTGGAGATTCTAAATAAGTCAGAAACTATATACATTTTGCTGATTATGTATGTGACATTGCACTTTATTATTATTTGAGTGTATTATAACTGTCTTTTGTACTAACCGTATTTTACTTTTTTGATACTTTTTCAATAAAATAAAGAAGACATCTTGGAGGTACTCTGAATAGTACTTGTATTATCTATTTTCTTTTTTGCTGATCTAAGCATCAATGTCTGACATTCTGAATGAGAATTGATGGTGCCCGCAGTCGTAATATGCGTTCTGAATGCCATCCTTCCTCAGTTGGATAAGTTGATGCATGAAGCTCAGCTCTTTCATAATGGCTCCACTTTGGGGAGCATCTTCTTTCAGTCTTTAAGGATACTTTCCACAATTTCTTATAAGATTAAGGTTCACAAACATCAAGTTTTAGGGGAACATTTATGATTGCAGGCTTTCCGCCAAGGCAGTGGGCCAGCAGAGGCCCCACCAATACCCACCCTATCACAGTTCACTTGGCATAATTAGAGTTAACTGCTGAACAGGTAGTTTATTTTTGATGAAAGTGTTTCTGTTAATGTATTGGGACGACGTGTGTCACAAACAGATGCTTGACAGGCTGCTATATGATGGCAGCCCTTTCAGCATTCTTTTTTGTTTTTCGGAACCCCTCCCACACACATTCTTCTCAACGAGGTGAAAGAACAACAGGTTTGGCAGGGTGGCAACCCAGTGACTGGGCTTCTGCTCCATAAAACCCAAATGAATACCTTCATGTCTTAATTTCAAGTTGTGTGTTGTATGAAGCACTGGAAAATATTGTTTGATGATCAATAGTACCTCCTGGCCACCTATCTATAACAATCACCTATTGCCACTGATGCTAAAGCACTTGGGTGGTTTTCTACCGTCATATTATTGGCAGAAAATCATACACAAAATACTGTGACCTAAGTATCAACTACAAAAATAGTGTAGGTTTACTGTTCTTAACTCCACATCTGTTTACCTTGAAGATATATATATTTTCAGGGTAGATAGATGTGAAGTTAAGAAGAGTAAATCTATTTGTACCTACATGTGCTACTGACCTTCATAATATTTTGGTCGTCAATAGTTAGGTCACAAACGTTTTGATTCACAATATTAATATCTTGTGATTATTTTCACATACAACCCTTCCGGTCGTGTCAATGCTTGGCAGAATATTACAGTGGTGAAGATCTTTGGTAATAATTAGGATGGATGCGAGCAGAACAGACAAAGAAGAGTCTAATCGGTATTCAGTGAGTTAAATGTTGAACTTGATGCTGTCTTTCTTTCATAGTTTAGATGTAGAATTCAGTTCCAAGATTTGAACAACAATTAAGAGAGCAGAGGGAAGTGTTTAAAGCCTGGAGTTAACGGCTTGAAACAAGTCACTTCTGTTGTGAAATCAATATGCAATTAAAGTGAGCATAGTAGCCAAAAGAGGGCCTTGAGCAGCACCAGGACAATTACAATGTACAGGCAAATGCTTATTAGAACAAGACTGTAAAGAAACCAGCAGCCAAAATACAGGGGCGTAGCTTGGTCAGTATGATTGGGGGAGGGGAAAGCTTCAGATTTCGCTGGGACATCTTTTTAAAACACATTATATGAGAAGCAAGACATGCAGGGGCTTAAGGGGCAGTGGAAAGAGAGCAAAATGTGGATTGTAGAGGGTACTTAAAACGCAACATTTCTCAAACTAACCAATATTTTTTAAGGCCTTCAAAACATAGACGAGAGAGAGTGTGTGCGTTTTGTCATTGTGGGCAGGTAAAAAAATCCCAGTTGAAATCCCACAGACACTTTACATTACCCGACTGAAAACACTTGTACCCAACTATTTACTAAACACCCCCCACCCCACACTGGAGCTACACCCCTGCCAAAACGTGCTAAAGGTAATTGATTGCTTTTTTTTATAGATCATAAACAAACAGTAGTCATTGAGAAGGGAGTTGAGCTCCTTGAGGCACAACTTGCACAAAAGTGGTAACGAGCCAATGGAAGTGTAAACGTAGAGTTTCAAAATGTCAGCTTTGCACAATAAATGAGGATATTTTCAATTTCAGTGAAGGAACACTTGATTCAAGCATCCCATCTGACTCCTTAATGCCCATCTACATCTTGCTTTCCAATGCCTTTGATGCAGTAGTGAGACCCATAAAAGTTCTCCGCTTGCACAAAAATAGACACTCCAAGAGTTTATCGCCACACACTGGAATCCAAACAGAGCAAACTACCTTCTTATGCATACTCATCAAACATAATCTAAGACAGACTGCATTCCAGCGCCAATGCAGGTTTTACAGAGGTGTAACCCAGAATGCATAAATGAAACACTACATAACTACATGAACACAATCACTAACTAATCAAAAACACAGAGAGCTATTCCATTAATTAGAGAATTCCACAATCCAAGTGCTATGAGAAAATATTTTTGTCTCCTCTCGTGCTAGTACAGAACTTTGCCATCAATACCAAGAACATCAACTAACACATCACAACCCACCTTCCCAATATCCATGTTGCCACGAACCATCGCCAACTGCAACCCAACAGACTGCCAAACTCAGCAGTCCACCACCTCAAACACATCACCCAACTTTGGTTATATGTCAGAATGTTGTTGTCAAAAAAATTGTCTCATAAATATTATGCCCTAAATATCAATTACCAAAATATTGTCCAATTGAGTGTAGATTTTCTATTATTAACTTCAATGGGACAACATTTTGTATATAATATTTAGGACACAATATGTGCCAGACAGTATTTTGTCCACAATAATTGAGTAACATATCCCCAATCACATCACTGTAAGCTAGTAAACATCAGCAAAACAGCAAGGTGGCCACTGGACCCAGGAACTCTCAACATCTTCAAGATCGTAATACGCTGTACCTACACAGCCAAACTCTTCTCTATTTCTAACCTCTTTCATGAAATAGGCAGGTATCTCATTTAATTTAAAGCTACAAAAAATCATATCCCTCTTGAGAAACCTTGTCTCAGCCTAATGACCTACCTAATTGCAGTTCCATTCCCAACAAAATGAACCCAGTAAAACTCCTTGTGTTCTTCATCTACAAACAACTCACTGGTCATCCACAAAAATATGCACCACTATCTTCCACCCAAATGGGCGCCAGCCTGATGAGAAGTATTGAATTCATGCATAGATCATCATGGAGTACTTAAAGGCAATAATGTCCAGTTCCAACACTGGCACCCTTAACCCCTTCCATGCTCATGACGAGCTCAGCTCGTCATGCTGCGCAGTGCTCGTGTGCGCATGACGAGCTGAGCTCGTCATGAACCCGTCCGCTTAATGAAACGCCTCGCACAGGGCGAAAATCGGCCGCGCATGGAAGCGGTTAATGTAATGCACATTTAGTCACCCTCCTCACCGGAATCGGAGGCAAGGGGATTCGAGGTACTACTCTTTTTTAAAAAATTTTTTTTATTTGTTTATTAACAGCTTGCTATACCATACAACAATGTCACGCGCGTGCCGGAAGCATCGCGCCCAGGAATTCAGGACAAGCAATTTTTGAGTGCATATACATATCGAGTAGATATATGAAACAGGTACCCAACAACTAATGCCATAAAGGCAAAAACAAAACCCCCTCCCCCCCCCTCCCCCTCCCTCTGGCACTGCAGCAATGTGACCTACATAGCGGCAACATTTTGACTTCTGATACGCACACATGTCAGTATGGCACAATAACCTGGGTTCAATTGCATTAAGTATCCTTAGCATAGAAATAAGAATGTGTGACATCTTACAAATCAGGGTGGCTCGATAAATATAAGGTAAGTGGGGCCCAGAAGTCCTTGGGCCTTGATGACTCAGGGAGTTCTTCAGCATAGGTCTCTAGTTGTTCCCTACAGTAGGTCAAATCACGGATTCACTTACGAACCGTGGGCAACCCCTTTGCGCCCCAGCGCTGCGCCACGGCCCGCTTGGCCATTAGCGTCGCCACAGCTACCAACCTCCTGTTACAGGGCTTTAAGGGTGTCACATTGCCCAGCAAGCATAACTCAGGTGTACATCCCACTCGTTCCAGCACGACATCCGTTAACACGCCCACCACCTTAGACCAAAATGTAGCTATCCCCGCACAGAGCCAGGAGAGGTGTAGAAAATCGGCGTCCGCCTGCCCACACCGCACACAATTAGCCGTATCCCTCAGTCCAAATTTCCGCAATTGCACAGGGGTGTAATAGAGCTGGTGTAAAAATTTAAAGTGTATGATGCGTAGATTACAGTTAGCTGTAAGGCGCCCAGTCAGTTTGCAACAAAAATGCCAATGGTCTACGGACAACGTGCTACCCAGAGCTTCATTCCATTTAGCATATGAGGGATGCACCTCCGCCACACGCTCGCGAAGTGATGCAGCGTATAATTTAGTAATCAGTCCCTTACGATCCTCTCCCGCGAGCACCGCCTGCAGCGCCCGCAGTGGCTGAGGCTCAGTGGGGTAGTTAGGATATATATCCCTGATTGCTTGCCGAACCCTCACATACGTGAAGCATAGCATAGCTCCATGTGACCGACCCGCCTGCACGTCCGGCAATGAGGGGAACAGGCTTTGTTTGTACAAGTCCCCCAGCTGCATGACCCCAACCACTTGCAATGCACTCAGCGCAGAACGCTCTTGCGCCGCGGATATGCCAGGATGTGCCGCAATCGGCAACTTGGGGGCATAAAGGTAGGATAGCTTCGCTCGTCTAGCCAATGTCTGCCAGGCCCAGGCGGTGCACTGCACCGGATTGATTTCCGTCCGGGGGCCTCCACTCCCACCCGAGAGAGCAGCTGCCACTAGTGGCAAGGGGAGTATTGCGTCCGCCTCAATCGCCGTATGAGGGAGAAAGCGGTGTGGGAAGAACCAATAATGCGCGAAATGCGCCTGAGCGCATAAGTAATAAAGGCACATATCTGGGGCCTCGAAGCCGCCGCGTTCAAAGGGTTGGACTAGAGTGTCCCAGCTACAACTAGGTTTTTTGCCCCCCCCCACACAAATGATAGTAGGGCCGTCTGTAATACCTTGAAGGCCGAGATGTTCAGGCGGAGAGGGATATTCACGAATAAATATAATAGTTTGGGCAAAATGACCATTTTAATCACAGCGATGCGGTCCGCTAGCGAGAGGGGCAGGCGGGCCCACCGCTCCGCCCTTTCAGTGAGTTGTGTGATGGTGCGTCCGTAATTCATGGATATGACCTGGGCAGGGTCCCTGTGCAACCAGATCCCCAAGTATTTCACCGGATCCCGGGCCCAGGACAGGGGAAAGTCCATCTCGAACTCGTCAGTACCAGCTGTTAAGGGAAATACCGTCGACTTGGCCCAGTTTATACCTAAGCCAGAGAATCCTTCAAATTTAACATATTCCCTCAGCAGTTCAGGGAGGTGGGTTGCAGGCTCACGGACATATAAAAGCATGTCATCCGCATAGAGCGAAACAACAAGTGGCCGTTGTCTGAAGCGCAGCGCAGCGGAGGCATGCAATTGGCGCAACTTACATGCCAGTGGCTCCAGTGCCAATGCAAATAGCATTGGTGACAGAGGGCATCCCTGCCGTGTGCCTCTGCCTATGGGAAACGCCGAGGATACCCAGCCATTCACGCGAACTCTAGCCGCAGGTTTGGTATACAAGACCCTGATCCATTGCAAAAAGAACGGGGGAACACCCATTCGTGTGAGAACTTTAAACATATACTCCCAGGAGAGGGAATCAAACGCCTTGGTGGCGTCAAGTAGCACCGCCACGGCCTGGAAATCTGCGTCAAAATAGTGGAGAGTGGCGAAGAGAGTTCGCAGGTTATGCACGGTAGACCGTGCAGGCACAAAACCAGACTGGTCAGGGAGTACCAACAAAGGGACCAGAGGCTGAAGACGGAGTGCAATCATTTTTGCCAGTATCTTGGTGTCGATATTAATCATTGAGAGTGGCCTGTAGGAATCGCAGTGGCTGGGCTCCTTATCAGGTTTCAGTAGCATCACCAGTAGAGCCTCCCGTAATGAGGGTGGGAGATGTCCAGTGTCATACGTCTCCGCATAGACTTCAAGAAGTCTGGGGGCCAGATCCTCCGCGAATGTCTGATAGAACTCGCTCGGGAGCCCGTCTAAGCCCGCCGCTTTGCAAGTAGGGAGGGACATAATAGCGAGTTTTACATCTTCCTCATCAAAAGGTTGAGTAAGATATTCCCTGTGGCCGGGAGACAGCCAGCCCAGTGCGACATCATCCAAGTATGAATGGATCTCGGCCGGCTGCACTACGTCTCTATTACTATAGAGTGCCGTGTAATAGTCAAGTATGGTCTCACTAATGGCAGTTGTGCCGTAAGAAGCTTTCCCTGCCCTGCCTCGTCTAGGATTTCCGTGATATACTCTTGACTCCGCGGCGCAGCCAATTTTTGCACAAGAGAGCGGCTAGGTCGACCCCCCTCACCATAATATCGGGCCTTACTGCGCCTGGACCTATGTACCATTTCCTGGTCAGCCGTGTCATTATGTTCTGTCACCAGTTCACGGATTTTGGACAGAGTTTCGGGCAGCGGGTCCGTCTCGTAGGCTCGCTCTAGAATGGAAATATCGGCGGCCAATTTGTGAATTCTGCGCCGTAAATCGCGCAGTACTCCAGCCTGCGCCCCCATACAGACCCCCCTGATAGTGACTTTGAACGCTTCCCACATGGTGCCTGCGCTATCAACTGTACCAGCATTTTCCTGGAAGAAATTGCGAGTAGCCACTCCAACTGTGGCCCGGAAGACTAGGTCCATCAGGGAGGACGGTTGTAAGCGCCACTGGATGGGTGGTCTATCACATGCTGGGACCTGTAGATCCAGGAGCACTGGGGAGTGATCCGAGAGTGTCCTACCTAAGTGGCGCACTCCAATCGCCCACGCACATGCAGCCTCCATAGCCAGCCAAAAGTCCAAGCGAGACCAAGTCCCATGCACAGATGAAACAAACGTGCTCTCTCGCTCCCCCAAATGTTGCATACGCCACATATCCCTCAAGCGTCACGCATCCATCAGGCCGCGCAAAACTTCCGCCGCTTGTTTAGGCCGTGCATTTTCACTACCCCTCCGGTCAGCCTCCATATCCAGACAGACATTGAAATCCCCTCCCCATATGATCTCCGCGTCTGGAAACCCCGAGATGCTGCGCCAAACATCAGCGAAAAAGGCCAGATCATCAACATTCGGTCCATACACATTTACAAAAAGGACACTTGACCGACCTAGTTGGCCATGCACCAGCACCACTCGGCCCAGATCATCAGTCTCTGTGCGCGTTACTCGAAACAGTATCCCTTTCTTGATCAGAATAATCACTCCCCGTGCATAGCTAGAATAAGAGGAAGCGGCGCGGAAGCCAGCCCATCGAGCCCCCACCTTCTTTTCGGAAGATTTAGTAAGATGTGTCTCCAGTAAGAATGCAATGTGGACCTCCATCCTGTCTAAATAGGCGAACACCGACCTGATCTTTTGGGAGTGTTGAGGCCACGAACATTCCATGTTAAAAGGCGTATTTTACCACTCATCTAATCAGCAGGCTATGAAATGGTGTGACTATCAAATATTTCAGAGACATGCTTGTGCTATTACATTGAAAATAATAAAAAGCATAAAACACAAAAAAGACAGTGCCAGAGAGCAGCCCCCCCGTCGCAATCCCCCATCCCCCCTCCCACTTCAGTGTCCCCAACTCGCCAAAGCCATCCCTACCCACACCCCCCCGTCCCAACGAACAACCAGCAATGCAAAACTTAGATGGGGTGCTCCCATGTGAGGGCGTTAGAGTGCTACTATCCTCCTATCTAGTAGGATGAGGCTGAGCAGGGATCTGTGACTATGCCTGGAAATTACAACATCATGGAACGCGCCCATAGTATGAGAGCATGCATATCCCATTCAGCCCCGACTAAAAACACCTGTGAGTGGGAGAAAGAACAAGTCATACTGATAAGTGATACATCATGAGCTAATGAGAAACCTGGAAAGTCAAATAGGCAACTGTGGCAGCAGAATAGTTCAGCCGATGCACCCTGTGGGTCTATTGTTCCTCAGTATCTGATGGTGATCGGGATTCGCGTCGCCTCCTCTTGAGGCGTTTGGCATGTTCTAAGGCTGCCTTGGGGTTATTGAAAATGTGAGAGTCCCCATCAGGGCCTATCTTCAAGCGAGCAGGGTATAGCATGGCATACGGGACCCCTTCAGCTTGTAGAAATTTTTTGACAACCCCAAACTCCCTCCTCGCAGCTTGGACAGCGACAGTGAAATCAGGAAAAAATGAAAGTTTATTGCCTTGATGTTCTATGGCCCCTTTCTCTCTTGCCAGGCGTAAAATAGCATCCCGGTCCCTGTAGTTCAATACTCTTGCAATAATGGGGCGGGGAGGAGCGCCCGGGGCCGGTCGAGCAGCTAATGAGCGGTGAGCCCGCTCCACAATGAACATGGGTGAAAGCTGCTCCGTACCGAAAAGGTCTGTGATCAATGTTTCAATGAAGGTCTCCATTTTGCCCACATTTGTGGATTCCGGCAGCCCAGTGATGCGGAGATTATTGCGCCTGGAGTGAGCCTCTAAATCCTCATTCTTGGCTTGGATGACGGAAAGGACTTTTTCCATGTTAAGCGTTTTCCCGGCGACTTCACTTAAACCATCCTCCGCTGCAGAAACCCGCTGCTCGACTTCCCCCATACGGGCACCTTGTTTTTCCAGCTGCGAGGACATGTGATCCAGCCGATTGTTGACAGCCGCCATTGTTCCCTCGATGGATTGGAGGCTCCGCTGCATAGCCAAAAGCGTGGTCTCGAGGGCAGTGGGCCCTCCCTCCTGTGCATCGGCCTCCGAGTCCGAGGCAGCTTTCTGCGGGGTTTTAGTGAGTTTTCGGGCCTCGAACGTAAGGCGAGGCTGGGTTTTGTTTGTTCTGCCCATGGCGCTCTAGATCTAGGCAAGTCTTCTGTAAGGGGGCGAACTGAATCCCCCGCAGATTCCAAGCGGGTCGCCAAGAGAACTCACCCCACAATCCGTTCCTCCAGGTGAGCGCAAGGACCCGCCCGAGATATGCAGGCTCCCGCCCACGCACCAGTACAAGGGGCCGCCCGACAGCAGGAAGTGGACTTGGAGTCAGAGCGTGAAGGGTAGGCCCCCCGCCAGTAAAAGTTCTCGTGTCGACTAGCCCTACATCAAGAGCCAGTGAGCCAGCAGTTCAATTAAAACAAGGGGAGTCGGCGCAGGCCCCCGGCCACCAAGATGTGAGGAGGTGCTCACTCAGGAGTCGCATCCAGCGAAGAATCCGCAGCAGTACAAGGCAATGCGGGGTGTATTCCAGATCTAAACCAGGGTCACATGCAGCACTCTCCGTCCAGCGACCTGCTACAACAGCCTCGAGGATAGCAAGTGGCAACGCAGGGGTAAGTATGCCAGTCCCCCCTCTCCCAGATCGCTGCTCCCTCAGAGGCCTAGCGCTCCAATTTCCCAGTGGGACCCACAAAGCACGGGCCTCGCTCCACGTAGATGAGCCGCCCAGCAGCAGCTGCGGTAGTGACAGCAAGTAGACGGCCCGCAACTGAAGTGCGGTCTCCCACTCCGAAACGCCACAGTCGGCGCGACTGCCTCCGCTTATAGCTCCCCCCCGGGCGCCCGCCCAAGCTCGCAGGCCGCAGCGCCGACCAGGGCCCTCGCCCGCCTCCGCTCTCGCGAACCCCGGCCGGGCCGCGCCCCACTCACCGTGACCAGCACCCCAGGAGTCGCCTCTGCCAGCAGTCCGCAAGTGTGTCTCTGCACCTCGGCGTGGGCCCTCAGATCTCGCACCGGGCCGCCGCTGCTCGCCTCTCCCACGCAGTGTCCGTGATCGCGGCAGCAGCGCCCAGCAGCTCTGTACTCGGCCTCGTTCCTGCAGGGCCCGCACAGCCTCCGCAACTCCCGGCTGCTTCCAATCAGCACCCCACCTCAGCAGCGGGCAGATATGCCGCAGGCAGCAACTCTCGGCCACTTCCAGTCGGCGCCTCAATTCAGTGGCAAGCAGGAACGCCGCAGCCCGGCCTCGTCAGTGGGGTATTCAGGCTGCCGCCATCTTGTGCGTCCGCCGCGGGCCTCGGAACCTCCGGTGATCCGCCGCCACTGTGCAATCTACCTCTCCGCAATTCCACCAAAGTATGCAGGGGTCTTGGACAGCTAGGGTCGCGCGGTTTTTGTAGTGCAGATTCTGCTTTTCCAGGCGGATTATAGGCGGATGGTGGCTCAGCCGGGCAGAGCGACCCTAAGGTGCGGCCATCTTGCCGTGCGCCCTCTAGCTCGAGGTACTACTCTTAAATGGTTAAACATCCTTCCTCCCTGACCAATTCACTAGCCATACTAAGTAATGTGTAAAGTATTCCAAAGTTCCGGCCTTATACCAATTAAATTAAGAGCTTAAGTGACCCCTTTCTTCTTTCAGTCTGAAATGCTACCACTAAGCTGACAATGATTTGCATGGCAACCCAAGCACCTCCAGTCTATGGGATGCGGGCACGAAGTCAACCCACAGATGTACACATACCGCAAAGTTAATCCTCATAAGACTGACATTCACATATGTGGAAACCAAACATATGAATACCCACCCCCTCCTTCTCTGACCTGTGGTATGATAAAATGTCCAACCCTGCCACGCAGTTAAAAACCTGAGAATAAACATGGATTCTAATGTCTCAAGCGAGCTCCACATAAACAAGGTGGTCCAAACAGGTATCTTTTGTCTTCAAACACTCCGTTGTATCTGATTCTTCTTGGTCTAGAAGATAGAAGGTGAAATCGCCTTGATCTTTTTAGGTTTGGATTATGAAAAGTCACTGTTCTGAGTTCCTCCAGGTCATGTAACAAAGAGACTCAAATGACTTAAAAATTTGGTGAACAACTACCTCGCCAAATCCGCCCTAGGGACCACATTACACCCTTTTCACAACAAAGAGACTCAAACGACTTAAAAATTTGGTGAACAACTACCTCGCCAAATCCACCCTAGGGACCACATTACATACTTTTCAAACTTTGTGGCCCGCTCCGGTCCGCTCCCACCCTGAAAGTCTCGGGGTGATTCGTCAAGCGGGAGCCGAGAAAAAAGGGGGGTCCCAAAACGTGTTTTCCTATTCATTTTCCCATAGGAAACTTTAGCCACGGCTACAGCTTGAACTGCTGAACGGAATTACACCAAATTTGGCAAAGAGGTAGTTCTTGGTTCAGAAAGAACCCTTTTGTTAAATGGTGTAAATCCGTTCAGTAGTTCCTGAGAAAATCAAAAGGAAAATCACATATATATCTATGGCCGCGTCGGATTCGCGCACCCTGAGCGCACCCTGCGCGCACCCTCCCAATCACGAGCTGCATGCTAATTGGCTTTCAAGTGGCTGTCAACACTCCAAATCAGGAAGTGTTGGCAGCCATTTTGTCCCTCGGTAGAACCGAGGCACAAGAAACAGGTGCGCAAACGCACAAAGGGGCAGGGTAGAAACACCCTGACCCCTAGGTCTGCTCAGGGGTCCCACAAGGACCCCTGGGCAGAAAAAGCATTTTTTTTTAAATCGGCGGGATGCGCTTAGGGTGCGCGGATCCCGCCGATTAAAAAAACACAAAAACAAGTGCGCAAACGCACAAAGGGGGCAGGGTAGAAACACCCTGACCCCTAGGTCTGCTCAGGGGCTCCCACAAGGACCCCTGGGCAGAAAAAGCAAAAAAAAAAAGACGGCATCGTGCCGGAGGCCCCGCCCCCTCCCTGCAGCAGTCTGCAAACGCGCTCCCTGGCGCGTTTTAAGAAGGGGAAGTAATTCCCCTTGAATACTGGGGGTCCCTGGGGGCCAACTAGCCCACCAGGAACCTCTGGTATGCGCCAGGGGCTGCGTTGCAGAGAGGTGTACAGAGGCCACGCCCCTTTTACACCTCTCTGCAACGCAGCTCTGTGGCGCTTTTGGAGGTACATGGTGGGCTAGTTGGACTCCAGGGACCCTCAGTATTCAAGGGGACTTAATCCCCCAACTTAAAACGCGCCACGGGCGCGTTTGCACAGTGGTGAAGGGAGGGGCGTGGCTTCAGGTGACATGTGTGCAAACAGGCCCCGTAGCGCGTTTTAAGATGGGGAATTAAATCCTCTTCAATCCTGAGGGTCCCTGAGGGCCAACTAGCCCACCAGGTACCTCCAGTAAGCGCCACGGAGCTACGTTGCAGGGTGTTGTAAAAGGGGCGTGGCCTCTGAACACCTCTCTGCAACGCAGCTCTCTGGCGCATACTGGAGGTATCTGGTGGGCCAGTTGGCCCCTAGGGACCCTCGGGATTGAGGAGGAATTAATTCTCCAACTTAAAACGCGCCACAGGGCGTGTTTGCAGACATGTCACTTCAGGCCCCACCCCCTTCCTTCACCATTGTGCAAATATTCCTCTAAAATCAGCCAAACTACGAATTCCGATTTACTCACCTGTTATCAGGAGAGACCTCAGTGCTGCATTTTGGGCCCAGTACTGATCCTGAAAAGTAATTTTAACCGTACTTACCAGTAACTTGAATTTCCTTCCATAGGATATCATTGCCTGCTTTTTGCTGTAAAAGTTTCTAAGTGTCGATTTTTGAAACATACAAATATTCCTCTGAAATCAGCCGAACTACGAATTCCGATTTACTCACCGGCTATCAGGAGAGACCTCAGTGCTGCATCTTTGAGCCAGTACTGATCCTGAAAAGTAATTTTAACCGTACTTACCAGTAACTTGAATTTCCTTCCATAGGCTAACATTGACTGGTTTCACTTGGAAATTCTTCTAAGTGTGGAGTTTTGGAACTTTATAATATTCCTCTAAAATCAGCCGAACTACGAATTCCGATTTACTCACCTGTTATCAGGAGAGAACCCAGTACTGCATCTTTTAGCCCAGCACTGACCCTGAAAAGTAATTCTAACCGTACTTACCAGTAACTTGTATTTCCTTCCATTGGAATCCATTGTCTGGTTTTCAGCAGAAAAGTTTCAAAGTGTCAATTTTCACAAACTACAAATTTTCCTTAAAAATCGCCTGTATGACTTAAACGCATTCTTTCAACTGTTTACAGGAGATGCACCAGTGCTGGATCCAGGATCCACCACTGAGTAAGAAAAAGTAACGATAACACTACTTACCTGCTAAGTGAATTTCCTCCCATAGGATAACATTGGTGATTCTATGTGAAAAAGTTTCTAAGTGTCAACTTTTAAAATACAATAATATTCCTTAAAAATCACTACTGTAACCAAAACGCTTTTACTCAACTGTTTACAGGAGATGTCCCAGGACTGAATCTAGGATCCAGTCCTGTGGTTAGAAAAGTAATCCATAAAGTAACTAATTGCATTTAACTAGAAATTCACATTCAGCTCAATGTTGCATTGTGTTTGAAATTGTGTTGCCCATTGCAACAACTGTAACTACTGTACTTAAAAGTCTATTGCCTATTTGCAAAGTATTTAAACTAAAGTAATTCATTCTGAGAAAGTATATTTTGTAATGTAATGTATAATGTAATTACAATGTAATTTAAAAAATAAAATATGTAAAAATAAATAGTTTAAAAAAATGTAGTAAATCAGTATCAAAAAAATAAATATAACAATTAATACATTTAAAAATTGTCATTTACAAAACCTTTAAAATTCACTGAAAAAAACCATAGGTTTCAGACATGTTATAGTTAGGAATTAGCATTTAAAAAACCTTTGAAATTCACTGAAAAAACCATAGGTTTCACGCACGTTATAATTAGAAATTAGCATTTAAAAAACCTTACAAATTCACTGAAAAAACCATAGGTTTTAGGGACAGTTATAGTTAGTTGGACATTGCACTCGTACAAAACCCGTGAAATTCCCCTGTTATAGTTAGTTCAGCTAACTATAACTCGCGCCCCCGCAATGCACTGCTGATGACGTCACATATTACATCACTCATGACATGGTCAGTGACATCACTGATGACATCTCAAATGGCATCACTGATGACATCACTGATGACATCATCCACGTGATAATCTGATGCACCTCCTCACACCCTAATATAACCTTTGATACACCCACTCTAAATTACAGACTGCCATTCGCAAAACCATAGACACTCCAACACCAATAACTACATACCCACTCACTGATTCTTAGGTCTACACACACATCCACTCACTCACCCATACAGCCACTCATACTTACGGTCACTCAGTACAGGACTATCATATGCACTCATACTCCTATATAGACACTCAAACACCGCCACTCATCCATAGAAGTACTCACACACCTAGTCAGTCATGCAAATAATTAAACACACTGCCATTTACTCACCTATTCAGTTATACACACACCAGCTCACTTACTCATACAAATACTAGCACATTCTTACGCTCTTATACAATCACTGATACAAGCACACACTCATCCATACAGTCACTCTCACAATCACATACACTCTCGCCTATAGCTATTTATATACTCCAACACACATATATACTGCCTTTCACATATGTAGTTACTCACACATGTACCACTGGGACATACATTCACTCACTAACACACTCTTACACACACTTACCCACCCATACAGTCTATCACAGATGCACTCTTGAAACCATCCACCCAGTGAATCACCCACTCACACATCTATGCACAGAGTCGCACACACCCCACCCACACAAACACTCAGGCACCCATACAGATACTCAGACAACCAATCAATAACTCATATAGACACTCATGTAGCTATTCACAAACCCATGCAGCCACTTACACAGCAATAGACAGACGGATACAGACATTCACCCAGTTTAGTCACTAACCCATGCATTCAGTAAGATACGTTTAATCACTCACTTATAGAGTTAGTCATGCACCTACTAAATCATCCATACAGACACTTATACACCCACTCATTCTTCAATACGCCTTTCCCTATATATATTAAAAATATTTAATCTTTACAGAAACACACAGTCACTGGATGATGTCATCAGTGATGTCATTTGAGATGTCATCAGTGATGTCATCAGTGATGTCACTGACCATGTCATGAGTGATGTAATATGTGACGTCATCAGCAGTGCATTGTGGGCGCGAGTTATAGTTAGCTGAACTAACTATAACGGGGGAATTTCACGGGTTTTGTACGAGTGCAATGTCCAACTAACTATAACTGTCCCTAAAACTTATGGTTTTTTCAGTGAATTTGTAAGGTTTTTTAAATGCTAATTTCTAACTATAACGTGCCTGAAACCTATGGTTTTTTCAGTGAATATATATATAGTTAAAAATAAATAGTTAATAGTAAATATTTTAACATGTATCATTAATATAATGTAAATTAAATATGTTTAAATATTTAAAAATGTATATAAATATATATCTATATAAACAAACACACACACATTTATGTATGTGTGTATGATTTATGTATACATATTTAAATGAAAAACAATTATTAAAATTATTCATTTTAATTTATATTATGATTTTCAGATTTATTTTTATTTAATAATATAACAAATATATATATATATATATACATATATGAACATATACAAAAAAAAAATGTAACAAATAAACTGCAAAGTTTAAAAATTAAAAAAATTGCCAATTTAATCATACATAAAAAAAGTAAATAAGAAAAAAATACGTTTTACTAAACATTTCTTAAAAATTACAAAAATCTCTCTATATAAAAAACATAAAATTCAATACAAAAACACAAAATAATATATATTTAAACAATATTAACAAACCTATTAAATGCTAGGAATAATAAATATACTATTCACACTCCAGTCTCTGCAACAGTAGGGAAAGCATTTAAATGCCAAGGAGGTGAAATTTACTATTCCCACTCCAGTCTGTGCAACAGTAGGTGAAGGTATTGGACTAAAAAGGGGTAAAAATTACTATTCCCACTTCAGTCTGTGCAACACTAAAGAAAGCGTTGGACTCCAGAGGGGTAAGATTTACTAATCCCACTCCAGTCTGTGTAACAGTAGGGAAAGTATTGGACTCAGGAGGGGTAACATATACTATTCCCACCCCAGTGTGTGCAACAGTTGAGAAAGCATTGGAGTCAGGAGGGGTAAAATTTACTATTCCAACTCCAATCTGTGCAACAGTAGGGAAAGCGTTGGACTGTGGAGGGGTAAAATTCCCACTCCAGTCGGTGCAACACTAGGAAAAGCGTTGGACTGCGGAGGGGTAAATAAAATTTACTATTCCCACTCCAACCGATGCAACAGTAGGGAAAGCGTTGGACTGCAGAGGCGAAAGATTTACTATTCCCATTCCAGTCTGTGCAACAGTAGGGAACGCGTTGGACTAAGAAGGGGTAAAAATTACTATTCCCTCTTCAGTCTGTGCAACACAAAAAAAAGCGCTGGACTCAGGAGGGGTAACATTTACTATTCCCACTCCAGTCTGTGCACCAGTAGGGAAAGCAGTGGACTCAGGAGGGGTAAAATATACTATTCCCACCTCAGTGTCTGCAACAGTTGGGAAAGCGTTGGACTCAGGAGGGGTAAAAATGACTATTCCCTCTCCAGTCTGTGCAACAGTAGGGAAAGTGTTGGACTTAGGAGGCGTATAATTTACTATTCCCACTCCAGTCTGTGCAACAGTAGGGAAAGCATTGGACTATGGAGGGGTAAAATGTACTATTCCCACTCCAGTCGTACTATTCCCACTCCAGTCGGTGCAACACTAGGGAAAGCATTGGACTGCGGTTGGGGTAAAATTTACTATTCCCACTCCAATCGATGCAACAGTAGGGAAAACATTGGACTGCGGAGGGGAAAGATTTACTATTCCCATTCCAGTCAGTGCAACAGTAGGGAAAGCGTTGGACTAAGGAGGGGTAAAAATTACTATTCCTGCCCTAGTCCGTGCAACAGTAGGGAAAGCTTTGGACTAAGGAGAGATAAAAATAAGTATTCCCTCTTCAGTCTGTGCAACAGTAAAAAAAGCTTTGGACTCAGGAGGAATAAAATTTATTATTCCCACTCCAGTCCGTGCAACAGTAGGGAAAGCGTTGGACTCAGGAGGGATCAAATTTACTATTCCCACTTCTGCCTGTACAACAGTACGGAAAGCGTTGGACTGCGGAGGAGTAACAGTTACTATTCCCACTCAAGTCTGTACAACAGTAGTGAAAGCATTGGACTGCGGAGGGGTAAAATGTGCTATTCTCACTCCAGTCACTGCAACAGTAGGGAAAGAGCTGGACTCAGGAGTGGTAAAATGTTCTATTCCCACTCCAGTCTGTGCAGCAGTAGGGGGAAATACTTCACTTCAAACACAAACCATATTTTAATACATGTATTAATTAAACTAAAATATAAAAAATATGTAAACTATATATATACATTTAAAAAACAATTAAACAATTCATATAGTTATACAATGTTTTAATAATTAATATAAAACAAATGCTATTAATTGATTATTTAATTACATTCCCTCACTATTTTCCCAGATACTTAGCAGCCCACATTTGAAATATAATTAAAAGAAAAAATTATAACACAATTAACATATTATGTAATAAATAAAATAATTAATCATAAATGAATAATTAATTGTTAATTATGACTTAAATAACTTCCCACCCTATCCCCTCAAAACACAACACACACCTAATATATAACATAAGAAATATATTTATTAAACAATTTGCATAATTATAAATAGTTTGCATATTTTAATTAAAAGTATTAATTACTTGACTTTTAATAATTATTTAATTAACTTCACACCCTCTACTCCGACAAACTCAACAAGCTCCACATAAAATATAATAATTACACAATTTACATAATTCATTAGCAATTAAATAATTGATAGTATATTAATTATTAATTAATTATTACTTAATTAACTACCTACCCTATACCCCTACAAACACAACAACCCGCACCTAAAATATAACTTAAAAAATATAATAATTACACAATATACAAAATGTATTATCAATTAAGTAATTTACAAAAAATGATTAATACATTTTTAATCAATTATTACTTAATTAACTTCCCACCCTATAACTCTACAAACCCAACAACCTGCACCTAAAATGTAACTTAAAAAAATAATAATTGCACTATTTTCATAATTTTCAATTAAATAATTAATATAAATTAATAATCAATTATGAATTAAATATATTGATTAAATTCCCACCCTGTACACCTGGAAACCTCACAACCCGCTATGACACTATAAATTGCTATTAACAATTAAATTAAAATTATAAATAACTTAAAATTGCAGCTATATGTAAAAACATTAACAATTATGCAAACAATATATAACATATACAATTAAAATATTATTTAAAACACAAAGATAATTAAAAAACAATATTTTGTACAACTGTATTTTTGAAAACGATATCAACAACAACGATATTCTTGAAAACGATATTACCTTAAAAAAATCGATATTTTTGTCAACGATATTTCGGCATCATGATATTTAGGTGACACGATATTTAAAACTCTATATTTGTGTAGCTCGATATTTATGACTCGATATTATGTCCAAATTCCCAGTAGAGCATTGTGAAGCATATGCAGGGATCTGTGACGGGAGGTGAGGTGTACTCCCATTCAGCACAATGAGATAGTTTGCAGCTTCAAATGACACTCTGGATAGCTAGCAGCACTTTCCCCAAGATGTCCCCCCACTGAAGGCATCTAAAGGAGCATCCCCACTCCCAGACGCCTCCAACCCTAATTTTTTATTAAGGGAATGCGAAGCATGGAGATTGACCCTAGGTTAAAGAGCGACTGCCAGTCACTGTATTCTTACATTCCTTGAGCACCGCAGGCAGTCTGGTCTTATCCATCTCCTCAGATAAGAGCAGGCAGTAATGGCCAAAGCAAATGCCTCAGGAATCACTAGGAGATCCAAATGACGAACCCAGGTGCCCAACCAGCTAGTAAGGCTCTCAGCAGTGGCTCCTCTGCTAAGGCAGAGGAGTGTCGCCCACTGCTCCCAAGCAGTTCAAGAAGGAAAAATAAAATGATAATAACGAGCAGCGTTATTATCATTATATTTTTCCTACTACAGTGGCTCAGTTGTTATATTTGGGCGGAACTGGCCTCCATGACGCCAGAGCACTGCAGGGGGAGGAGTGGTGGGCACTTTGTAAGTGCACATGACGCTTTAACCGGCCGTCTAGGGCCGACCAAAGCGTCATGTACACTTTGCATGTTCTCCACCCAGGCTGCATTACAGCCTGGGTGGAGAACATGCCCAGGCTCCCACTGCCTGTCTGAGCGCTGAACCACGGCGCTCAGACCAATCACAACGCTGCAAGGCTGTGGGGAGCCTGGGTGCTTCCTGCTGCTGGACTCGAGGAGGATGACGGATGAGTGACGGCAGCCGGCCGGCCGCAGCGAGGTAAGTGTGTTTTTTTATTTTTATCTTTTTCATTCCCCCGCCCCACCACTCCCAGCCGGTAGCAGCAGCTACTGAAGGCTCTCTTAAATATTGCTAAAAGACACATTAATGTAGAAATATGTGTCTGTTCTGACACAACTGTGAACAAAGATCTCCAGAGACAAAAAAAACATCAGACTGAGCCAGGAGCGCGTACGTATCATTTCTCTTTTTTTCCAACAGAGCTGTACACAAGGCACATTAGATGCTGTACCTTGGTATAGAATTGGAACTCACTGTTCCTGACTCCAGAAGAGGCACTCTAGAGCCCGATCTGAATACTGCTAATAAAAATACACCTAAAACAGTACAGCTCAGTAAACTGGGCAAGCATTCCGTAAGAACAGTAGACACTACCTGTTCATGAAGTATGTCTCAGTAGCTGATGACCTTTGACACAGTGGGGTGTTAATATCTGCTGATATGTGGGTCGAATCATGAAGAGAAACTAACGTAAGCCAGTGCGTAATGTGAGACATGGTTCCCGGTGGGGTCACCAGCACTTATTGCTCCGCATCAGATAGTTACAAAGAGCAAGAGGGGGGAAACACACATATGGGAGAGACAAAACACCGAAAAACTGTCACAAAGAGTGAAAGCAGGAATCTGCAAGAATGAGATAAAGGGGCAGGGAGTGTCTGTTAGTGGATTAAAGAGCCATGAGGTGGTTTAAGACTACCGGCCCTGGTATTCGGCGCACCGGTGTTTAATTGCACTGGCTGTGGGCTTCTGATCCTCCAGGCTGTATCTGAGGAGTACTCGCCTCCAGAAATTAATGAAAGAAATGCACCAAATCATTTTACAATCCCATTTAAAATGTATTTCCAGCTCTGCACAAGCAGTTGGACATGCGCACACACCCACACCCCCACACACATATGGATACACAAATACACACAAGTGCATAAACTTAAGTGCATACCCACATACATCCACAAATGCACACACACACATACATAAAACACAACCATACACATACGCATTAGTGAATATATACACACACAAATTCAGACATATATGCCCACAGACACATGCACACTTATGCACATATACGGCTTTGGCAGCAACAGTGGTGTGACAGGCATAGGATACCAATGGCCATGTCAGACAGGGGTATAGCTACCATTGTTGCAGCAGGTGCAGTGTCCCGGGCCCTGAGGCCCAATTGAACCCTGATAATTGCTGTAATTTACTTCCCTAACAGCAGTCGAGGTGGCCATATTACTTTCCTGCACCAGGGTCCATGACATCCTTTTTACGCTACTGGTGTGAGACCATGGCACACTGATTCTTACTGCCTAGGCAGGCAGCACAAACAGTTGCCAAGGTCAAAGCAAGTCAGCCAGCACTGAAGATCAAACAGAATGTCCCCAAAGCCCCGCAGCAGGAAAGGAGGCAATCTTTTGGATGTTATTTGGGGCTGCTCCCAGAGACTGCACTTGACTCCTGAGGAAGGTTTGAACTTGTCTGCACTGCAATCGATGGCTTGTAACCTGCAATTGTCCTCCAGAGTCAATCAAGCACTACTCCCTGATTCTGATCTTCCCCACATGTTGGCAAACTGTTCAAGGCTTGTAAATCACCCAAAGCACAGTGTCCCTTCCTGCACATAAACAATCATTACAAAAATGACAATTTGCAACTTCTATGTGTGCTGCCCAATGCATCACACATAGGAATTACAAATCGCCATTTGTGATTATGTGCAGGAAGGGACACCTTCCTGCACATAAACAATCATTCCCCCCAATGCAGGCACCCTTGCAATATGGTGTAAGGGTGGCTGCATTGGCACTAAACAGTTTAATTTAGCGCCAGCTCTAGGGGAAGCACAGGGGTGCACCGTATCTTTGTAAATACGGTGCATCCCTGTGTTTTCAGAATGGTGGATCATTCGTTTTGCTTAACGCCACGCTCCATCATTTTGTTGTACATATGCCCCTTAGAACGTCCACGCTCATGTTATTAGTTGGACTTACCGATGGGCACACACTTACCTAATCAACTTTCACCCCTAAGGCATAATCAATCACTGCTTCATGCTTTTTAGCAGACCATGATTCCATTAGCAGCTGCACTGTTGATGTGGCCCTTCCCCTAGGTAAATTTACAGATTTCATGTTGGACTGAAAGCCACTTGTAACCTGAAACAGCATCAGCAGTAAGAAGGCAAGCAGTGCTGTTACATCTAAAACTGACAACATTATTCTTCAGTAGCCACGTGCTAGAGGCTAACTCACAATGTGCTTAAACATGCTTCACAGACTTCCTCATGATGTATGCCACAGACAACATGCTTCCTACCCCTGGAAACCTGAATCCAAAAATCTACCTTGGTCACACCATCAAACGTGGATCCACTGGGGTCTCTCCTTTAATAGACCAACCTTCACAATCCCTATTGTGTGGCTCGTCGCTTTTTCCTGCAAGAGGCAATAATTAAACATCAAGGGGCACATTTATGACCCGGTTTTGCGTCGCGTTTGCACCACACAACGTGGTACATGCATGACGCAAACCTTAAGTGAGAATTATAAAGCCACGCAGCCACTTTGCGTGGCCCTGAGTGGCTCCATAAATATGGAGTAAAGCAACGCAGCGCAAATCGTTGCGTTGCCTTACTCTGCCATGTGAAGGAGTTCCATGGGCATTGTGTAGTGCTCCCACGCAACTCCCATGGAATTTGATACAATCCCAGATTTACCAGAATTGGATCAGGGGAGGCGTAACGAGGAAAAATATCTCTATTTCTCCTTGTTACTTCCTCTTTCTATGTGTTCTGAATTCAGCAGCACACATTGAGAGAGGAATACGTCTCAGGCAGTGGAGGCTCCTCGAGGGAGTGCTGCGGGCGGTGGGGCTGGGTGGGGGGTAGTAAACTCCGGCATACGGCCGAACGGAGTTAAGTAAATAAATAAATAAATAAAACGAATTACATTGCGCGCTGCAACGCCAAATCGGCGATGCTGCGCGCGCAATGTAATTCGTTTTATTTATTTATTTATTTACTTAACTCCGTTTGGCCGTATGCTGGAGTTTACTACCCCCACCCAGCCCCTCCCCCGCCCCACCACCCCGCAGCACTCCCTCAAGGTGCCGCCACTATTCTCAGGAGATTGTTTATGTGCAGGAAGGTGCACCTTCCTGCACAAAGAAAATCCCGCAGGCAATGGAGGCCCCCTTGCACCATGGTCTATGGATGCCTGTGTTGGCGCTAGGCGGCCAAAAGGGCACCAGCACAGGGGAAAAGGCAGGAATGAGCCATATTGACTTAAACACAGCGCATTCCTGCCCTTTCCCTGTCTCGCAGTGCAGCTCAGCAAGGTGACTTGCTGGGCTGCACTTCGTGACAATTTCGTAAATATTTTCCCTAATGTCATCTAGGTAGTTTTTCAACATTAAACAAGTCAAAGGTATGGTAAGAAATACGTCATGTCCGATTGTTGTGCTGGATGCTGGATGAGTGTCCATGTGAAGCTACAGAAGGCACCACTGTTTTTTTTCCAGATGCATGCTTTTGGATAATAGATTAGTTTAACTGCAGGTAAAATAAAACCATCCTAAGCAACCCCTTGAATATCCACTGGCATCTTTCCAAATGCCTGTTCAGAACCACTTTTCTTCAGGGTTGTCAGACAAGAGTGATATATTTTTATTGCAAAATGAAACCCCAGCACGAGGCTATTACTAGAACGTTAATAATGTAAATACATTTATATACTTTAGCAACCATGAGTCTGAATATAACAGATAGCAGAGTATAGGACACCAAGGACTAGCAAGAGGTCCCCTAAGACTAGAACCCACTGTGTCATCATTATATAGGGGAAGTGCAGTTCCCTGTTGGTGCCACGCCATCTTTCGAATGGAAATTCTATTTCACTGCTGCAGAAAATCATTTCAATCAATTTCCGGTCTGTTGTTGCCAGGGCAAACACAGACACGACCTCAGAGGATGACCAGGGCATTTGAGCAGGCACCCTGGGCAGAGTAATAACCGAAAAAAGACTGGATGTGGCTTGGCAGTGCATCCTCAGAGCAGTAGCATTTAGTAAGGGAGGTGTGTGAGGTGAAGGAGCACCGGTGGTAGGTGACAGTGCTGCTCTAGCTTGCTCCCCACTGACAAAATAATAGTGATGGCTGGGCTGCAAGATCACCTGTAGACCGTCTCCTAAATTTACTCATCATCCATCAGACAGAAAGGGAACTGAATAACTTATCCACGTTTTGTGTTTCCCATGCGTGGGACACTGCTCGCTAAACCTTTAAGAACACTAACTGAAATATAAAGCTGGAGTCACCAGGATTATTCTAATTACTTTCTGTTTTCCATTCTCAGCCATTCAAAATGCTACTCACCTTCACCTGTTTGAACCCTGTACTTTTTCTTCCAGGATCATTATCAAATGTGTCTCCAGGCCCATGTGTCCAGGCAACGTGCTACCTTAATCTTTGTTTACTTAAAACATATACGTTACCTGCTCCTTGAAATGAGTCCTCTAATCAAGTGGGGGCTTATTTGTGTTCTTATTCTCCTCTTCATATTTCAATTCTTCCCCGTATTACCTTTATTTGGGCTTCCTGGCTAAGCTCTCATCCAAAACGGGAGGGGATCTGTCGAACTTTAGTTGCCCTACCTTCACAACAAAGTTAGGACCTAACCCCCCACCCCAACATAAAGGGCCAGTTCCCAGAGTATTACTTTACCCTAGCTTTAACTGCTTTACCGAGGCAGCAGCTACCCATATTTTACTGCATCAAGTACTCTCCTCTCCGTAATTTTAAACCTTCCTTCTCTTTTCTCTGCAATTTAGGCACACCTACGTGAAGCACACATACGCAGGTGGTGCAGTGCAAAGTTGCCCACTCTTTACACGGCACTAAAACCTAGATAAGACTGATATCTGACACACAAAATGAACGTGCACTTTGCACGCGAGCCTTACATGTTATAATGATCCTTGCACATGTTGCACCTGTCACTGCTGATACAGATAGTCTTTACTTTAGAATTAGCAGATCGCATATAGAACATTTACAAATGTTGAAAGAAATGCCTTTGATGTTTAACTTAGGAACTGTCTTCAGTAAATAAGAGATGCGTTTAATATAAATGAACTAGAAACAATCATTTGATGTCGATTAATAAAGTGGCTGATATGCAATAATAAGACGTATATTCTTCATTGCAACTAAAAGGATTTACAGTTATAATGCGTGCTATAATGCGAAGATAAATTTGAATAATGTGTAATTGTTTCCACAAACTATCCTCTTTACTTCATTGCTGAAGCCTTTCTCACGATTCATAAACAGGTGTTATTTTGTCTACGTAACTGTTAGGGATATCGTTCTTAGGGGCATATTAGCAAGACCCACGTTAAAATTATCGCCGTTTTAGCGGCAGTTTCTGCCGCTAAAACGGCGATAATTTTAACGTGGGTCTTGCTAATATGCCCCCTAGTTCCTAATGATCCTTATATGTGTACCATCCTAGAATGAGTCAAACGACAATCTTTATTCAATGTATGCATCTTTGTTACATGTATGTACTTTCAAACGTAGTTCCTAGTAACACTTGCTATTGTGCAATTTTATTGCTTATGGTATGATTTATGCAACATGAACTAAAAGTACTAAAGAAATATTATATTCATATATGTTAAATGTGCTCATGCATATTAAATGTGCATCATTGATTTAATGTCTTAAGTTAGCAGTTTTACTCTAAAGGCCTGAATTTTTTCTCATAATCTACTGTGCTCCTTTATTTGCTGATTTGCTTTTCTTGCAGGAGTCCTCATGCATTGCTAGTTTAGAATAGATACATTTCTTGTAACAGCAAAAGGTACATGCCTGAGAAAATAATTTAACTGCGAGCACACGAGAAACCTGTGGACGAATAATGGACTATTGTGCTCTAGCCTGAGCATGTGACCAAGACGATGATCCCATGTCCAGTGTGGGATTTTTCTCTACTGTTGTAGTTTGTCCCATGTGACTCCATACAGAGTTTGAAACAAATACAAAGGTCTTCTATTGATAATGCAACTAAAGGGGAGTTGCAGATTAATAATAAGTTATCGTTTGCTCTGGCTGAGCGGGGCAGATGACTACGGACTTCCTTGCAGAATGTATGCTGAACTTTTTTGTTTAATCCCTTTCTGCAGACTCTATGCAGACCCTTCCTTGGACTCTGACCCGAGCCATTTCCTAAACCCATTGCCCCTTGAATGGACTCTTAAAGACATTCATCTATGTCCTGTTATTTTCCCTAAGTGTGGTTTAGACTGACACTTATTTCGACCTATTGAAAGCTTTTGACTGAGCTTCCGCCATGCTACTGCTAATGTTACCCATACTCTTTTGGCTTATCCCTATTGTTTTAGATAGAGTTATTTAATTTCTGAACTCTAAGCATTTCTGTGCCTTTGTCTGTGCCTGGAAGACTTAGGGCCTGGTTATGACTACGGCCATGGTGGCGGTGTGAGCACCGCCAGTCCGACCGCCCTATTACAAGTTTGGCAGTCGGACCACCAAAGGACCTCTGCAACCGCCGGGGATCCATGATTCCTCAGCGGTGTGAGGCCGCAATATGCTGCTGCTGCATCTGCGGCACCACCAAGCATATTACGAGTTTTTTCACATCCACCATTTTCATGGCGGTGAGCCCATCATGAAGAGGGTGGTGGTGAGGAAACAAAGGGGGCTCTACACGCACCCCTGTTGCCTCATGGCCTGGGGATGCATGCAGGTGGGCACATGTTGTGCCCCCCTGTGTGCATGCACCACCTGTTCCTGCACTGCAAAGTGTTGATGAGCTGTCGAGAAATGATGTGATGCATGGTCCTGCATCGAGGGAGCCGCTGAGTCTTGCGAGGACTTGCATTGAGATGCGTTGGCATCAAGGAAGAGCTGCGTCGCACTGGATCAGAGTCAATGGTGAGTTGTGCCATACTGCGTCGAGATGCGTCGACATCGAAGAAGCCTGTTATGTCCTCGTACCTTAGAACAGGGGGCCAGCCAACTGACCCTATGAGATTTACTGGAGTTCTGGGTCCACACTGATGGGCTAGATTCAGCAGGGTTGTTCACAGTAGCAGAAGAGTCCTGGAGCAGCAACAGCAAGCCTTGGGCAGCAAAGCAGTCCTTGGTCAGCAAGCAGGTCAGCAGGGCAGACTTCTCAGCTGGGCAGTACTTTTTCCTGGCAGAGTCAACAGGTCCAGAGGTGATCCGGAGAGTTGGGTCTGAGGGTCCACTATTCATGCCTAGTGCCCACTTGAAAGTAAGAGAAGCTTCAAAAAGCCCTCCCCCCTACAGAGGTGTTTAGAATTTTCTTCCTCCCTGCCCTGGCCCCCGCTTGTCTGGGGACACAAATGACTAGTGTGAAACCCTTTGTGAGTGTGCAGAGGCAGAGCCTTTGTGATGTGCAAGTGTGGTAGGTGACAGTTCCTACCCCTAATCAAGTCAGAGATGGCCCATCCTGCCAACACTTATTTCCCCTTTGGCTCAATGTCTGGGAGCAATACACAAAGACAAACTGCCAGCTTCACCTAGCCATGTGACCCAGGATACAGGCACCAAATGGCTGGAACAAAAAAAAATGCCAACTTTCTAAAAGTGGAATTTTCAGAAATGTGACTTAAAATTGAACTTTACCATTAAAGAGGGTTTTAAATTACAATTCTTTAGACACCAAACTCAGCATTCCTACCTGCTCACAATTGAAAGTTAACATTTATTAAATGTAGTAAGGTAAGCTAATGTTATCCTAAGGGAGAGGTAGACCTTACAGTAGTGAAAAACAAATGCATGGGTTTTTCACTAGAATGACATGTAAAAGTTAAACAACATGTCTAACGTTTTAAATGCACTGCAACCTGCCTTCTGGGCTGTGTAGATCCTATCCTAGGGGTGGCTTATTTGTATTATAAAGGAAGCTTTAGACCTGGCAAAATGTTTATTTTGCCAGGTCGAAATTACAGTTTAAAACTGCATACATAGGCTGCAAGCAAAAGTACCCCAAGTTTTAGTTTACACGTTTGAGGATAAAGATATCTTCCCCCATCGAAATATCAACAATGCAGGAAATTCGTCAAGGAGCAGAGACACGCAGAAAGCAAAATGCAGGAACCTAAGTGACCTGCATGTATAGCTAGTCATAATTTCCTTTTATAGGCCTTCTTTGCCAAAAAACGTCTCTCCTTACTAGTAGGAAGTAGATCACTGACATAATATCAATGCACACAATTTTGAAACACAAAAATATCAGAAAACAAATATAATTAGCAAAATATCACCTTCCTGTACTTAAGTAATAAAACTACAAATATCAAACACAAATATTGTTGTTAAAAACACCAATTCTTGCTTATTTCAAAAACACAAATATCGGAATCAAAAGTGTTGTTACCTATAAATAAAGATATGCTATCTCATAAATATCGCCTCCAACCAACCAACCAACATGAATTTTGGAAAAGCTCTAACTGGCCACATAATTGTATGACACACACCTTTCCTAAAAAAGAGGGGAGGGGGAATGTGGTCACTTCTTATATTTTCTGTAAGTCTTCACAGTTTTTGGCTGAACATGGCAGATACTGCACCATACATAGAATTCTCCACACACTCCTGAACATACTATAAAATAATATAAAAGTTCTTTATTTAAAAATGTAAACCTCACCATCCAAAAAGCTCAAGCAACAAACTCAATCTGTTACGTAAATAAAGACAACACATAAAATACACATTTCCAAATAACAATCACATAGGGGTCATTACGATGTCGGTCGGACAAGCGTCCGACCTGCATCTTAGCGGAAACGGGGCCACCCGAAAAGAAGTCGGCTGTCCTGCTTCCATTAGTATGATGGGAAGTATATTTTTTCTATTGCGGCTTGTGCTGCGGGCTGCAGCACAAGAAGCAATAGAAAAAATACACTTTTAAAACATACATGCACCGTGTGGCAGGCACAATGCGGTGCCTGTCACACGATGCATGGATGTTTGCAAGGGTGCCACTGGTGGCACCAGGCCTCATAGCGGAGGCCGCAGGGGACGAGGGCCCGGCTAGGGGCCCCCAAAGTCACTTTCCGACAGCCTTTCCATGTCGGAAAGGCCAACATGGAAAGGCTGTCAGAAACGGACGTCATAATCCAGACTGCAGAGCCTGAGCAGGCACCACTGTCATTTGGGAATTATCTGTCCGACCGACAGGGGAAGCGAAGCGGAATTCCCCAGCCGATTTCCCTCCGATTGCCAGTATCGGAATACAGAGGTCGGACGGAAACCTCTGATGTCGGGCGGAAAGGCTCCGACCAGCTGTCGAATGGCTTTCCGCCTGGCATCATAAGGAGGCCCATAATAGTTACACAAATAATAAAATATAACATTTCCCACCCAAAATAAATAAATTAAATATGACTTACTGTTCTGTAGCTGCAGATAATCCTCAGCATCCATGTAGTCAAAAAGTATAATCTGCCAAAAACATAAAAAATATTTTCCAAAAGCCCCAAAAAATGCAAAAATAAATCCAATCCAATAAAGATCCCTCAAAAAAATCCAAAGTATCTAGGAACCATAAAAAAAAACAGAAAAAGTGTTCAAAAGAAGAAACGCTCTTGGAAACCCCCCAAAATTTGGAAATCAAAGTTAAAAATATTGGTTTAGTATAAACCAAAAGAGATTTCCTTAAAAATAAAAATGGTAAATTCAAAAGCCCATAGGACACATTCGTAGAGAAAACCTGCAAAAAAACAGAAATCCCAACTGCAAAAACATTACATTCCCAAAAGTATATATACATTACACTTAGGGTCGAATTATGAGTCTGGTGGTCCAAGAACTGCCAGACTCACAGGGGCGCGGAAGTGGTGGTCCAGCCACTGCCGCACCAGCGGTCCGACTGCCCAATTACAACTTTGGCGGTTGGACTGCCATTGCACCGCCGCAGCTGCCAGGGAACCGCAGTTCCCTGGTGGTGGTCAGGGGCTAAGTATTAGGCTGGTGGTGCCGCTGCGGCACCGCCATGCATATTACGAGCTTCAGACGAGTTATTGACGCATTACTAAAACATTGGGGCCTATTACGATGGCGGTTGGATGACCGCCGCCTGGCCGGCGGTGGCAACCGCCGGACCGGCGGCGGACATCCGGCCGTGATCGCAAGCCAGAAACCGCCGGTCAGATTAGGATGGCGGTGGTGATCGCGGCCGTGGGAAAATCCGACCGCCGCTTTTCCGCCGGTTGCCATCCGCACTCCTGCCTGGCGGACGGAGAAGGACCGGGATAATGGTGGCGGTGCAGAGCAGGCTCCGCCAGCAGGATTATGATGCCGGCGGTAGCCAGCCTTTCCTCAGCGGTCAGACTGCCATGGAAAGGCATGCAGTGATTGTCTTCCGGGGGACCGTTGCGGGCCCCCAATGTTTTGTGGGGGGTGGGTGCACTGGGGGGGTACCCATGGTCCCCCCCTACATTTCCCTGTACCAGGTGGCAGGCACTGTGCAGTGCCTGCCACGCAGTGCAGGGAGATACAGGACATGCTCCTTTTGACATCGCGGCGGTGCTGCGTGCATCAGCAACCGCCGCAATGTTAAAGCCCGCGATCCGACCGCAGCGGTCGGATTTCGAGCAAGGAACATCGTAATACGACCAGCGGTTATGTTGCGGGCCTTGCGTGCGGTCTTTTCCCGTTACCATGGCAGTTGGGGAGGTTTTCCGACCGCCATCGTAATAGGCCCCATTGTACGAAAACCCAAACGTTCACAAGAGTGAAAAACACTACAATAATACAACTAAATGTACAAAAAAAACTCAAAGAACACTATGGGCCTTATTATGACTTTGGCGGTGTGGCAGCAGGCTGCGCGCCACACCACCAAAGCCATAATGAGACAACCTGCCAGATTCCGACTAGAATCAAGGTCTGGCGGGCCTGCGGAAGCTGGCCCATGGCAGTGCTAATGAGCCTTAGCAAGGCACTGCAATGGGAACGCCATTGCACGTTCCTGCAGGGCATGGACTGTGAAGTCCATGCCCTGCAGGAACTGGGGGTTAATGCATACAAGGGGGCACACTATGTGCCCCCCTGCATGCATCCTCTAGCGCAGAGGCAACAGGGGGCCCTGTAGGGTCCTCTTTGTTTCCTCACCCCCACACTTTTCATGGCAGGCTCACCGCCATGAAAACTGTGGCAGAGACAAAACTCCTAATATGCTTAGCGGTGCTGCAGCGGCACAGCCAGCATATTAGGGGCCTCAGACCGCTGCAAGACCACCAGGGATTGTGGATTCCAGGCGGCAGCAGCGTTCCCATGGCGTTCCGACCGTCCAACTTGTAATAGGGCAGTCAGACCACCGGTGCGGTGGGAGCTGAATCAACACCGTGGGTTGGCGGGCCATCGCCCACTCCAATCAAAACAAGTTTAAGAAAGGAGTTGGACACTAAAGGGTTGACATTTACTATTGCAATGCCAATCTAAAACCATTTTGGGGAAGGTGTTGGGCACTAAAGGGTTGACATTTACCATTCCCAATCCCATCTAAACCAATTTGGGAAAGGTGTTGGGCACTAAAGGGGTGACATTTCCAATTCCTACTCCACTCTAAACCAATTTGGGGAAGGTTTTGGACACTAAAGGGGGGGCATTTACTATTCTCACTCCAATCTAAAACATTTTATGCAAGGAGCTGACCACCAAGGGCCTGATTACAATGCGGTTTGGGCCGCAACTAACGGCTTGTCAGTTGCAGTCCAAACCGCATCTACTGCTGCGATTACACTGACGCATTATGATGCATGTGGTCGGAGGAAGCAGTCGGAGGGTCCAACCTACACAAGTCGGAAAGGCCTCATAATTCCTTAAGGGCGGCGTTTCCGCTGTCGGGATTATGATGTAGGTTTCCCCTTCCCCCCGGCCCTCAGCATGTGGCCCTGGGGGGCACCTATGGTGCCCCCTTAACATCCCTGTACCGTGTGGCAGGCACCATTTTTCAATGGGAGCTTGTTCTGCAGGCGGTTTCGGCCTGTCGCACAAGCTCCAATTGAAAAAAAAATGGAAGCTTGCGACCGCACCATGCGCGGTCGCATCCTAATTGTGGGGTCGGAATCGCAGACCATGAGGTCAGTCGGTTCCCAATCCGCAGCGAGGCCGACATCATAATTAGGGCCTAAATATTTTACGTACACTATCAATACTCCATGCTCACACATAGTTTTTGGTCTACAAAATCAACTAAAAATGTCTTAAAAACAAAATGACCCAAACTAAAAACCTATATGTTTATAATTAAACGTTAACATAATAAATATGTTTATCAATAGTAATAAATAATATATTTTTATTAATATGTACTAATATGCCTTGAATTTGAAACATAAAATTAAAACAAATCATACTAGAAAAATAATAATGAGTAAAGTAAAAAAATGTTAAACTAATTTACAAATTATATAATAAAAATAGATTTATCCATTAAAATCAATAAATTCTAATAAATATATTCCAACATTCTATTATAGAAATTTGATATAATAACTTTTTCATAAATGAACCTATAACATATAAATATACAATAAAATATCAAATATAAATGTAGACACCATAAATAATACATATTTATTCTATTTTCATGATTGAATTTGACACCATTTCTAAATATTTTAAACTAAATATAAATATATAAATGCAAAATGTTTCCATCATTTTACTTATAATGTCATTAAAATTTTCAATATTTAAAACAAAATGTAAAAATATTTTACAATAAAAATGTCATCAATAAACATATTAAGTATAATTTTTTACAACAATTACTTTACAAATATTTTACAATAAAATATTTTAAATTTATTTTACATTTTGCCAAATGCTCTATAATTAAAAAAATTATTTTAATATTTACAATAATTAATTTACATTTAATATACTTTATATAAACATTCAAAATAATTATAAACTGTTATTTAAAAAAATGTGAATGTATCAAAATAAATGTATAGATTTTGCAATATTAATTTTCATATCATGAAAAAATGTACACTGCATTAAATTATAATATTCACCTTTTAAAAATCTCCCCACTCTTAACCCGTAAATACCCAACATCCTGCTACTAAAATAAATTATATATACATTATTTTTGAACATTAATACAACTAAACATACAAATTATAAAAATTTCATTATTAATAAAGTATTTTACTACAAACACAAATAAAAAAATTATTAAAACTATAAAATCAAACACACTACAATTAAATACACACACAATAACACTTACAGATGATATCAACAACGATATTTTCTAAATTGATATTTTTACAACAATATTAAGAACAACACTTAAAACTATATTCTTACCTTCAATATTCCTGTCCAAGATATTTTTGAATCCCGATAACTTTGACAGAATATTTTTGTATCACAATATTTTTTATTCTATATTTTGTCCAAACACTGTAGGACATCACTATCAACAGGACGTTGTTCTGAAGAGTTCATGGAAACAACACTCCCACTTGCTTTTGGAGCCTTATAAACCTGTTCAGTGTGCTTCTGCTGAAACCTAGCTACCTTAAAGGGCAAGGAGTACCACCATATTTTATGTTATAGCAGACTCGTGCCAAATACTGTAAGAAGGGGAGTTAAATGTTACAGATACATTTGTTGAGCAGCGAATCTACGGCCTAAAAGTAGAGATCTTGATGGACTAATTTTGAGTCAATCAGTAGCACCTTACTAAGGGGATAGGGGAATAGGGTCCTGGGCTACCGACACGTCGCTCTAGATTACCGCAGATATGTAACTGCAGTCCACTGAAGAATACAACTGAGTGTACGTAATTTACAATATTGATGTGCCTTGTTGAATGTCTGTTAAAACTCAATAAAATTTGTTGAAAAAAATAAATTAATTAAATGTTACAGATACAATAAATGGGGATTTTATATTGCAAACTCACTGACAAACACAGCAAGAAGGGATTTTACATTGTTAACATCGCGACAAACGCCATAGTAAGGTTGCTTTGTATTATTACATTATTAACACCGTGAGAAACTCCATAGTGAGTGGACTTTACATTATTTACCACTGAGAGACCATATTACACAGACCTCTATGAACGGTTGTTAAGGGTCATTGTGTGCTTAGAGCAGTTCTGAGTTTCTAATCCAAGCTACTTCTGAAGAACTCCTTGGACTCCTCTGCCTTACTACCCTGAGTATCAAATATTAAAGGACTGTTTTTGCTGCTCTCCTAGAGTCTAATAGCAAGATGGTCCCTGTATCAGGTCCGTGGGTCTCCAAAGTAGGAACAGTACTGTCTTTGACGCACTCGATATGCAAAAGCATTGATCACTGCCAAAGAGGAGGTTAGTGATTCACCAGCAGAAGGGATGGAGATTTTGACACTCAGGGCAGTGGAGATTAACAGCACAAATGGCCAGATAAAGCAACTGAGGCATAAGGGATACTACTCCCTAGTGCCAGCCACTTTTGGGCGTGTCTCAGCCCCTCCAACATTAGCACTTTAAGGGCAGGCAGAGCAGAGTCAACTTAAGAAGCCAGTTCACTTCTTTGGTGATGTCTAGCAACAGTGCTAGTTAAGGCTTTCCTCTCTCACTGTAGTTCGCACCTGTTATTATCATCCTACAGTTTTGCTGTTTTGTTCCCTCTTTGGTTCCCCCTTGGAGCAAGGACCGCCACCGCTGCACACACAGGAGGACCGCAAACCCGTGGTGCACCCGCCTGCAGGATTCCAAGTTGAATCCAGGGCGGGCAGTGCTGCGGCAGTCTCATGGCGGTGGCTGTGTTAGGCTCATAGGAGAACCTTAACAGCAGACTGCCACCATGAGGGTGGCTGCAGCAAGTTCCTACACGGTGTGGCATGCACCATGTTGCGCATGCCACACCATGCAGAAATGAGGGTGCAATTCCTAGGGGTCACAACATGTGCCCCCCACATGCACCCCAAGCCCAGAATCATCAACCTGCATCTCTGCCACCCTTTTCATGGGTGGGGGATATGCAAGTTGAAATATGCTCGGCGGTGCAGCATCAGCAGCGCCAGCATATACCTGCCCCTTTTCTCAGCGCCTCCGCGGTCAGCGGATGCGGCGGTCGCGTCACGGTCCGACCGCCACACTCCGAATACGGTGGGTGGACCCACAGGGATGGTGGTGGTCAGACCGCCACCATGAGCACGGCGGTCCCAGGACCACCTTGCTCGTAATTAGCCCCTAATTTAGTTCTGGGGCAGGTCTCCAGGTACTTATCAGGACTAGTCACAGTACACATGTAAACCAGAGTCAGTAAGCTCCATTTTTGCTTCTATTTTGCAACATTTGTCTTATTGTGCCTATTGGCTTCTTACATTCTGTGCTTTTGTCTCCTTACTTAAGGCTTGGTTCAGTAGTGCAATATGCTCCTGGTGTCTCCAGCCCCTCGAAGCAAATCATACATTCCTGCACCTGCGACAATATGTTTATTTATCACTTCTGTCCACTTTTTCTATTTGGGGGTCAGTCTGGCATTTGTAACTGTGACCTTTGGCTGGATGGCCCCAGGAGAAGAGCGAGGTGGTTTGGCTTGAATTCCTTCTGCTGCTTCAATCCTGACACCATGGGCTTTGGCTCCTGTCCTTTGCTGTAACCCTGTGACAAATAAAGTAGGAAGTGGCAGAACACAGAGAACTGTCTGTCAAATGTAATAGGAAGGGGTTTTACATCTAACACATATAATAGGAAGGGGTTTTATATCTAACACATATAATAGGAAGGGGTTTTACATCTAACATATATAATAAGAAGTGGTTAATGATTGTGAATTTTCTTACAAATACAACAGGGAGAGGTTTTAAACTGTGACCTTGTCCTCTTGACAAACAGAATAATAGGGGTTTACTATCAGAGTATAAACACATGGCTCTGAGGACAGAGCATACGCATTGCCAGTGTTATAACCAATATCTCCCCTCATGCCATGGTCATTCCTCTGGCTCTCAAACCCCTCCCCCCCACCCTCCCAGAGAATTTCGAATCATAAAAGCCATCCATACCTCATTTGCAAACTTTGTATAACAAACTGTGCAAATAGCGCTTCTGTGCAAATTGCAATTGCTCTTCCTGATACACAGGTGCCGCTTTCCTAATAACCTCCCAACCCCCACCGGGTGCCTTACACACATTTCTTATATATAATTCATCTTTCAAAGTGCATATAATATAAACATACAAAGCTGTGCAAACCAGCATTATCTCCAACTCCAAAGTGCATACTGCACGTGCTTATATATCCTGGGCCAGATACTCAGCTGACTTATCCCTTCAAACCTCCTTTTTATATGCTTCCCAACACTTCCCAACTCACCACCTTCCATGCATGGTCTGGCAGGAGGCCCCATTGCCTCTCCTGATCCTCGCACGACCCCCACCCCATGCCTATGACAATTTGGCACCATAACTGGGTGCCTAACCTCCTATTTCCCCTCTGATTAAACCCCCTCATACTCTAATCCCTTCAATCCTTCATTTTTAGATTAATCCATAACAAATTCACCATGTAGTTTTAAAAAACATAGCAAAATCTTTGATTGAATTCAACATTTGAAATAAATACTCCTTTAAACAACACTTTCAAATCTATAGAAGTGGCCTATCGGGGCCTGTGATCCCGCCTCTTGAAATTGGGGTAGGATGTTCTTAAACATCTTGCGTCTTCGAGAAGTTTCTGCAGTCATATCGGAAAAAGTACGAAAGGCAAAATTGTTTTGTATAGAAAACAATGTCCCTTGTGAGGATCATCTCTTTCACCCTGTAGTCAGAGAAATTCACCAGCATAGTCCTAGGATATTTAGCATGGGTGGAAATATCTGTGCCAGAACTCAGAGTGTTCACATAATTTTCAAGTCCTGTGTATACTCTGGCATCACATATCTCCTTATTAATGTTTCTAACAGGGAAGCGGAGCCAACGCTATCCTTCTGATGTTCTGGGATTCCGCAATATGTAAATGAGAGCATCTTGCATGGTTATCCATCTGCTCCTGTTTATCTTTAAGCCATATTCCTTCTTTCTCAAGTTTATCATTCGATTTGACTCAAGAATGTAACTTGTCCTCGCAATCAGAGACCCGCTTCTCTATCTCCTCAGCCCTAGAAGATAAGACACATCACCTGCTCACTTACATTATCCTCGCGCTCTTTTATTTTGTCCGCCATTGCCCTGAGTGGATTTTATCACTTAAACCTCCTTCAATACTTCCTCTGGCATAGCAAATAGACGACTCGGAAATGGAGGATCTATATCCAGGTTCTGCAGATTTTTACACAAACCTCCTGACAATTGACCCCTGCTATGTTGTTCTTGTGCCGCAGCCGTCAAACTATTTTTGTAGCCGGGGTTTTAAGCCTTTCAATTTAGAGGTGAGCACTTCTTACAAGATATCATCACTGTGGCTGTAGCCATTTCCTAACTGTACAACAGTTTTGTTAGCCTGGAATAATGGATATACATCCCTTATCACTTTGCTTCCACCTGGTTGCATAAGGGGCATATCTTCTACTTGGGTACCTTTGTATTTACCAACTAACATTGTTGTGGCTGCCAAAGATTGCTCCTGTTGCTCTGAGTTAATAGAGCCTACTGTTACTGTTGCCAATGCAATGGTCTCCACGCTTGTTGGAGTCATCTTGAGATCGCTAGAAATGCCCCTCATACTCCCCAAGAGCATTAGAGGTGCGGACGCCATTTTAGTTGGGCTAAAAATGCTAATGTCTTCTGATTTAGCCATAGTCTAAATAATGGTAATAGCCATTTTCTCTAGAAGGACCCCCTGTGTGATTGGTCAGGTCAGCTAGTGAAGATTTCTCCCTTTCACTCTACATGGAATGCTTTACTGGTTTCAGCAGCTTTGTTAGCTTAGCATGGCTGAACAAATACTCCCTCATCGCAGAGGCCGTGAGTCTGTTGATCTCATAAGGTTCCCCCTCACATGATGGGACCCCTGCTCTTAGATCACTGAGTATTAAAGCACTGTGAACGCCAACTGTCAAGAGGCACCGCAGATGCTATCTGACTCACTTTAGGTGCAAGGAAGGGCCTTTTCTCTCACTGTCACTGCACGCAGGGCTGTATTGAAGTTGCTAAATGCACTGCGGATTCGCCCACCCGGGCACCGCAGACATGGACTTCACTGTGGGAGCCTCTGCTTTGTCAATTCTAAGCTTGAAAACACTCCTTCAAAAATATACCAGGCCTCCCACCGCATAATCCTGTTATAGGAACAAGAGAAAATTGCAGCCTTCCTTAGATAGCGAGGTAGACCCACATCACCGCAATCAAGACGCCACAGACGACAGGAGAGAAGGCCAGAGTCAGAGGAGAACAGAAGTCACAGGACCTGCTCAGGTGGAAACATTGTCCTCCTGAACTTGTACTCAGAGCCATGTGTGTATACATGCTCTGATAGTAAGCATGATGCTTATGGGTACAGTGCTTGATGACTTAACATGGAGGGAGGGATGAATGCCCTGGGCATTGATGGCAGGTATGTAGAGCCCATATAATGGGGGAAAGGTTTAACTTGACTCTGTCTCTATCTCTTCAGGAGCTGATGATAAAGTAGTGAGATTTTGTCTAAAGTATGGATGAAGTGATGAGTGGTATATGACTGACAGACAGTTTGAGAATTATCTCGTGTAATGTTAATGGGGTATTAATAGGAAGAAACTACATGCTATTGAAGCTTGGGTCAAGGGACACAACCCTTCAGTTGTGTTATTAAAGAAGATTCACATAGCATTGGATAACCTTGCTACATTCTAAATGTTTAAGAAATGGGCAGGGTTTAGGGAATTTTCGGTAGTACATGCGGCACATAGAAGCGTTGGAATATTTACAGCATAAAATTTAGAAACTGAAATACATGACTGGGAGAGCGATAGAGATGGCCGCTGGTGCTAGTTAAACTGCACCATTGCGTCAATGCGTCTAACCCTAGTGAGTTTTTATGCTCCCTTGGAGGACAACCTGAAACCTTATATTAACCTGTTCCATTCTCTGCTGGTGGTCCTGGGGGAATTATAATAGGGGGTGATTTACATTTTTACAAAACCCCACAGATCAATACTACAATGAGCAATAACAGACACCACAAATCTAAGACAGCTAAAATTCTGAAGGATTATCAGAAGGTCCTGTTGTTAATAGACCCTTGGGGGAACGCTTTCCCAAAAAAGAGAGAGTACACCTGTGTGTCTTCCAGGTTTAAAACCACTACACGAATTGATTTCATGTTAGCGTCAGCTAAAGTGGAGTTTGAATACTTGGTAACATTTCCTAACAGGTTTTCAGACCACTCAGCTCCTGAGTTACGTATCTCTGGAGAAGTCCCAAATTAAAACGATGGATTTTTAATAAGCTATATCTGGAGGATAACAGTTGGGTAGAAATGTTTAGGGAAGAGATACAAGAATTTATGACAATAAATCGAGAAACAGCTCCACAAAATATAGTTTGGAATGCTTTGAAAGCATCCCTGTGAGCACAAATAATTACTAAAGACATAGCTGTAAATAAAATTGCCAAAGAAAGGCGAGTTAGAGGTGAATATGAGAAGTTTCTGCTGTATCATGCTGAAGAAAGTAGAAAAGTGCTTGAGAGAGCTAAACACGCTTTAGTGAACATTATTATACAGAGGGTTATGTAAATAACTCTACTTATATGCAAAGGGTATATGAGGAAAGTAATTATGCAGGTATACTCATGGCCTGGCAGGCACAGGAGTAAGTATCTAAAACCGCTATCCACACTTTAAGATGTCTTAGAACTGGGGCTTGGGGTAAACAGAGAACAAATCAATGTGATTGTTTAGAGCATCATAATAAGATTTACACCATGCCCAAGGAGTTGATAGGAATGCACAGGATAAATTCCTAGGATAACTGTTGATACCCACATTCCCTGAGGAAGACAGAAGTAACATGGTCAACCCTTTCAGTTCAGTTCGCAAGCTTCATTTCGACAATACATGTCATAAAAGCATCATAAAATGCATAATCAATTAAATACATAGTTAAAACATGATATAAAGCATCGTGCATGAGAGCTTAAGCATCGCAACATACTAAAAGTTACAATTAGTAACAAACCACAGTCATCGTAATTAATCATATTTAAAACACATGAAATAAAATATTTGGAAAGTTTGCTAACTGTAAAAGATGAAAGCAAGGTAACTTTAGGATATCGAGAAGGTAATAAAAGGAAAGTCTCAGATGTGACAAGTGGATATGATCCTTGATCTTATGGTCCACATCCAAGCTAGAAACTTGGCAACTGCGCATGCATATAAAGGACATGGGTCAGACATAAGTATTCTTAATGCACTAATGCTGCTTCTTGTTCCCAAGGTCTTACATATGGGTTATAGCCACTTGTTACGTGGTCCTGCATTTGCTGGGCACACGAACAGAACATGGGAAATTGTTTCCATTTTGTCAGTACAGGTGGGACATTTAGCATCCATTTCACGGGTCCAGTTACTTGCAAAGGATTTTAGAGGAAGGCATCCGACCCAGAATTGGAAGTAAAGTCTCCTATCAAACAGATCCGATATAATGTCCCAATATGGTTCTAAAAAGGGCAAGATTTAAATTCTAGAAACCTCCCCGTCAAGGTTGAGCTTTTGATCACTCTGAATTCGCCTGCCATTATCATTGACCAGTAGTGTTCTTTCATTTTTTCTTTTGAGGGAAACTGGGCACCAGAGGGATTATCCCATAGTATCCTCATTCCCATGTTGGTCAGTGCTCGTTTGATGTTTTCAATCCAATCAATTTTCTGGGAACGATCGGCCTCCATAACATCTCTCAGGGCTTCAGCTAGCTAACTAGTCAACTCAGGTGTGGACCACATCCTGCGCCAATATAAAATTGGGCGAGATCTTGCTTTTCTAACTAGGGCCTGTCTGCCTAAATCTAGTAACAATGGTTTAAGAGGGGTGCTTTACGGGAGACGTGCCACACTTTTCAAAAACATATTCTCCGCGATGGTAAGTGTGTCTATGTTCGAAAAGCCCCAACGTTCTGCACCATAAAGAACTGAGCCCAAGATTTTGGCTTCATAAATCTGAAGGACAGGGCTAATTGGCTTTGAGAATGAGCAGTTGAATTCCTTGACTAAAGCGCCTGCAATTTGGCGATGTTTAAGGGCCATTATATCCACTTGGGGTTTCCATTTCATGTTAACTCCAAGATAACTGAGGACTTCAGTTAGCTCAAGGGGCTCGTCAGCCAGCTTCACACTTCCCCTAAAGGACTTATATTTGTTAAATTACATAATTTTTTTTTTGCAGTATTGATGACCAGGACCCTGATCTTACGAAATTCCTCAAAGCGAAGAAGCGCACGCTGTAGCCTGCTACGGGTTTTTGAAATTAAAAGCGTATCATCCGCAAACATTAAAATGGGGATTTTTGATCCAGCCACGGTTGGAGCATCAGTGGGACTGCTGGCAAGAAATTGAGAAATGGAGTTAAGGAATAAAGAGAACAATGTGGGGGCAAGAACACACCCTTGGCGTACCCCTTTTCTTATACCCAACCAATCTGTGAGGTCGCCCTGGGCACCCCATTGTACTTGGGTGAAGTTGTCATCGTGGAGGCGAATTATCAGGGAGAGCGGGTCCGAGGACATGCCCAGTTTGCGCAAATCTGACCACAGTTTCTTGCTTGAAACCAGGTCGAAGGCAGACTTGAGGTCAACAAACACAGCATACATGCTGCCTTTTCCAATGCCTACCGTCTGCCTGTAAAGGAGTATACATTGAAAGACTTGGTCGATAGTGCTGACTCGTTCACGAAAACTTGCTTGGAGGGGAGAACGGATTTCGTTTTAGCAAATCCGTTCTTTGTATCTTGGCTAGTACCAGGTGAGCCATGATTTTTTGTATTAAGTCTATGAGGCTTATTGGCTATAGTTTCCTGGCAAGTATTTGTCTCCTTTTTTGAATATAGAAATTAACTCAGCGCCTCGCCTGGAGTCCGGTACCTGAGCTCTGCAGGCTATGGCGTTAACTAGCAGTAATATGTAATATGACCAGTTAGCTCTATCATACAAGAATAGATCGGCTGGTATACTATCTGGGCCGGGCACTCTGCTCCTTGTGACTGCATCTAAGGCAACTTTGACGTTGGCTAACTCACAGGTTAAGTCATTTGAAGTAAGAGGGATGGTAGCCATCTGATCATGTTTGTCATCCTCCTCAGAATATAAACGAGCAAAGTGATTGATCCATATGTCTAGGGCAATGTCATTTTGGGGAACCAGGGCTGCACCTCTCTATCCCATTTTACTAAATGCCAAAGCGTCGCAGAGTCTATGGCGGAGCATGCCATCTTAAGGCCCTGCCATCTATTTTCGTCCCATTACTTTTTGGCTCTGGCCTGGGTAGCTCTGTATAATTTCCTGGCTTGATGGGCGCCTTCTGGGACTTTAGCTTTTATGGCGGCTACAAGGAACTTTCGTACCTGCCTATTTTCCTTTTTGAACCAGTTCTACTGCATGGGAGGGTGTCTGCGCTTTGTATTAAAGGTGACGAGAAGATATGTTTTTATTTTCTCAAACAGCTTATTATGTAAGCCGGTCATTATCTCTTGTGCCTCTGTACTTTGAGAACCCACGTCTATCACCGCTAGTGTGAGAGATACATCCTCTTTTATGAGGGACAATATATCCGGGCTATTGACTACCTTGGACCATTTGACACACCGCATATCGTTAGAAGGCAGCAAGTCTCTAGTTATGGTCAAGAGAGGGGAGTTGGCCATCCTTTCTACACTATGCTGTTCCATAGTGAGACACAGTGGGTTGTGGTCGCTCTCCACTCTTTCAGTAACAGTCATGTGGATAATAAAGGGCCACAGCTTCAGGTCCAATAAAAAATTGTCAATACGGCTGTAGTGATAGCCATTGTTTTAAGTGTTAGCCCGCACCTGTCTGCATTAGATCTTCCATTGACTGTCCTAATGCCCCTCTCAAGGGATAAGGCTTTGAATTGCAAAGCTGCTTCTGTCCATTTAGCTATGGGTGGTAATTCAAGTCATGGAATGCCCCATATTGCATCCTCCTCTGAGGCTGAATGCATGTCATCTAGGTCCAAGGGCTCGAAAGTAGAATTAAGGTACCCAGCTATTATTAGGTGGGAATTGTCTAGGGAGTTATGTAGCAGTTCGTCCAAAGTTGTAACACTCTTGGACTTCTGTCCACCTCTCAACCCTCTTGCGTAGACGTTGTAGATGACAATATTAGCAGGGGGAGGGGGTCAACCCTTTCACTATGGACGTGGTGGAGGTGGTCATCAAAAATGTACCGGGTGGCAAGGCTTGCTACCCAGATGGTTTCCCCTGCAAATTTTATATTAAAAAAAGTGGATGCATTAAATATATAGTTGTTGCGATCAGTCTCTTTTAATGGTGGTAATGTGATAGGCTTATTGAAAAAATTAAAAAACCCAGAGGATCCAATTCATACTGCCTCATTACATTGTTAAAACCAAAGGGGATGATGGACGGAGTGTTGAACATTGCAAGCACTCACCCCCAGTCAACTGATCTGGGTTTAATCCATCATCATTCTTTAGCTCACTCCGCCACCCCAGTTCAGACATGGCCATATGCAAATCAGTCTGACCCTGTGCCTCATGGGAAGAGTCCAGCCCAAACTGCCAAGCCATGTCTTCCCTGGACCGGAAACAAGCATCCTGGGACCGGTTTCTGGCTTACAGCCGAAATCAGCCAGGCTATCTTGAATCCAGTGGCAAAGTGAGCAAGGGACCCACGTCTGGGCATACCCTGCCAACTTAGGGCGAACATAGCAAAACCAAAGGGGATGATGGACGGAGTGTTGAACATTGCAAGCACTCACCTCCAGTCAACTGATCTGGGATTAATCCATCATCATTCTTTAGCTCACTCCGCCACCCCAGTTCAGACATGGCCATATGCAAATCAGTCTGACCCTGTGCCTCATGGGAACAGTCCAGCCCGAACTGCCAAGCCATGTCTTCCCTGGACCGGAAACAAGCATCCTGGGACCGGTTTCTGGCTTACAGCCGTCATCAGCCAGGCTATCTTGAATCCAGTGGCAAAGTGAGCAAGGGACCCACGTCTGGGCATACCCTTCCAACTTAGGGCGAACATAGCAAAACCAAAGGGGATGATGGACGGAGTGTTGAACATTGCAAGCACTCACCCCCAGTCAACTGATCTGGGTTTAATCCATCATCATTCTTTAGCTCACTCCGCCACCCCAGTTCAGACATGGCCATATGCAAATCAGTCTGACCCTGTGCCTCATGGGAACAGTCCAGCCCGAACTGCCAAGCCATGTCTTCCCTGGACCGGAAATAAGCATCCTGGGACTGGTTTCTGGCTTACAGCCGTCATCAGCCAGGCTATCTTGAATCCAGTGGCATAGTGAGCGAGGCCTGGCAGTTCGGTCTGGACTGTTCCCATGGGGCACAGGGTCAAGACTGATTTGCATATGGCTGGATCCAAACTGGGGTGGCGTTGTGGGCAAAAGAACGATGGATTTAACCCAGATCTTTTGACTGGGGGAGAATGTTTGCATTGTCACCATTCCGTCCATCATTTGTTTGCTGTAACACTTTTCGCCCTAAGTGGGATGGGTATGCCCAGACGTGGGTCCCTTGCTCACTGTGCCACTGGCCTCAAGCTAGCCTGGCTGAAGAAGGGTGACATACCCTGAAACCGGTTCCAGGATACTTGTTTCTGGTTCAGAGAGGACCTGGCCTGGCAGTTCGGTCTGGACTGTTCCCATGGGGCACAGGGTCAAGACTGATTTGCATATGGCTGGGTCCAAACTGGGGTGGCGTTGTGGGCAAAAGAACGATGGATTTAACCCAGATCTTTTGACTGGGGGACAATGTTTGCATTGTCACCATTCCGTCCATCATTTGTTTGCTGTAACACTTTTCGCCCTAAGTGGGATGGGTATGCCCAGACGTGGGTCCCTTGCTCACTGTGCCACTGGATTCAAGCTAGCCTGGCTGAAGAAGGGTGACATACCCTGAAACAGGTCCCAGGATGCTTGTTTCCGGTCCAGGGAGGACCTGGCCTGGCAGTTCGGTCTGTACTGTTCCCATGGGGCACAGGGTCAAGACTGATTTGCATATGGCTGGGTCCAAACTGGGGTGGCGTTGTGGGCAAAAGAACGATGGATTTAACCCAGATCTTTTGACTGGGGGAGAATGTTTGCATTGTCAACATTCCGTCCATCATTTGTTTGCTGTAACACTTTTCGCCCTAAGTGGGATGGGTATGCCCAGACGTGGGTCCCTTGCTCACTGTGCCACTGGAGTCAAGCTAGCCTGGCTGAAGAAGGGTGACATACCCTGAAACCGGTCCCAGTATGCTTGTTTCCGGTCCAGGGAGAACCTGGCCTGGCAGTTCGGTCTGGACTGTTCCCATGAGGCACAGGGTCAAGACTGATTTGCATATGGCTGGGTCCAAACTGGGGTTGCGTTGTGGGCAAATGAATGATGGATTTAACCCAGATCTTTTGACTGGGGGAGAATGTTTGCATTGTCACCATTCCGTCCATCATTTGTTTGCTGTAACACTTTTCGCCCTAAGTGGGATGGGTATGCCCAGACGTGGGTCCCTTGCTCACTGTGCCACTCGATTCAAGCTAGCCTGGCTGAAGAAGGGTGACATACCCTGAAACCGGTCCCAGGATGCTTGTTTCCGGTCCAGGGAGGACCTGGCCTGGCAGTTCGGTCTGGACTGTTCCCATGGGGCACAGGGTCAAGACTGATTTGCATATGGCTGGGTCCAAACTGGGGTGGCGTTGTGGGCAAAAGAACGATGGATTTAACCCAGATCTTTTGACTGGGGGAGAATGTTTGCATTGTCACCATTCCGTCCATCATTTGTTTGCTGTAACACTTTTTGCCCTAAGTGGGATGGGTATGCCCAGACGTGGGTCCCTTGCTCACTGTGCCACTGGATTCAAGCTAGCCTGGCTGAAGAAGAGTGACATACCCTGAAACCGGTCCCAGGATGCTTGTTTCCGGTCCAGGGAGGACCTGGCTTGGCAGTCCGGTCTGGACTGTTCCCATGGGGCACAGGGTCAAGACTGATTTGCATATGGCTGGGTCCAAACTGGGGTGGCGTTGTGGGCAAATGAACGATGGATTTAACCCAGATCTTTTGACTGGGGGAGAATGTTTGCATTGTCACCATTCCGTCCATCATTTGTTTGCTGTAACACTTTTGCCCTAAGTGGGATGGGTATGCCCAGACGTGGGTCCCTTGCTCACTGTGCCACTGGATTCAAGCTAGCCTGGCTGAAGAAGGGTGACATACCCTGAAACCGGTCCCAGGATGCTTGTTTCCGGTCCAGGGAGGACCTGGCCTGGCAGTTCGGTCTGGACTGTTCCCATGGGGCACAGGGTCAAGACTGATTTGCATATGGCTGGGTCCAAACTGGGGTGGCGTTGTGGGCAAAAGAACGATGGATTTAACCCAGATCTTTTGACTGGGGGAGAATGTTTGCATTGTCACCATTCCGTCCATCATTTGTTTGCTGTAACACTTTTCGCCCTAAGTGGGATGGGTATGCCCAGACGTGGGTCCCTTGCTCACTGTGCCACTGGATTCAAGCTAGCCTGGCTGAAGAAGGGTGACATACCCTGAAACCGGTCCCAGGATGCTTGTTTCCGGTCCAGGGAGGACCTGGCCTGGCAGTTCGGTCTGGACTGTTCCCATGGGGCACAGGGTCAAGACTGATTTGCATATGGATGGGTCCAAACTGGGGTGGCGTTGTGGGCAAAAGAACGATGGATTTAACCCAGATCTTTTGACCGGGGGAGAATGTTTGCATTGTCACCATTCGGTCCATCATTTGTTTGCTGTAACACTTTTCACCCTAAGTGGGATGGGTATGCCCAGACGTGGGTCCCTTGCTCACTGTGCCACTGGATTCAAGCTAGCGTGGCTGAAGAAGGGTGACATACCCTGAAACCGGTCCCAGGATGCTTGTTTCCGGTCCAGGGAGGACCTGGCCTGGCAGTTCGGTCTGGACTGTTCCCATGGGGCACAGGGTCAAGACTGATTTGCATATGGCTGGGTCCAAACTGGGGTGGCGTTGTGGGCAAAAGAACGATGGATTTAACCCAGATCTTTTGACTGGGGGAGAATGTTTGCATTGTCACGATTCCGTCCATCATTTGTTTGCTGTAACACTTTTCGCCCTAAGTGGGATGGGTATGTCCAGACGTGGGTCCCTTGCTCACTGTGCCACTGGATTCAAGCTAGCCTTGCTGAAGAAGGGTGACATACCCTGAAACCGGTCCCAGGATGCTTGTTTCCAGTCCAGGGAGGACCTGGCCTGGCAGTTCGGTCTGGACTGTTCCCATGGGGCACAGGGTCAAGACCAGTGGTCGAAGTGGGCGGGATCGGCAGGGCACGGCGTGCCCCTACTTCTTGAATTTCAGAGAGTCCGTTCCCCTACTTCCTTATTTTAAGCATGCGACCCGGACGGCAGAAATCGCCAAGGCTGATAGTTAAGGCTCGGCTTTTGGGGACGGGCGGAACGGGCAGAGAAGGAAAAGGACTCTGTCTTTTCCTTCGTGCCCAGAGAAGACAAGGACAGTGTCCAGTTCTCCTGCCGCTGGCAGCTGCCCCCCCTCTCTTTGTTCCCCTCTTCCCTCTCTTTCTGTCTCGCTCCTCCTCATTTAGTGAAAACCGAGACTTCAAGAAGCGGGTATTACCCTCTCTTTCCTCCTTTCGTTTATTTGCTCCCTGTGAAATGGATCCAAAAAAGAAAAACACTTTTGCTGGAAACGTCGTCTTTTTCTGACATTTTTCAATTTCTAAGTGCAGCCTCAGGGTGGAGAGAAATAAAACATTCAAAATATGAAAAATAACTAACTAAAGCAAGACAGAGTGGGTGGGTGCAAGGTGGCCAGATTGATTTATTCACACCCAAACACATTAGCGCCACTTTACAGTGTTTGCCAGTGAAGCGCTACTTTTGTTTTCTTGCCTCTCTTTGAACAACATTGTTTTCCCTGGGTGGGAAGCGCACTATTCCTGGAGGTACTGAAATACCTGCTTGATGGGTGAATTGGAAAACAAAATGTGTACAGCGGCTGTGTGTTCACGAATGTGGTCTTTTTAAACCATACTGCTTATGTTTTGTAAGGATATAAGCAATGGACATTGAAACGGGTCCCTTCTGGGCCCTGTGGTCATGGCCTTAACTTTTCAGGCAAAGCACTCACTGATTTCTGAATAATGAGTGTAAAATGAAAAAGGTAACCGTGTTGTTCCTGCTTACATTTCACATGCTTTACTTAATCTTGCATTCCCTATGAGTGTTTGCTTTTTCTAGGATGTTGTTAATTTTTTTTAGGCAGCATATTGCTCTTATCTAGTGCGTAATTTGAAATGAGTCACATCCAGGTGTTTATAGCGGGTCAGTGCAGTGCAAGTTTCTCTCAGTGGGGCAGTATGGAGTTCAGTGGGGGAGAGGATGTGGCACTATGGTCAGAGCTGCTGAATTTGTACTGGGGAACCAGGTTCAGCCTTCATGACCAGTCCACCAGACCACTCCCCTGAGGGAGCACATTCCCATGTTAGACCTTAGAAGGCCCCGCAAGATCTTAAAAGCCCTGGTGTCTTAGCACCAGCAGGTGGACCCTAGCAGTGGCAAGTGTGGGTTAACCTTGAAGGCCTGACGGCCACAATTCATTCTGAAGTTCACCTCCAGTCTTGCAGGCAGGCCTATGAAGCAGCACACCATAGAGTGAAAGTGACTCTGTCACTGGGGTCACAGGACCCTTGAGCAGGGTGGCTCAAGGGCAGTGCGACCGCACCAGGCGCTGACCAGCCGCGGTCCAGGCAGGTAACAGCGGTGGGGCAGAGGGGCCTCGTAAGGGGGGATTTCGAGGGACGATGCCGAGGGAAAATTAAATAAATAATTAATTTTCCCTCTGCATCGTCCCTCGAAATCCCCCCTTACCCGGCCCCACCGCCCCACCGCTGTTACCTGCACAGACTGCGGCTGGCACTGACTTCAGGTGGGGGCATCGTGTTTGCAAGTATAATATGGTTTTAAAAGCACTTGCTGCTTCCTTCCTGGCCTCTAACAATTTTCGGCAACAATAAAAATGTCATGATAACTCCAGTGATTAATGTCCTTAGTAGAGAGAGATGGTGTTTTGTCTAGTGGACATTTTGACTCATGGAAAGGAAGCGCAGAGGGTTAATGTGCCTGCTGCTAAGAACATGTACCATGCAGATCACAAAGTGCACATAATGTAAATAGGTCAGTGGGTTACAGCTTTTGTTAGAGAGACCATATTGTTACTTGCAGTTAATAAGTTAAAATCCTAACATAGAACAGTGAGCTATTAACTGTCATGTAAGAGCTGCATGCAAACTGCAAGGTAGAAATTAGAGTGTTATGGTTTTTCCCCAGTCTTTGATTATTCTAATGTTGCAAAAAAGGGTTAATTTGGGTAGAAATCCATTCTGATTATTAAAGAGAACCCCCAACCATGGTATTACGTTTTAAATTCTGAGTTTGTGTTTCTCCAGACCAATCACTATTAAACTATGCTTCCTACTAGTATGGTTGTCATGTGACTCCCACATCTTGTAGTCCTTTGACTTATGTAACATTTCCTATACAGTGATTTACACACATATGATTGATTGTCTCTGTGTAATATGTGTGATGTAAAGTGCTCTGACACCCTACACTGGTATTAGTGGTGCCCTACATTTTCTGATACTTTATTATTTTGACATTTTTTACACATGCTAACAGTCTCTGCAAAGATTTTTCCTTATTAGTACCAGTGGAACATACAACTGCAGCAGTGAGAAAGGTGACCAGGCAACCTTTGCAAAGGGCCCTCCACTTCACAGCAGCACAAGTCACATTTTTTAGTAACTTTTGATCCGTTTGAGCTATAAACAATTTATTAGTTAAAATCGTCAGATTATGCAGCAGATGATGTATTATGTGGCAAATATGGCACAGCCATAGTTATGTGGAAAACATTTGCAAACTAGGATATTTTGCCATTTATGTTTGAACTGCTCTTGTGGAAAAAGGGAGGAGAAGTGCTGATGACAGAAACTCCATGGCTGGGAGACAAATGCCTTGCGATTCCACTTTTAAGGATATTTGGGACATTCTGTGATTGGAAACATATCCCACTTTGTGAATTTATTTTAATGTCAATAACTCATATTAAACCTTAAATAATCATGTGTATCCATTGGTTAAATTAAATAACGTAATAAGCTGTAACCTGTTAGTGAAATGGGAAACAATACTAAAAATTGGGATATTTTGCTCTTTCTGCCACACCTCTGACTCCGCCCACTGACCCAATCCTCGGGTTATTCCCGCCCTCTGATTCTCTGCCCACAGTTCCCCTACTTTTTTCCCCCACTTCGACCACTGGTCAAGACTGATTTGCATATGGCTGGGTCCAAACTGGGGTGGCGTTGTGGGCAAAAGAACGATGGATTTAACCCAGATCTTTTGACTGGGGGAGAATGTTTGCATTGTCACCATTCCGTCCATCATTTGTTTGCTGTAACACTTTTTGCCCTAAGTGGGATGGGTATGCCCAGACGTGGGTCCCTTGCTCACTGTGCCACTGGATTCAAGCTAGCCTGGCTGAAGAAGGGTGACATACCCTGAAACCGGTCCCAGGATGCTTGTTTCCGGTCCAGGGAGGACCTGGCCTGGCAGTTCGGTCTGGACTGTTCCCATGGGGCACAGGGTCAAGACTGATTTGCATATGGCTGGGTCCAAACTGGGGTGGCGTTGTGGGCAAAAGAACGATGGATTTAACCCAGATCTTTTGACTGGGGGAGAATGTTTGCATTGTCACGATTCCGTCCATCATTTGTTTGCTGTAACACTTTTCGCCCTAAGTGGGATGGGTATGTCCAGACGTGGGTCCCTTGCTCACTGTGCCACTGGATTCAAGCTAGCCTTGCTGAAGAAGGGTGACATACCCTGAAACCGGTCCCAGGATGCTTGTTTCCAGTCCAGGGAGGACCTGGCCTGGCAGTTCGGTCTGGACTGTTCCCATGGGGCACAGGGTCAAGACCAGTGGTCGAAGTGGGCGGGATCGGCAGGGCACGGCGTGCCCCTACTTCTTGAATTTCAGAGAGTCCGTTCCCCTACTTCCTTATTTTAAGCATGCGACCCGGACGGCAGAAATCGCCAAGGCTGATAGTTAAGGCTCGGCTTTTGGGGACGGGCGGAACGGGCAGAGAAGGAAAAGGACTCTGTCTTTTCCTTCGTGCCCAGAGAAGACAAGGACAGTGTCCAGTTCTCCTGCCGCTGGCAGCTGCCCCCCCTCTCTTTGTTCCCCTCTTCCCTCTCTTTCTGTCTCGCTCCTCCTCATTTAGTGAAAACCGAGACTTCAAGAAACGGGTATTACCCTCTCTTTCCTCCTTTCGTTTATTTGCTCCCCTGTGAAATGGATCCAAAAAAGAAAAACACTTTTGCTGGAAACGTCGTCTTTTTCTGACATTTTTCAATTTCTAAGTGCAGCCTCGGGGTGGAGAGAAATAAAACATTCAAAATATGAAAAATAACTAACTAAAGCAAGACAGAGTGGGTGGGTGCAAGGTGGCCAGATTGATTTATTCACACCCAAACACATTAGCGCCACTTTACAGTGTTTGCCAGTGAAGCGCTACTTTTGTTTTCTTGCCTCTCTTTGAACAACATTGTTTTCCCTGGGTGGGAAAGCGCACTATTCCTGGAGGTACTGAAATACCTGCTTGATGGGTGAATTGGAAAACAAAATGTGTACAGCGGCTGTGTGTTCACGAATGTGGTCTTTTTAAACCATACTGCTTATGTTTTGTAAGGATATAAGCAATGGACATTGAAACGGGTCCCTTCTGGGCCCTGTGGTCATGGCCTTAACTTTTCAGGCAAAGCACTCACTGATTTCTGAATAATGAGTGTAAAATGAAAAAGGTAACCGTGTTGTTCCTGCTTACATTTCACATGCTTTACTTAATCTTGCATTCCCTATGAGTGTTTGCTTTTCTAGGATGTTGTTAATTTTTTTTAGGCAGCATATTGCTCTTATCTAGTGCGTAATTTGAAATGAGTCACATCCAGGTGTTTATAGCGGGTCAGTGCAGTGCAAGTTTCTCTCAGTGGGGCAGTATGGAGTTCAGTGGGGGAGAGGATGTGGCACTATGGTCAGAGCTGCTGAATTTGTACTGGGGAACCAGGTTCAGCCTTCATGACCAGTCCACCAGACCACTCCCCTGAGGGAGCACATTCCCATGTTAGACCTTAGAAGGCCCCGCAAGATCTTAAAAGCCCTGGTGTCTTAGCACCAGCAGGTGGACCCTAGCAGTGGCAAGTGTGGGTTAACCTTGAAGGCCTGACGGCCACAATTCATTCTGAAGTTCACCTCCAGTCTTGCAGGCAGGCCTATGAAGCAGCACACCATAGAGTGAAAGTGACTCTGTCACTGGGGTCACAGGACCCTTGAGCAGGGTGGCTCAAGGGCAGTGCGACCGCACCAGGCGCTGACCAGCCGCGGTCCAGGCAGGTAACAGCGGTGGGGCAGAGGGCCTCGTAAGGGGGATTTCGAGGGACGATGCCGAGGGAAAATTAAATAAATAATTAATTTTCCCTCTGCATCGTCCCTCGAAATCCCCCCTTACCCGGCCCCACCGCCCCACCGCTGTTACCTGCACAGACTGCGGCTGGCACTGACTTCAGGTGGGGGCATCGTGTTTGCAAGTATAATATGGTTTTAAAAGCACTTGCTGCTTCCTTCCTGGCCTCTAACAATTTTCGGCAACAATAAAAATTTCATGATAACTCCAGTGATTAATGTCCTTAGTAGAGAGAGATGGTGTTTTGTCTAGTGGACATTTTGACTCATGGAAAGGAAGCGCAGAGGGTTAATGTGCCTGCTGCTAAGAACATGTACCATGCAGATCACAAAGTGCACATAATGTAAATAGGTCAGTGGGTTACAGCTTTTGTTAGAGAGACCATATTGTTACTTGCAGTTAATAAGTTAAAATCCTAACATAGAACAGTGAGCTATTAACTGTCATGTAAGAGCTGCATGCAAACTGCAAGGTAGAAATTAGAGTGTTATGGTTTTTTCCCCAGTCTTTGATTATTCTAATGTTGCAAAAAGGGTTAATTTGGGTAGAAATCCATTCTGATTATTAAAGAGAACCCCCAACCATGGTATTACGTTTTAAATTCTGAGTTTGTGTTTCTCCAGACCAATCACTATTAAACTATGCTTCCTACTAGTATGGTTGTCATGTGACTCCCACATCTTGTAGTCCTTTGACTTATGTAACATTTCCTATACAGTGATTTACACACATATGATTGATTGTCTCTGTGTAATATGTGTGATGTAAAGTGCTCTGACACCCTACACTGGTATTAGTGGTGCCCTACATTTTCTGATACTTTATTATTTTGACATTTTTTACACATGCTAACAGTCTCTGCAAAGATTTTTCCTTATTAGTACCAGTGGAACATACAACTGCAGCAGTGAGAAAGGTGACCAGGCAACCTTTGCAAAGGGCCCTCCACTTCACAGCAGCACAAGTCACATTTTTTAGTAACTTTTGATCCGTTTGAGCTATAAACAATTTATTAGTTAAAATCGTCAGATTATGCAGCAGATGATGTATTATGTGGCAAATATGGCACAGCCATAGTTATGTGGAAAACATTTGCAAACTAGGATATTTTGCCATTTATGTTTGAACTGCTCTTGTGGAAAAAGGGAGGAGAAGTGCTGATGACAGAAACTCCATGGCTGGGAGACAAATGCCTTGCGATTCCACTTTTAAGGATATTTGGGACATTCTGTGATTGGAAACATATCCCACTTTGTGAATTTATTTTAATGTCAATAACTCATATTAAACCTTAAATAATCATGTGTATCCATTGGTTAAATTAAATAACGTAATAAGCTGTAACCTGTTAGTGAAATGGGAAACAATACTAAAAATTGGGATATTTTGCTCTTTCTGCCACACCTCTGACTCCGCCCACTGACCCAATCCTCGGGTTATTCCCGCCCTCTGATTCTCTGCCCACAGTTCCCCTACTTTTTTTCCCCCACTTCGACCACTGGTCAAGACTGATTTGCATATGGCTGGGTCCAAACTGGGGTGGCGTTGTGGGCAAAAGAACGATGGATTTAACCCAGATCTTTTGACTGGGGGAGAATGTTTGCATTGTCACCATTCCGTCCATCATTTGTTTGCTGTAACACTCATTACATTGTTAAGCATGGATTATAAAATGATTTTTAAATTGTTGGCAAATAGGCTCAGTAATGTGGCTTTTAAAGTGATTCACACAGATCAGAATGGTTTTATAGCTGGTCGTCAACTGTTTACTAACACAAACTTTAATGGAGGCCCTTGATATCATTTCCGTAAAGCAAACTCCCATAGTCATATTTTTGTTGGATGCTGAGAAGGCTTTTGACCTTGTGGTCTGGGATGCACTTTTCTGTATTTTGGAGAGATTGAGGGCCCCCCAGATCACCAGGCTCATACAGAATATGTATAAAAATGTGGAGGAAAAATTGCTTGTTAACAGATCAGGGGCGGGGGATGTTTTAAGTTTGGCTAAGGACGAGACAGGGCTGGCCCCTATCTCCAGTCCTGTTTGCCCCTTTTATTGAGCCGTTGGCTATTGCCATTCGAAGAGATGAGATGATTATCCAGCTACCCTTACCACAGATGGATAAAATCAAACTTTACGCAGATGATGTAATGTTGATTTTAGAGTCTTTTAATTTTTTCCAGTGTTTCAGGCCTTAGGAGACAATAAAATTAACAAAGTTAAAACTGAAATGCCTGATTTAGATCTTTTGGCGGTCTTCCCACCCACTGCCTTGGCGGTCCACCCACCCGCCCGATTTTGATGTTAGCTGTGCACTGGAAATAAGACCGCTGCAGTCCCGCCGACTCCGCCAGGATCGGTTTCCCGCACCAATGCCGTCAGAGGCTGAAGCGGCTGTTGGAGGGAGTCCTGCCGAGATTCCCACCATCCTGATTACGAAGTGCTTTTCCGACGAGGCAACTGTGGCGGGGAAACCTCCAAGCTCGGGTAGGCGGAAACGAAAAAAAAGGTGTGAAAAATCACCTTTTTTTCCAGGGTCCCACCACCGATTCCATCTTTAACTCCATTGTCCAGGTCCTCACTGTGCTGCTGCTACTTGACCACAACGCTCAGCCACCGCGTTGTTGCTGGATTCTAAGGTAGGCTTATGTGGTGGGTGTGTGTGGACAGTCAATGATGTGTGTCTGTTGTTGGTGTGCAATGCTATATGTAAAAATAGTGGCCAGTACACATTACCTACATGTACATATTGGCATATATACAACATATATGTGTATTGAGATGTAAATAAGTAGCACTTGACTGCCTCCATGCCACCATTGCCCCACTAAGTCAGGACTCCACCACCAGGACACTGCCAACTCAAAGGGAACATCTAAATCGGCTCAGCGCAATACCGCCGGTCTGACAGCGACGGAGAACTGCTTGCCAGCAGAGAAGACTGCCGCCGCTGCGGTCTCCTATCTATTGCTGCAACATCAAAATACGGTGGGCAGACCGCTGCCAACTCAATGGAGTACTTGGGACCGCCACCACGGCGGTAATACCGCCAAGATCTAAATCAGGCCCTAAGTATTTGCTGTATAGAAAGTTTACTACCTAAACAACTTTTTTTATACTCAACCTAAGCATTATCTGGGGGGAGATTTAAAGAAAATGTGTAGGACCTATGGGCCACATGCATCAAACTTTGTAATTGTGATTCCTAAAATGCGATTTTTAAGAAATCGCAATTTAGGAATCGCAATTGCTTATGTATGTAGGAATCGCAAAAAAAGCGATTCCTACACATTCCTTAATTGCGACTCGCAAATTGCGAATCGCAATTAAGGAATTGCTTCCCATTCATTCCTATGGGCCTAGAGGCCCATAGGAATGAATGGGAATTGCACGCGCAATTTGCGAATACCAAATAGGTACTCACAAATTGCGCATGGAATTTCAAGGGTGCAAGGGTGCCAATAGGACACACTGATGCACCCCTGAAATTGCCATGTTACCACATGTTGCACACACACATGCCCCAAGGGCATGTATGTGTGCAACATGAAACTTTGAAAAATGCACTTTTGTGCATTTTTCAAAGTTCTCGCAAATTACCATCAACTTTGAATTGATGGTAATTTGCGTTTCTTAATTGCGAAATCGCAATTTTTTTGGGGTTAATGCATTGCATTTAGGGAATTGCAATTTGCGATTCCCTAAATGCATTCGCAATTTAAGTAATCGCAAATTTAGCGATTACTTAAATTGCGATTTTTGCATTTCGATGATGCATCCCAAATGCAAAAATACCGGTCGCAAAGGGGCAGATTCTGCGAGTCTGCCCCTTTGCGACCGGTATTTTGAATGATGCATGTGGCCCTATATGAAGTGAATTATAAACATTTGTTATTTAAAGTTAAAAAGCCGTTAGCAAAATGGAATCTACTACCACTTACCTTGTTAGGGAAAGTGGCATTGATAAAGAGATGGTGGCCCTTCCTTTGTTTAATTTCTTTTTTGCGCCCATACCTTGAGTTTTAAATTTGTCTTTTTTCAAGGAAACTGAATCTATGAAATCATCTTTTATCTGGCGAGAATCAAACTCCATATTGGCACTTTGCACTTTATATAGGTGTGTGGAAGATGAACGTCTTGCCCTTCCCAATCTGAAAATATATTATCATGCACATTTTTCACAATATGATTTAGATCTCGACAGGTGCATACACCATACTTATTTTTAAGAACGATTTGATGAACATGACTGTAAAAGAGATTGATATAATAGATAGCTTAAGATTGACTAAATCGTCTAGGAAGGTTCGCTAGAAAACCTACAATGCTTTTTTAACAGGAAGGAGCAGTTTTATGAAAACTATTCCAGCCCCTATATAAATTCGGTAGCTTGTTTAATTGACTTGGAGTGGGGAAAAGGGGATGGAATAGGCCAGGCCATTCTACTAAAATGGAGGGGTAATGGTTTCTCGAAACTGACGGCTTTTATCATACGCTATTGATTGAAAACCTGGCCTGAAATTGTGATGGTACTTACCAGTAAAAATCATTGGCTACAATGGTCGTACAACAGTCCATTGATAGGATTAAAAGCAATAGACATTAATATGATGTTAGCAAATAAGTAACTTAGCTCTAATTTAATTGAAATCCCAATACTGAGGAGGTTAGGAAATTAGAAAAAATATCTTACAGGGACAGAAAAACCTGATGTCTTCCAAAAGTCACAAACAAGTGGGAGAATGAGAAAGGCATCTCCTCACCATGAGAGAAGTGGGGCAAAATTAATAAGTTCAACTTTTCAGTGCTTAGTGGTGCCAATTTGTGTAGAATGCACTTTTACGTGAAATGGCTAATCTATCGGACCCCCAGTTTTTACATGAAATCAATCCAGAATTCTCTGTCACTGTTTTAAAAGTGGATTGATGGACAAAGCAAACTATCCGATGACATTTGGCACTGCATTGAATTGAGCAAGTTTTGGGATTCGATTTTTCGATATTTAGAAATTCATTTACAAATCAAAATTGTTCTTAACCCTACTCTGGTATTATTGGGATATGACCCAACGTGAGAGATGGTCTCGAGGTATAAAAATTAATTTATATCTCGATATTAGTGGGCAATGCATTAGTACTGCAAAGGAGGAAGTCCAAATTAACTTCTTCTATAGAAGAGTGGATTGTGAAAACGTAGAGGCCGATTCACAGAACTAATCTGAGATAAAATCCTAAACTTACTACTTTTGGTATTCACAGAAGGCATTTAGTAGTAGTAAAGTTAGGAGTCCTAACTTTACTACTACTAAATGCCTTTTGTGAATACCAAAGTAATAAGTTTAGGATTTTATCTCAGATTAGTTCGGTGAATCGGCCCCTAAGAAAATAAGACAAAGGGAATATTTGTTCACCACCCGCAATGGGAATATTGTAAAGTTCAATAAATTATGGGGCCAATTTATGGATGATAGGGAATAAAAGTCTGTAAAGATTGGAGTCCTGTATATAGATGAGATAATGCGCAGGATCAGGTTTATGAAGACTCATAGGGATATGTATCTCTGGAATTGCCAGCCATACTCAACTATTATGATGATTATAAATTTTCACGGGGATTATAGGGAATTATTATGCTTAAGAAGTGCTTTGTTATTTAGGTTGACAAAATCATGTTCAAGTATGGATTCTTAATGTTTGTAGAAATTAGAGATCTATGCTACGAATAGCGTAATATCCTGAATGTATAATTTTTATTGATGTATGAATTATTCTGCATGAATTTCGTAAGGTTTGAGATAAATTAGAGAACTGTGCTAAGGATAATGTAATTTTCAGAATGTTTTATTTCTAAGAATGCATAAAGGTGAATGCAAGAATTAGACAATCGGTGGATGAATAAATCCACAGGAGTGAGGATGAGTGACTGTGTGTTTGGACGATTGGTGACTGAGTGCATGAACGGACAGATGAGCAACTGCATGGATAGAAGCATCCAGACCCTTTCAGTTAACAGCCATGCCTATTGAGTTTATCAATGCTTATTTTGGTCTTAGGATCTGTATGAACTTTACACTCATTGTTTACTGGAGGAAACCGAATTTGAGGATTTGTAGTAGTACAGCTCCACAGCCGATCAATACAATTTCATTAGCTTGTAACTAAGGGCCATATTTATCATTATATCACGCAGCGCAGCAAGTCACCATGCTACTCTGCGCCGTGTGATAGGGAAAGGGCAGGAATGTGCTGTACTTAACATTGTACAGTGCATTACTGCTTTTTCCCAGTGCTGGCGCACAATGTGCTGCCTAGCTCCAGCACAGGCACCCTTGCACCAAGGTGCAAGGGTGCCTGCTTTGTTAGCAGGATTGTTTTTTTGCAGTAAGGTGAACCTTCCTGAACAAAAACAATCCCCTGGGGCACTTTCCTCTTTCTCAGTGTGCTGCAGCACACATAGAAAGAGGAAAAAACAAGGAGAAATAAACATATTTCTCCTCGTTACACCTCACCTGGAGAAGCGTAGCAGTTTGGAACATTCCCAGGTGTACCATTTATGGTAAATCTGGAAATGTGTCAAAATCCATGGGTTTTGCTTGGGAACACCTACGCACTACCCATGAAAGCCTCCCTGGGGCAGAGTAACACAACACAGTGATTTGCTCTGCATTACTCTTGATTTATCAAGCCATTCAGGGGAATGCAAGGTGGCCTTGTGTGGCTTTATAAATAGCATCTCAAGGGTTGCGTTGGTTTTGCACCCCGTTGCGCGGTGCAATAGCGATGCAACTCTTGATAAATATGACCCTAACTCTAAATGAGACTATTTGCTCCTGGGTGAACCCAAAATGCATTTACTAAGAATGCCCTGGTCCTCTGTCCCAAGAATTAGCGCATGTGCTTCTAGTTAGCCATTGCTGGGATCTCTGCCTCATACACCATCTGAAAATCTTCATATTTTATAGTGCGTGCGAAGTGGACACCTCACTTGGCTGCAGGCACAACCTAGCAACAGACCCAGCTACAGTCTGCGGGGAAAAGACACAACAGGTTTGTTATTCGTCTTGCTCAGACACTGCTTTGTCTTTTGGAAATGGAAAAGAAAAACGCTTTCCAGATTAAATATTGACACTTGCTGTTTTCCAACTGTAACCTATAAAGGCTCATGCAGCACAAAAGCATAATTATATTCACCAGAAGACAAGAAATAACACCTTTGTATAATGCAGACTGAAAGTTTAAAGAGAACAGGGGTTATGTTATGAATACGGGAGGATTGTCGCGACATGTCTGATGATATCCATGGTAGGGATGTAACTAGGCCCCTGCAGCCCCTGGGCGTAAGCAAGGGGTTGGGCAGCCCTCCAGGGGCAGTTCTGGATTACGAAATAGGCAAAGTAGGCAACGGCCTATGAGCCCCACTCCTTTTAGGGGCCCTGCGACAACAGATCAAAATAATATTGATTTGATCTTGAAAGAAAATTACAATCAAGCTTTCTTAAATATTGTTTCCAAAAGATAGAAAAGAATTAATCAACTCAAAGAAACGAAAACTTTACATTAAAGACTCTATAGAGAGAATACTGTAATAATGTAATGTACCCATTAACAACTTAAAGTACATAAACCATAGACATGAGATTAACATAACAGTTTGTATCTTAAAAGCACATCTTTTGGCAGCTGTTCGTTTGTAAACAAATCCGGTGCATTGGGTATTAGGAGATAATTTGCGTGGGGGCCCCGAAATTTCGACTGTCTAGGGGCCTCAACAGGGTTTAATCCAGCACTGTCCAGGGGACATTCCCTTCAGGGGGGCCCCATTCAGTCCAAAATCAATGAATATCTGTGAGATATAAGAGACTCAGAGGCCCCTCATCACATTCTGCAGGGGTTTTGCCACTGATCCGTAGGGACCTTTGCTGTAAGAACAATGGTGGACTGGTCAGGGTCACACAGCACACCTCTGTCCTGAAAATATTGATATTTGACTCAGAATACCATTAAGTGGGTGTTCTGGGTTGTATTAAAAAGAGGTGTTCTTTTATTGTGAAAGATGAAGATGTGACTTTTTGTTTTAAAAACATATTATATTTGCAGTGCAGTGGCCTTCAAACTGTGGTCCGGGCCCCTTCTAAGGCGCCAACAGGATTCTGAAAGCTCTGGGGAAAAGGAGGACTGTGGCTTCTCATCATCCACTTCAATGGTGTCTCAGAAAAGCAATAATAATAGCAATAACTGGTTTTTATATAGCAGTGCATGCCACTGTTTCTAAGCGCTGTAACACACCTTACTATTACCTAATTTATGGTACTCAGGGCCTCATTTACGAGGTTTTGGCACAGGGCGGTGGCGCAAGGAATCTTGCAGCTCTGCCCTGCGTCAAAAGAAAAGGGCAGGAATGCACCACATCTATGAGATACGGCCCATTCCTGTCCTTTACCCCTACGCTGGCGTACAATGGACTGCCATGCGCCAAGGCAGGCACCCTTGCGCCATGGTGCAAGGGTGCCTGCATTGTAGGGGTGATTGTTTTTGTAAACAATCACAAGAGGTGTTTTCCTCTTTCTATGTGTGCTGCAGAATGCACCACATACAGAAAGGAAAAAACATGGAGAAATAAGGATATTACTCCTCTTTGCACCTCCCTAATGTAACCCATGGCGTGGTGTTAGAATCTGACGCATTCCCAGGTTTTTGATTCATTGTAAATCTGGGAATGCTTCAGATTCCATGGGTGTTGCGTGGGAACACCCTCAGCAACACCCATGGAACGTCACTTTCATGCAGTGTTCGGTGTAAAAGGGGCACATATTTACAAGGCCATGAAAAGCCATGTAAAGAGGCTTTGCGTGGCGTGGTAAATATGCTGCGTCACATTGCGCCACCTGAGCGTCAAAAAAATGCAGCTCCGGTGGCACGAAAGTGCCGCTAGGGGCCTCGTAAATGAGGCCCTCTGTTTACTGATTCCAGAAGGATTGTAAACTGAGTCTGCCTTTTCGAGATTCTTCTAGCGGTGGGTGACCCAGTGAAGGTTTGAGTCAGGCTCGAGCCAGATTCCTGGCTTCGGCTCAGCTTGTAATCCTCTTCGAGCCTCAAGACCAAAACAAGCCGACCCTAATAGAGAATATCCTGTCTGGATGCTGCCTGCCTCTTGCTGACCAGCCAGTTCTGCATAGTTTCGAACTTTCCTTTCAGTCTCCCCAGTGAGTCTTCAGAGATTAATAGCTAAAAAATAAAATAAATGATGTCTACGGACTGTCCGCACTCCTAACGACCCTGCTGATTGGTAGCAGAGCTCTAAAGAACAGCATCTTGTAAAGCATGCAATAAGGAAAAGCGATGCCTTGCCCCATTAGCTACAAGGGCTGCTTTTATGAGCCTTCAAAACATCTGCTAGTCATGTGACACAAGGCAGCCCAAAGTGCACCAGCAAAGAGTAACAGTGCCATATTTTAGTAGATCTGGGCCCGTATTACACAAAGTGCCCCGGGGGCACAATGGGCATTTGCACCCACGTTGCGCGCACCCGGGGCACCTTGGTATTACAGAAGGGGCCGAGGACACCTGTGCGGCCTTTTTTGTAATACCGATAGCGCTGGGGCACATAAAGCGCCAGCACTATCTTCAGGGGGCGTTCCCTCATTTGCGTGGTAGGGTGTCCCATACAAATGAGGGAATACCTTTGCTTCTGCGCCCGCGCTGTATTACAGACACGGGCGCAGAGGCAAAGAAGCTCTCAGGAGGTGCACTAACAGTGCGTTCCCTAAGAGCAGCCCTCTGGAGGGGGAAAGTGGGTCCCATGGATCCCCCAGACAACCCCTGCAAGGGGATCTCTAATCCCCTTTGAAAATGCAGGCTGGTTGCCGCCTGCAATGTGAAAACACAGAGCAGCTTTAAAGCAGCTGCTCCGTTTTTCACGTGAATGCGCTGCCCCCACGGTAGCGCGAGTTCGCGGCTGCCCTGGGGGTAGCGCATTCACCCTAATACGGCGCATGTTCCTTCATTGTGCTGGGTACAGCTTTTTAAAGGTGCGCCCAGCGCAATGAAGGGAAATATGCTGCATGTATAATGCGGCCCCTGGTCGCTGTCCTGCTCTCTCTCTTTGATGCATCAAAGCACAGCAACTTCCGTTGCTGTGGTACATTTAGTAAGCTCTTAGAACATTTGTCTCGGTGCTTGCAGTCACTTGGTAGCCCTGTCAAGCCCACACATTAGTAGGAACTGCACTAGTATGCCTTATAGCACTCAACACATTTTCAAGTTACTGACATTTAGTTGTAGGCATGTACTAATACCATTAAAAAGTTTGCATCAACAAAGAAAAAAAAATCTGGATTCTTGGCTTGGTTCGTACTTAGGGGCCCATTATGATATCGGGCGGATCGACATCGCCGGGCCGGCGGTGGCGATCCGCCCGCCGGATGCTCCCGTTTCACCCCCGCCATATTAGTATGGCGGGAGGCACCGCGGCGGACGGTAAGACCGTCCGCCACTTTTTCGCCGGGCGGAAAAGGACCTCAATATGGTGGCGGTGCCTTGCAGGCACCGCCATCCATATTAGGATGTGCAATTACGAAGGCCTTTCCATTCAATGGAAAGGCATGCGGGAATTGCTTTGGGGGCCTGTTACGGGCCCCCGGGGGGGGAGTGGGGGGCTGCACTGGGGGGGTACCTATGGTACCCCCCTTTTGGCATACACAAGGTGGCAGGCATCGCGCGGTGCCTGTCACGTTGTGCATGCCAATGCACAACATGCCTTTTTAACATTGTGGCGGGTGCTGTTTACAGCACCGCCCGCGACAATGTTAAATATGCGGAATGCGACCGCCAGGGTGGCGGTCGCATCCTAATAGGCACAGCGAGACCGCCGCACCTCTGGCGGTTGGTCCCGTGTACCGTTACGATGGCGGGCGGACTGTGTCCGCCCGCCATCGTAATAGACCCCTTAGTTAGGCTCTTAGAGCCAAATTATTCTATGGTTTGCACTTCTCTAATTCAAATGTATCGAATTTATGCCTTGTGCTGCAGAACACTGCAGCTATGGAGCCAACCCGCCAGTTAAACCTTTGGCAGTCAACTACGCAAACATATCTTTCAAGAGAGAAGCGGAGCATTGTATTAAAATCTGAAATGTCAAATGCTATTGTGTAAAAATAAAAAGGAAGTATGAACATCATTTACTCCTCCAGACCTTTCAGAGTTTGAACTCGTTAGTCACCACGTTTTTCATTTCACATACCGATTGATTCTAAGGAAAAAAACTGTACAGAAGGTTGCTTATTGAGTTTTACTCTAAGATGGCCCCTCAAACCCTCCAAGAAATGCTGGTTTGCTTGCATACCTACATTGCGATAGGTTGAAAAAAAACCCAACTGGATGTGTGTCTTTTTCTACATTTATAGGAGGCAATGCTCCCACCCTACTCCAATGTTTCAGCTTTCTCTCAATATTTAACAGTTTACTTATCATTAGCTGCAATGCCATTTAAGGGACTCTAACCCAAATTCTTACACTCTAAGGTGGGCTCGAAGTATGAGTGTAGTCAAGAATCTCGGGATAGTGACAATGAAGCGTCCTTCAAAGGGCAGAATTTGGTGACTACAAACCCATGTGTGTGACCAATGGGCCTCTGGACTGCAGGTCTGTCTCTGTCTTGTGAATAGACCCAATGAAGAGTGCTCCACTCTTAATATGGGTCTTGAGACCTAAGGGCATATTTACAAGAAACTGTCGGAGCCCGGTGTTTTGCCAAAATTGGTAACGCCGAGCTCTGACAGTTTCAAAATGCTGGGATGCGCAGTATTCACAAGAATGCGGCGCACCCCTGAGTTACCCCTAGCGCTGGCGCTAAAAAAGCTGCCTAGCGCCAGCGCAGGCAACCTAGCGCCATTTTGCTATGGATGCCTGCGCTGCAGGGGCAATTGCTTATGTGCAGGAAGGGACATCTTCCTTCACATAAACAATCTTTACAGGCGATTTGCTCTGTCTATGTGTGCTGCAGAATGCAGCACACGTGGAAAGCGCAAAATGCGAGGAGAAATAAAACAGTTCTCCTCGTATCGCCTGCTTAAGACCAGGTATTCCCTGGCTGTATTTTTGGCGCTGCTCCATACCTTGTAAATATGGGGCAGCGTCAAAAAGCAATTGGTGTTGCGGCGAAACGCCCACTGCAACACGCATTGCACGCCGCTCTCACATTGATTTCTGCGTGAATAGGGGCACTATTTACAAGGCTTAACGCCACCTTGTAAATAGGGCAAAGGAGTTAACGCCACCAGAACATTGGAAAAAGTGACGTTCTGGTGGTAACTCCTTGTAAATATGCCTCCTACTTTCAGACATGTGTGTGTGAGATCAGCCTGTGTGCGTGATCAGTCTGCATGTGTGTGCACATGTGCCTTTGCATATGTGTTGCCAATCAGTCAGTCTGTGGGTTGCCAGCGGTTCCAATGCCAACTTCTCCGAAGGAAGCATAGGTCTTGAGGCTTTTATCAGTCATCAGTTAACTTATACATTCTGGTTAGTTGCGATGTGACCTGCTGTATAACACGTAAGGAAGTGATATGTTTTTGTGTGTGCCTTTGCTCCTTGTATGTGTTAAAAAGAATACAATTGCTATTTTAACTGACCAGGGATCTCGCTAGAAAACGGTCAGTTGGAGATGTGCACTGAAACACATGTAAAATCATCCTAGTATGTATACAATTTCTTAAAGTATATGTCAATTTAAAATGTCCACATGACAGAAACGTGTTATTCTCAGTAGAAAGTTACCTAGTATGCAAGTGTCAGGATCTTTCCCCCAAGGTAATACAGGATGGCCTTGAAGGGAAGATATCATTCATATCCACAATACTAACTCCTTTCTTCTCACAAACTCCCGCTTGAGGTTACACCTACAGGAAAATGTGCAATCTATAACATGTAGCATTTGTGCTCCTGCGCCTGCTAAGACGCAGGAGCACAATCAAGGCAATTAAGGCAATTAATACAATGCCATGGGAAGCTTCAAACAAATAGAGAACAACAATCATATCTGATTAACAATTAATAAATTTCTGATTACGTATATGGTTACTAGCATTTCTCTTCACAAGTGTATACGAACATTATACAATGTAAGTTGAGTGTTTTCACAGAGTTATGCTGAACAGAGGTTTCATACCAGGGGAGTTTCTGCACAGTTTGGTCTGGGGATAACTCCCCCTTTCTATCATAAGGATGTACCCCACCAACAGCCAGAAGCTCAGGGCAGGAATGAATAAAGTAGGCCAGACCCATAAAGGAATCAGATATCCAGAAGGAGGAGGCTGCTTACAGTGAACAGAGGTAGTAACAATGAGAGGCGGCTGGGAGAAAGTAGATTAGGTGGGCACGAAGGCTTCAACCCGCCAGCAGGTGGTGAGGCCAGCAGGTGGTGAGGCTACAGAAGAAGTAGTGTCTGCAGATGTTTCAGGATCAGTCCTGAGCCTTGAAGCAGCTGCAGGAGCACCACTGTGTCTAGGATGACCAACTCAGGAGCAGTAGGAAGAGTGGATCCAAGTCACCATGCCGCAGCATTTAACAGCACTATTCATGAAGAGCAAGATTTGGTAAGGACCGCGCCAGTAGAAACTGTAGTGACATTTTACAAGCTTTTGCAATATTGTAACACAGCATCATCGTCTAACTGCAGATCTAGTTTTGCAGACAACACAGCAGTTTTGGAGGGGAACATCATAGTTCGGCCCATGATTATTGCATATGGGCTTAGCTTAGTCTTCTGGGAAGGGATCGATCTCATAGACCGCAAGGCTTTGGGCCATTTATCTATGTCTCCAAACATATCTTAGCTATCTTATTATTTAGGGTCTCATTACTCCTTTTCACTTATCCCACTGACTCTGGGTGATATACACAGTGGAAGTGCTCATCTATTACTAGCGCTTTACAAACTGACTGGATTACTGCAGGCACAAAGTGTGTCCACTGGTCACTGCTAATCCACATTGGTATTCTGAACATAGAGATAAAGTTTCTGAGTAATCATTTTGCAACAGTGATGGCAAGAGTGCAGGCACAGGGGTACGCCTCCACCCATCCTAAGAACATACATACCACAATGAGTACACAACAGTAATTCGCACTTTTAGGAAGTTGAATAAAATCAACCTGGATGTGGACAAAGGGGCCCGAAGGAAGAGGGTGAGCAGCAGAGGTGGCCTTCCCTCCTTTTCCAGCATTGCATTACAGGCAGGAGGCAGGTGTCATGGGATTGGCAATAACTTTGGGCCATGGAAGAAAATAAGGGTGCATACCAATGGTTGCAGAAGCACATATCATGCCATCCCTACTAACCTTGGCTGCTCCATGGCATAACCTAGCAAGGTTGGGGAGTAGAAATGTTGGTACAACCACATTCCCAGTGATGCCCTTCACACCTCATTAGTGTCTCTTTTACATTGTTGCTGGATCCAGGTTTACCTTTCATTTTCAGAGGATTGCTCCTGCAAGTGAGACAAATCTTTTAGTGTACGTACGGAAAATAGATCACTTTTCACGACGTACATAGCAATAGCATCAGTCTCAGACAAGACAGTTTTAGCAGCAGAGTCAGCTAAAGCCTTTCCTATCAAAATATCATGAGGGTATTGGTAGGCTGCATATTTTACCACAGCTACCTGCTCTGGTAATTGCAAAGGATTTCAATGATTTGGAAAGCATACTGACCATTTTTAAAGGGAGTCCTTGCTGGTATCAGGAATCCACTTTGCATCTAAAGGAGCCCAAAATCAAGCGTCCTTCCAAACTTGTATATGGGTACATGTAAACAGTAACAGTCTTATTTGTCTAGAATGCAAGTCCTGATGAGCACCAGGAGCTCCACAGTCTGAGTCAATTTCACTGTGGACAACTTTCCACCACATAACATACAATGCAAACAACTAGACTACCTTCTTCCTTTCTGAGACAGGTACCATATACAAAAAAGTTTGTTATATTTTATTTAGGGGCACATCTCTTAGATCAATATGTGGCTTAGTAACCTGTGCATTCATTAAAATACAATCATGTGGTTCACTAGTTTTACTAGTAAGCATCAAATAAAAAGTTTTTTTTAGCAGACCAAGGTAATACAAGAGGCACACATCAATAAGATTTCATATTGGGACAACTGTGCTGTAGACATATGTTGATTTTTGATACCACAGAATGGGGCACGGCAACTGTTAGTGGGGAACTTAACAAAATATTTCCAGAGCTTCAAAAGAATTGTGGCAACCACCACAGACTGTAAACAGGGCGGGAGCCCAGCTGCCTCTGTCTATAAGGTGGCTAATTTTGTATTACAACTTTTCCTAAGTATCTTCCATACTCCGGATATGGGATTCATGCTTGCACTTAGTCGCTTCCCAGTGACACTGGATGAAGACGGCCACTGTTTAGATTCTATTTTATTCCTCAAGCCTCTTCTGCAGATTGACTAATCTCTCTATGTCAAAGTGGCTAGTGGCAAGGACTTCTTCACCTCTGCATTAGTGATTCCCATCCACTCCTATAAGTATTAGCATATGTGTATAGCATATATTTGGTACATACTGTGTACCGGAGTCCCTTTCATTGGCGGCTCGCTACGTTTAGACTATCCAGTCCCCATTGCAATTCTCTATGGTACAATCACTCTCTGGAAGAAGGAAATAGTGCCTGCAAATCTTGTGCTCAAAGTTGATCCCGTGGAGGGAGGTAGGGGAGGAAATAGAGAACAGTATAGGGTTTCCTTCAGTTATTAGTTCTTCTAACTGATCTCATGTCGGAGAAGGTATCACAAACTAACACCCAGAGATCCCCCCTTGGGTTTGATGAACCTGCAATCTACAAACATGGAGGATCGTGAAGGTGTTGGGGCTGCTAGATCAGAGGTCACTTTCTTTCACATGTTCATCCTTGAAAGGTCTGTGCTTCGGGTCCTGGCACTCCTGCCTAATTCCCCATTACCACATTGTTTCTAGAGCCCTGTCACACCATACCATGGGATCACACATGCTCATTTTCCCTTCTGGACTCCTTCCAGTCCTACCGGCCCAACTATTTTTCTCTTAAATTTCCCCTGTCTTCTCCTATACTGATGACAATTGTGTGCACTAGTTTGACAATACATTAACCACTAATAATATAAGATTCGCAAGCAAGCAACAACTAAACAATCAATTCTCTTAGACGTTTACCTAACATTTTGGTTCAATATGTGCTTGTATTTCAGCCAATTATCGGGTTCTGCGCTGGGTGATTCTTAACCCCAGTACCCCTGGAGAAACTTCTCCTTTACCTCTGGATTTGGGTCCTCACGTGGATTCTGGTCAAGCACTCCCCTACTTCTCTTAGTGGAGACAATTTAATGTCAATGCACCATCTGTTAAAAGTAAAACACAACACGTCAGGAAGCCTAAAGTTCAACTAGTGCTTAATGCAAAATAGCAGGCAGCAAAGCAAAAGATCAAAAGACATTTGTCATTTCAACTGACCAGAGTTATGTGCTAAAACACACACAAAGTTGCACTAGTATATTGCCAATTTCTCCCAGTACAAGTCAATGCGATATGACCACATGATAGAAAAGTGTTATTCTCTGCAGAAATGTATATAATTTGCAGGTGTCAAGATCTTCCCCTTTAGGGAATGCAAGATGGCCTTGAAGAAGGGAAGATATAATTCATAGCCACAATACTAAATCCATTCTTCTCACAAAATCCTGCTCCTCTTGCCAGGTTTGAAAACAAGGTCATGCTTACTGGAAAATGTGGAATGTACGACATTAAGCATTATGACTTCTGGGCCTGCTAAGGCCCTAACACATTAGCATTTAATATATTACCATGAGAAGCTTCAAACAAATAGAGAGCAGCATTCAGATTTGATTAATAATGTATACATTCGTGATTACATATATGGTTATTAGTATTTCTCTTCACGAGTGTATATGAGCATAATACAACACAATTTGCGTATGTTTCCACATATGCTTTCTGTCCCTGTGGAGACATTTCACAAATCCTCAATGCCTGCCAAACTCCGCTCCCCTTCTCTTCCACTTGTGCATGCAGTGATTAATTTGGAAAAAAATAAGCTCATGGGCCCAATTATTTTCATAGGAGCAAAAAGTTGAGATTGCTGAATACCGGGAGTGCCTAGTCTTGATTCCACCTTATGTCTCTGTTTCCCACCACTGTACACTTCCTGTCTCCTTATTTCGCTCTTGCAGATTCCTTTCATTACTGATTTCTGCCTTTGTTACTGATTTCCATTCTTTCTTTTCCTACTGCTATCCCCCTTTTCTGCCTTTTTTGTTGTTGTTCCGGGTGAAAGTGTGATGATGAAAAATAAGTCCTCCTCCCTAAAAATGAGGGCAGGTGTCAGTCATCTGCAACAACTGGCACAAATTAGCATGTCTCATTGTTCTGGTCACTCAGCTTCCCTGCCTCTATGTCCCTTGAGCTCTACCTGTGATCATGAGTTCAAGACTTGTTGCATGGGGTCAGCTGTCTAATTGTCAGGAGAGGAAGGAGGGCAGGAAGGTGAGAGCAGAAAAAGGGGGTAACACAAGAGGGAGGCAGGTCAATTGGGAGTAGAGAAGATCTGGGAGAGAAGATGGTCATGGCAGCGGATGGTTAGGAGCAGCTCACTGACAGAACTCCAGCAGCAGGGTAAGCAGTGGAAAGGAAAGCCCCCCATGTCGGCGTGATAAAATATTGCTTTGATTCACATGAAGAAATTAGTAATTACGATTTATGGGTATGAAGCAAGAACCTAGGCATTGATATCAGAGAATCCAGATGGTGAAGAACAGAGCCTCCCCAGACAGTTGGAAATGAAGAGTACTGATATCCTCGGGTGCGTAACATGAGGAGGGAGTGGCGGAGAGGTCTCCTAAAGCACTGAGAATCAGAGTGGAGACACTGAAGCCAATTACCAGTGGTAAAGTGGTGGTGAAAGGCAGGCTGATAGCCTGTCTCCAGGATGAGCGGAGGAGGCGACAGAACGATGGGTTACCTGAAAGCGAGGATGCCATAAGCAATCACGCTCACAAAAGAAGCTGCAGTTAGGGGGGCAAGGTAGGGCCTTCCACAGGTTCATGAAAGGAATAGGCTCTGTGGGAATCAATAGCTGAATGGGAAAGAGAGCTGCCTCTGCAGAGAACAGATAATAAAGGTAAAGGGAGCAGGGAGGCTTCAACTCAGATGAGAACAAGAGTAATGATAAGCAGGTGGCAAGAGCAAGAAAGGGAAATTAATAAATGAAACAGTAGAGCAAAAAATGAAAAGTTACAGGAGCTAACTATGATAAAGGGCAAGGGGGTGTGGTGCTCACGCCATATATTAACAGAAGGATCAATGGGAAGGAATCTACTGGGGTAGAATGATATGAAAAGTGGGAAAGAAGATAACAATAATAGAATATTCCCTCTCTTCTTTAAACAAGATGCAAATCAAGTTTCAGGACTAACCTCTACAAAGGCCCAAGAGACCAAAGCCTACAAAATGTTTTGGAAAGATGGATAGTATCGCAAATGATAACTTTAAACCGCTGTGCCAGCCTACAGAAAAGAATCAAGAACAAGGCACCATGAAAGAAGGAAATGCAATAGTGAATTCCCCTCTAGTGGAGAAAGACTTGATAGCAAAAAGGCCCATTGACCTGGATCTATATCTAATATGTGGTGATGGTGAAAGGAAAGAAAGAGAACACACACCACCATCTGTATGGGGGTCCAAACAACACTGGAAGCACAGCAAGTATAGAAGCAGGGACATTGAACTTAGAAATACTGAATACTGTGTGAAAATACCAAACAAAAAGAAGCAATATACTTCAAAAATTCAGCTAAGGAGGGGAGACTTACTATCTTAACTAAATGAAAGATCCAGATTGCTGAAAAGCTAATAAAATAAGCTAGGATCTATTAAAAAGCAATAACATTGAAGAGTAAAACCAGCAGCAATTCAGCTCAAGCAAACCTAAAGAACTAACAAAAGATAAAACATTGTTTAATAAGCAGACAAAATCACTAAAATATTTACTCATTCCTGCAATACCTCTAACAATTGATTCCTAACCCTAATAATAAGCTGAGTCATATAGTATTGGAAGATGAGGGAGAACATAAAGCTAATTATGACAATGGAATTTAGACAGGATATCGGAAACAGAAATATCGTGGGCCAAAATATTGTGTGAAGAATATCAAGAACACAAATATCCTTAAGGTAAGTTTCTATAGATAAGCAACATTTTACTTTATACAACTCCACATCTATGTACCTTGACGATATATATATATATATATATATATATATATATATATAATATGTATATATATATATATATATATATATATATATCGGGAAGGTACATAGACGTGGAGTTAAAAATAGTAAATCTATACTTACTTATTTGCACTTACCTTCTCGATATTTTGGTCCTCGATATTTTTGACTCTATGTTAATTTCATACGAATATTGTGTTTCTGATATTGTGTCAGTGATCCATGGCAAAAAATGTCATCAAGATCGTGAATACCAGATGTTCATCTGCAACTGAATTTGAACCACATTCAAAAATAGATATTAACTAAATGTCTGCAGCTCCTAGTGAACAAGAAGACACTTCCTAATCAGCACTACAGGCTTCCTCAGCATCACAGCAAGTGGGCACAAGAGCAAGCTTGAATACGGAAAATGCTCAATTACATCAATGTCTTCACAAATTTTAGAATCTGTTCAACAATCGAACATGATCCAGGTAGAAATGAAAGAAGTACACTATATTAGAAATCAATTAGAAGGCATGGATCAAAAGCTTTTGGAACTCTTGCAAAGACTACAAAATGTGGATGAGAGAATGGACTTAAGAGAAGTAAAACATAGTGAGTGGCAGATGGTAAATGAAAAAGTAATCAAATGTTACAGAGGAAGAGTGAAGATTTAGAAAATTATTCCCAAAGACAGAATTTGCAGTTCTTTGAGAAAGCATAAGGAAGCCTGCCTACTGGAAATATCCCTAATGAAAGAGACAATTCTACCGCCCCCGGAAGAAAAATTGAAAGATACAACTATTTCAAACGCTCATAGAATCCTCTTTCAAAAATCAAAGACAGGGGTCCTAGCTCCAAATGCTTTAGTATTCTTCTTAGAGTATCATATCAAAGAAAGGATTCTTTAAAGAGCCTATAAAGTACTTAAATCACAAACATGATTTGCGCTCCATATTTCCTGATTTGTCATGTAAGTTGGCACAGCATGGCCGGGAGATGAGGTTTTTGATGAATGAATTCAATAATCATACTATACTAGTTCAATTCGTACAACAATCGAGGCTAAGAATTCTCTACAAGACAAAATATACAATAATGGCTGAGATTGTGGAAGCCACAGAATTATTATAAAAACTAGATATAATATGACTTAATGATTAAGAGACGAAAGAAAACATGAGGTTACATGATTTGAGTGGAGGTGGTGAAGATCAATTAAGTTCAAATTTGATATCAGGCGGATGGAGAGGACGGAAGAAGATAGTTGAATGGGTATGGAAATGAGTAATCCACTGTAGAAATTAAAGGAAAATGAAAGACATCTAAGTAGACAGACCTCTGCACATTCAGACCATTACCTCTTATATTGCAAACAGCACATTCTAACACTACATTGAGAGGGGAGTCCCTCACCTGCCTTGCGGGGTTGAGGTCCAAGGGAGGTACTGGGATGAATGGGGGAAGGGACCAGGGAAATAGAGTGGGAAGAAAAGGAAAAGGATATGTAGGCACAGGAGTAACTGGTTAATCTTACTTTTATATGATTATAAGCAATGAGAAGCAATAATACCTTAAACATAGCATCATAAAAACATAAAAGATGTATGATATTACCGCATGATTTGAAGGACATCACACTATTGCAAGACACATCTGAGAGTTACAAATAGGGAGGATAGGGAGGTCTTGGTTAAAAAACATGTATGGTTGACATTAGGCTGTCATGTGCAACAGCAGTAATTCAGAGGTTTGCTACTATTATTAAAATAAATGCTGGGTAGAGCATTGCACAGAAAATGAATGATACCTATAGTAGGTGGATTTTGGTGGGGATGCAAAAAGGGGTATTAGATTAACTGTTGATTTGTATTGTGGCCCTATACAACCCAAGTATGAATTAGCAATCCATGCCAATCCAATTATAATAGTGGGTGACTAATATAGTGCAGGAAGAGAAGTATAGGAAGTATGGATCCAGCAATAGGACAAAGAAAAAAATTGCTTGTCACGTGCAAATCGAAATAGTATTGGAAACATGAATAGGAATGTATAGACTAAGGGACTGTTTGAGAGAAAGAACTACACCAGAAAGAGATTATGTTTATTATGCTAGTAAACAATAGATTAGTCAAGCTAGAGTAGACTATTTTTTGGTCTCTTCCTCACTGAGGTGTATAGAAGCTGGAATCATTCCACCAATTCTCTCAAACCATGCTTTACTTGCAATGGAGATAGCTTTTACAGAAGCCAAGCAAATCGGGAAAATTAAGAACTTTTGGAAGGGCAATCTGTCTACCCTGGCCAACATTGAAATGTATGGAAAAAATGTATAAATTTAAAGAGTATTTTTGTTTTTGATTAATAAAGTATCTATTAGCAGTGTTATTACATGGTTGTGTTTTAAGGCATATCTACGTGAATAGCTAATTAGCGAGAGAGACATAGTAAAATTGTTGATCTAATCTATCTAGAGGAGTCCAAAGAAGCAGAAGCTCTTAGTAGCCTTTAATCAGGTTAACCCGAGATCACAGTGCTGATGATATTGCACAGCTAAATTTACAAAGTATTTCCCATTTATATGAATAAAGAAATAATAAACAATTTATCAAAATGTTTTTGAAGAAAATAACAATATAGGTAAGCAACTGGATTGGAAAAGTAAAATGAGGTAAATCACGAATCAGGTTACAAATATCTGAAATCCAGATAATGACATTTTAGAGTCTGATCCACAAAAGGATAATAGATCAGTTAAAAACTCTGAATCAAACTGGATTTATTCCAGGACATAAACTTTTGGCAAACATGCATTATTTAGGATGGCTGTAGGCTATGGCAGAAACGAGGGTATTACAAAGGCTAATGGTTTCTTAACATTGATAAAGTCTTTGACTTGAGTAACTGGAAATATTTGTATGCTATAATGTTTGAGATGGAATTTCCAGCCCGTTTGATAGAAACTCTAGGAAGTAAAAATTACAAAGGGGCATATTTATCAAAGGTTATGGTCTCCCTTGCGCCACACAAGGGGACAAAGCATGGCACAAAACCTAGAATGAGATTTACCAAGCCACGCAAGGTAATCTTGCGTGGCCCTGTGTGACTTGGTAAATATGGAGTAACGCAAGGCAGCACAAGTCGCTGCCTTGCATTACTCTGCCCCAGGGAGACGTTCCACGGCTGGTGCATGTGTGTTCCCACACTTCCACCCATGGATTTTGGCACACTCCCAGATTTACCATGAGTGGTGGACCAGAGAATGCATCAAAATGCTACGCCTTCCCAGGAGTGGCATAATGAGGAGAAATATCTTTATTTCTCCTTGTTTTTTCCTCTTTCTACGTGTGATGAATTCTACAACACATATAGAAAGAGGAAAACGCCTCAAAGGATTGTTTTCATGCAGTAAGGTGCCCCTTCCTGCACAAAACAGCTGTGCCTGAAATGAAGGCACCCTTCAACCATGGTGCAAGGGTGCCTGCGTTGGCACTAGGCAGCCAAAAGTGCACCAGCACAAGGAGAGAGCAGGAATGTGCCATATCTTGATAGATATGGCACATTCATGCCCTATCCCTTTCACGCAACACAGTAAGGTGTCTTGCTCCGTTGCGTTTCATAAAAATGGTAAATATGGCCCAAAGTCTCTGCAGATGTTTTACATGAGGGTAAGTCAGTAGGCACCATCTCACTCAATTGTATAAGGGAGCAGGGGTGTCCTTAAGCCCCATTGTTGTTTACTTTATTAAACCACTTCCACGTTTGATAAAAAGAGAGACTACAATCATAGTAAGCCCTAGGAAATATATTTGCAATAAGGATTCCGTTGTAAGCAGATTATGTGGCACTCTTTCTAGATGCAACATCGGAACGTATTAACAAATTGTTCAAAGCGGTAACAGAATTCGCAAACATTTCAGGTTACAGAAATAATAACTCTAAAATGTAAGAGATATTGGTTCACTATGGTAAGGAAAGAATAGATGAAGAGTTTTCAACAATGGTAACAGATAATACTGGGCCAGAAGTACTAACATTAGGAATACCGATTTCCCAATTGTCATTCTCTCTGAATCACAATTAGGAAATCGGTATTCCTAATGTATGAAACTCTTTTGAGTTTCATTAGTGATTCCTAGTGGGTCGCAAATAGACCTACCCCGTCCTCCCAAATGACTTTTAAAATGTTCCTTTTGAACTGCCGCTCATTACCTAAACACTCCACTGAACTTCGTTTATTGCTAGAGGAATACAACCCTGATGCTTTGTTTCTTACTGAAACATGGCTCTCCAGCACCTCAGACCCTACGGTAGTTCAAGCCCTGCCCCCTGGTTACGTAACTCAGAGACAAGATCGAGAATTAATGAGAGGCGGAGGTCTGGCCATTATCTACAAAGATAAATTCAACTGCCAGACCTCAGCTAGCTTGATCCCGGACTGTGAAAGTTGCTGCTTTGCACTTGGCTTTTCCCCTACATGTACTTTTTCTGGTGCCCTTATTTATCGGCCGCCAGGATCAATTGGCCACTTCAGTAGGGAGCTTCCAGAAATGATAGCCAAATCGGTTAGCTCTTTCTCTAATTTCTCCGTTCTAGGTGATCTTAATATTCATTTTGATTTGGCATCCTCCCCCGACGCTGAGGCTGTAATTGACAATTTGGGTGCATTGGCACTGAAGCTAAAAGTGTCCGGCCCCACTCACCAAAAAGGACACCTTCTTGACCCGCTCTTTTCCAATATTGATAGCCTCGTAGTGGAAAAGCACATTCCCCTGCCATTGTCAGACCACTACATGGTCCCCTTTGTTTGGACCCTACAGGAGGGTGGTCAGCCACGGGAAAGGGTAAAAACGTGGAGTCGGAACTGGTCTAAACTCTCTATGGACTCCTGGGCATTAACCCTTGACAACACCAGACCTGTTCTAGGTAATGACCGTGAATTTGCCAACAACAAAGTTAATCAATGGCTGGAGTCATCTTTAGATACACTAATTCCTAAAAACTGGACGACCAGTAAAAAGTCGGGCATTGTGCAGCCTGGTACTCCCCCAAACTTAGAGAATTGAAACAACTATGTAAGCGCCTTGAGAGAAGCTGGAGAAAGGACTTCTCCACTATTGAGAAAACCAAATATAGAGAAGCCATTAAGGCCTATAAAACAGAAATTAGAACTGCCCAATCTGGGTATTACGAAAAGATAATCATCTCAGCCTCCAACGCCCCCGTGAAATTTTTAAAATAACGAAATCCCTCCTTAAACCTCCTGAGCCTCCTCTGCCTTCAGAGGATACCTTAGGACGCTGTAATAATTTGATACACTTTTTTTATAAGAAAATTGAAGACATTTATTCTACCTTTACCCCCCTATCAGTCTCTGTAAACATCCCCCTGGCTGATGATCAATACCGATTTCTAGACCCTCTTATTGAAACAATCCCTCTCATGGATATGAAATCTTTAAAAATGTACTTCAACCGTCTGAAATCTGGCTCCCCTAGTGATATTGTACTCCCCATCTTTCTCAATCAGGTCTTTGACTCTGTCGCTCCAGTTATTCTGGATCTCGTTAATATCTCATTTTCCTCTGGGATCGTTCCTTCCTCATGGAAACGGGCCATGGTCAGAGCTCTTTTGAAGAAACCTACCCTTGACCCTGAAGTCTTTGCTAACTATCGGCCGATTTCGCTCCTGCCAGGGATTGCCAAAATAAGTGAAAACAAACGTCAACTCCGTTCTCTCCGCGCTTTTGGAGGAGAATGAACGTCTTCACCCCTCCCAAACGGGTTTTAGACCCCAACAAGGCACGGAGACGGCCTTATTAGCGGTGGTTGAAGAATCGAGGAAAATTCTGGATGTCGGAGGGTCCACGGCCATTGTATTGCTCGACCTCAGCGCGGCCTTCGACATGGTCAATCATCAATTACTGATAGCGAGACTTAGAGAAAGTGGGGTTACAGGAATTTTACTCAAATGGCTGGAGTCTTTCCTGGTAGATAGGTCATTCCAGGTCTTTGAGGACAATTTCATTTCTGATAGGATGCCTCTGCGATGTGGGGTGCCTCAGGGCTCCTCCCTGAGCCCCACGCTTTTTAATGTTTATTTGCGCCCTTTGGCCGAGGTGGTCAAGCCCTTTGGGGTTAGGATCATTACGTACGCTGACGACACTCAGCTGATTGTGTCCCTCAATCTTTTGGACAATACTAAGATCAATTTGGCCAACTGCTTGGAAAGGGTCTCAGCATGGATGGATGGCTCATTCCTAAAGCTGAATGCAGCTAAAACCGAATTGATGTTTCTGGGTAAGCCCACTAACCTTGATACCAGTGCACTCTGGCCTAAATGTCTAGGTGTTATGCCACCCCCAGAGATCAAATAAAAAGTCTCGGGGTATGGCTGGACCACAACCTGAATTTTAGGGAACAGGCGAGTAGGGTGGCAGGTACCTGTTATGGTATCCTGAAAATGATTAGGAAAATTCTACCCCTTCTGCCCTTTAAAGCTAGGAAACTGCTGGTGCAAGCCTTGATCCTTTCGCGGCTTGACTACGCCAATGTGCTTTATCTAGGCTCCCCTTGCTCTACCATTAAAAAACTGCAAACGGTTCAAAATTGTGCTGCACGACTTCTCATGCAGGCTCCTAATCGGGAATCTGCTAAGCCACATATCATCTCTCTGCACTGGCTGCCGGTGGCCGAAAGAATCCAATTTAAGGCCTTGTGCATCGCCCATAAGTCGCTTTCGGCTAGGGCCCCGCCGATTCTTCGATCTATCATCTTCCCTTACCTCCCAAAAAGATCACTGCGCTCTGAGAAGAAACATCTTGCAACCGTCCCCAGAGTAAACAGAGTCCGGAGTGGTGGCCGTCTATTTTCCTTCATCGCAGCGAAATGCTGGAATCAACTACCAGATCATATTCGGCTTGAGGCCAACCATCTCTCATTCCGCAAACTTCTGAAGACTCTGTTGTTCCCTTGAGCTCCTGATATACCTCGGTTTAGGGCTTTGTCTCTAGCGCTGGGAGGCCGTTGGTAGCCATGCGCTCTATAAGTGTATATTCATTCATTCATTCATCCATATTAATGAGGTAGATTGCAATTTGCGACCTATTAGAAATTGTAGCCATCACAGGGATGATGACCTGCGGAGGTCAGCAGACCACCATGTCTGTGATTGCTTTTTAATAAAACAATCTTTTTTATTTTTTAATGCCGCCCACATGCATTTTAAAAGAAAAAATGAAACTTTGCAGTTTCATTTTTGAAGAGTAAGCAGTGGTCCGTGGGACCACTGCCTGCCCTTTAAAAATATCCATTTTCCATTTTCAAAGGAGAAGGGGCTCCTGGGAACGCCTTCCCATTTGTGAATGGGTTACCATCTCCTTTAAGGAGTAGGTAAAATATGAATGTTTTGCAACCATAATTAGATCCTAAAACGTTCACACATCCCATTCAGATTCTGTATTTAGAAGGTCTAAACACGCCCCATCCAAATACAGAATTGCAAACACAAATTGTGATTAATCACACCTTGTGCTTTATACATATGTAAAAGCATTTTTGCAGTCGGAAACTGCCCAATCGACTGTTTTTGATCGCAGAAATGCTCGTACATGTGGCCCTCTTTGCGATATCTAGGGATAAACGTGAAAGGGAAGGCCGTCGAGATATATAAATTAAATTATGAGACATTATTAACAGTTATTAGAAACAGTCAGGTGAAATGGCATCAAACACCACTCTCAGTTGTGGGCAGGATAAATTTGATTAAGGTGGTAATACTCCCTAAAAGCCTTTTTTATGTCAAGGTCTCCAATGTCATCTGGAAAATACTTTTTTGTTAAACTGAATAGCATGATATGTTGTTGAGTACTGGCAAAGGAAACTCCCAAGGTAGGGAAATTGAAGTTGTGTGCCCACTTAAATGGGAAGGAGAGAGCCCTCCTGGATTTTGAGGCACACTATTTAGCAATTATAGCTCAAAACCTACTAAAAATAATGATTGAGATGCGCAAATATTGAATATTATAAATATAATTACTATAGGGAATGGTGGCTCCGGATTTGCAGTTAAATTTGACAGCCCAAACGTTTTTAAAAGGGTCTGCTTTAAAGCTCTACAAGTTTTATGTCAGGGTTACAATCAGTGGGTGAAAATATTTGAGAGAGAGAGAGAAGCTCTGGATGATCCCGGACAGATGATGGTTAATACAGTGTAAACTGCTGTCAATACTTGAATATCGAACATCAGTATGTAACACGCGGATGTATAAAAATAAAATTAATAATGTTGAGCTACTAAAAAAAGGCTGCATAGTGTCAGGTGGGTGTTTAGTTTATTTCGCAAGGATTTTTAATACTTTGAGTGATCAAATTATATTGTGACATATGTGATTTGAAGGCTTTTATCCCTACATATCTAATTTCAGTACGCGCCTAAACCTAAATTTAAAAAAAAACAACAACAGGGAGAGGAGTGCAGAGGGCAACAGAGGGTAGGGTAGAGAACGAGGGCACGAGTTATCAACAGAGAACAGGTGAAAGAGATGAGTTAGTAGGAGAGAGAAAGAGGTAAATGAAGGTGGAAGAGACGGGAAAGGTTATGTGACAGCAAAGAGTGGGAGCTGAGAGAGAGAGGCGAGGGAACAAAGGTGTTGAAATAGCATGTTCGGTTGTGGCATGTGGGATCAGAGTATTCAAATGTGTTAACATATCGAAGCCAATTGGTGGCTGTAGGACGCTATATCGAGGTCAAAAATTTTGACCTACAATAATATTACATCCCATCCATTTTCTACCACTAAATCTTTAAAGTAAGTATAAGATTACTACTTTAACCTCCATATCAGCTTACTATTAGCTATTATATTCACCTGTTATTCTTACCTATACTTACCTTGCCATGTAGTTTTGAGTTTGATGAAGTGGATGCAGACTTATTGTCATGTGATATAATGTATTGAGGATATACAGAATTAGTGCATTGTGTTCATTGTCTAGTCTCACAGTGAACATTGCATTTTTCTATGCTAAAGCATGCAGCTGTAGCTTGTTGATGCTTTCCAAATAAATGCCAAATTTAAAGCACATTGTCCCCATGCGGGTTATGCATTACATGAAAAGATATGCCTTTAAAGATTAAAGTTTAGACAACTAGTCCAATAAATTCATGTTATTAGCTTGCGTTCACATGCTACACTACTTTAGATAGCATTGGAGCAGTAAGGTTTAGCCTGTTAACATATACCATGTGCATTAACCTCCTGGGAGCTTTAAACCACTGAGCCTGGAAAATCTGCAAATGATTTTTTTGTCACAGATATTGCCTGGGCTGCTTGTTATACGAAGCAATTTAGGGTAGATGGCAGGTCAGTGGAAACTGCACAGCTCAGGGGAGAGAAAAAGGAATACAAATGGTGAGATATGCACAGGAGAGTTTCTGCCATACAGCAAATGACATTTCCAATTTCAACACAATATAAGTAACATTTGTTATTAGAATATTGGCCATTCGTAGCATGCACATCACAGGCCCAAATGTCTCTTGACCTTTAATGTATCCACTCCCTCTAGCAGCTATAGTGTGCGCCTTGAAGTGACTGCTAGAATTCACTGCAACTAGACGGCCATGTTACAAATGACCAATAAATGACGAGAGTGATGCAGAATAATCTTATTGTAAGTCAGTGGTTGTCTCGGAGAGTCTGGCGATAGGCTGTCTCATTAAAGACCGACCCTAGGTCTGTCTAACTGTGCCGGTGCAGGCGAGGATGTTGCACACTAGCACGCATTTGTGAAGTGTAGCTGAAATCAGCCAATGAGCAGCTTCTACCTGCTGAGCAGGGCAGGTCAGAGGCCATTGATAAACGCCCAGCAGAGAAGAGTCAATTACCTCCTTGATTCTCGTGTCTCAGGAGGTGTGGGCGCTAAAATGATAAAATGCACAAGATTTGACGAGCCCAGAGTTGACAGCTTGGAGACAAATGAAATTTAGCGTTGCTGTTCCATTCGCTCATTCTCGTCTTTAGGTGGCAAATGTTCTATGAATCAGCCCCAGACAGACATTTACAACTGTCCCTTGCAATCAGCACACGTATTCGTCTTCCAGAAGAATTGTTTGACACCGGACAAGCTGCTGGAAATTAAAAGACTGATTTGACAAGCGCTTCTGCTGTGGAGGTGATCCTGCACACAACTGGGGGGGGTTGCATTTTGAAATTCATCTGAAGGCGTTCTGAAGTTTGGTGGAATGTTGCTGACTTTCATTCATTCCAAATCCATTCTTTCTCAAAATAAAATACACATGCAGGGCTCTCAAGAATGCAAATAGAATAGAACTGTCTTTCCAAACTCAGCAGTTCATTGCACATTGACTTATTATTGGTGGGATTGACCGAATAATTACCAGTAATTTTTATTACTCCGATTCCTAGTCCTGCTGCTCATAGACCCCCCACATCATGAGTTTGTCTCACTTCTTAAACAGATGTTAGCTATTAATACAAATAAATATCTCTATTCACTATGTACTGGTAGGCCCTTTACTAAGCCCACCCCTTCCTGTGACGTTTTACACCATCACTTCCTCTTGCATACCAAGCTTTTCTTAGCCTTCAGTGATCATATTGAACACCAAATCATTATTGGGAGGGAAGGGTTGGAACTTAGGAGTTTGACGAAGAAGACTTGGACACAAAGTAATGAAGATTAACGGTAACTAGCTTGTAATTGGGGTATTACCTCCTCGTCTGTCTTCCTCGTCCCAGTCCCAAGCTATATAGTTTGGCCACTGAATAGAGCATTAATAAACACACAAACATGAACGCAAAACACTGCAACACTGAGTGTTGTTCATCTGCACAATCGAAAAGTGAAATACAATTATTGAAGTACAGCACCCAAAATGGAGGCACCAAATGAGGTAAGACAACATTTCCCATGCAAACTCAGTGATGGGAAATAAAGGTGTGGATAGAAGTGGCCACAGCACAAATATCTTTCAAAGAGGCCGCTCCGAAAGCTGCCCCTAAAGTTGGAAGCTCCTAGTAAATCACTCCTGAACCAGAGCAGGAGGGTTCACTCCCAAATTTTATTAAACCCAAGAGATGACTTATCTGATCCAACAGCACAAGGTGGCTGTGGATGGAAGCTGCCCTTGGTTGGCCAACTGAAAGGTACCGAAGCGGGAATGGTTCTACTTAGATAAATAGATGGAGCCTTATGCACATAAAGGGAATGCAAGCGAGCTTCCTCATCCATTGAAGGAGAGGGAAAAGACTGGATGAACTAGGTGCCCAGAGAGATGAAAGGAGGAAATGACTGTAGGAAGATAAGAAGAGTCAGGACACAGTACGACAATATCAGTAAAAAATCTTACCAAAGGGTGAGCACAAAATAAAATCCCAATTTCTCCTAGTCTGCACCCTGAGAAAATGACCACTAAGAAAAAAACCTATAGGGCCTTATTCACAAAGGTAAACTGACACGTTTGCGTAAGTTTACACTTTTTCAGTATTCACAAAACTGCATTTTAATATTAATTTTACGAGTGCGGAGACCCCGCGGTCGGGGCAGTGAACTTCGCACATAAAAAGATAGGCCTGTAGTATTAAAATGCAGTTTTGTGAATACTGAAAAAGAGTAAACTTACACCAACGCGTACGTTTAGCTTTAAGAATTAGGCCCCTAGAGTCAAAAATTGGATTGATACTCAATGCAAACATTCAAAAGTTTCTTACTGAAAACTATTGAGAACAAAAGGTAAGTCCCATCAAGGTTCAGGAGTATGAACCACTCACTGAACGCATCAGGAAAGAAATTTTCAGGAGATGACACATCACAGATACAATAGATATAAGGTCCGAAATTCTGATCGTTCGCACAGCAGCTCATTTGCTACGTAAAGCAGATACTGATAAACCCAGAAATAAACCGTCCCTAAGGAAATCAAGGATCTTGGTTGTCTCACAGAAAGCAGCCTAACACCCCTGGAAGAACACCATGTTTCAATATTCCTACTAAGTACAACTATGTACACAGAATCAGAGAATACTTTGTGAAGCTGGGTGGACAAGAAGCTGAAAATTTGCGTCCATGATTTCTAGGGAAGCAAGGAAATCTCCTGAAGCTACCACAGAGTGGAACTTTTCTGCAGGGTTACCATCGTGAATGGTTGATGAGTTAAACAATGTTCACCTCTTGGATTCCCTGGAAAAGCTTGTGAAGTCACTGGGGCAATGTGGAACAGGGGTTGCATGGAAGAAGTCCTCAGGCGTTTCCCCAAAACTGACCTCATAAATTAACCTGATGATCTGAAGACCCTAGGAGTCTGACACACCCTTCCTAAGTTTGTATAAGTCCAGCAGCCTTCCTCTTACTTTCTTGGTATAGTGAAGACTAGGGTGGTGGAGAAGTAGGGTCTGTGACAATAGGCTGGAACTGGGACCTGTCAACATAGGGACCTCGCTGGCAATGTCCCCTGCCACAAAAGGGATGCCTAGCTTCTTTAGATGGAGAAGGAGGAGGCCCATAAGATGTATGGAATTCGTACCACCTACACCTTCCTGAAGAACGAACACAAATCAAGAATTTGTGATCCTCAACTGATATTTTCACTAAGACATCCTTCTTAGGGCTAAATAGTTTTGTACGAGAGAAAGACAGGTGACTAGGGAGGCCATTTTGAGAATTATCTGCCTTCCAGACCTTCATCCAAATGTGTTTTCTGGCATCATCTGAGGAACCCAAAGCCACCACTGTACCACACAGGCACTTAAGACCGCCATCCGCGAGTCTGCTTTATATAATGAAGCGAATTCCTCCCAGATGTTGGTCAGGTGATATCTGCAAGAACAGAATCTTGCAAAATTAGGATGCGCCACATCTTTCCATTCTCTACCCAGTACATTTCTGACAGCATTATGTATTGACTGAGAATCGTGTTCTCTCTCTTCTCTGATACAGAGTGAAAAGGCAATCGTCATATTCAGCAGTGGGGGAAGAAGGAAAAGGAAGTATGTGGGGTCACCTCAGTGAAATCAGCACCCTGTAAATATCATCCCCTCTGTTCAAGTTCTTATCCGGACTCATCCTTATGTGGTTTTAGGGATATTTCCAACCTGCTTTTCTTGAAAAGAGGAGGCACTTCACGAGCTGTAAGTGCAGCCTCAAGAGCTCACTTAAGAAGAGTCTCCAACATATCAACAAAGGCAGCCTCTGCTCACAAGGCTGGGCTGACAGGATAGTTCATCCCAGAAGATTCCATTTCCAAATTATACCATTTGATGGTTCTTTTGCAGTACTCCGTGCTCTAACTGGCATTTAAATAGGTGCAGGAGAATGCTTCCCATGTCTCCTATTATCTAGAGATAGGCCTGCCCAAAACCCCACAGGACTGACTCCCTCACAGAGTCAGGCAGAGGCAGCAGTCTCAAAATCATGCGTTATGTGACTCTGGGGCATATTCACGAGGAAGTGGCGGTGAGAGGCGTTAGCCTCCTTGGCTTAACGCCTCTCACCGCCACTCGGAAACACCAGGCTGCACCCTATTCTCAAGAATGTGGTGTAGCCTGGCGTTTCCCCTGCGACGGCGCTAAGTCTCACGACTTTAACGCCAACGCAGGCACCCTTGCACCAGAGTGCAAGGGTGTCTGCGAGCAGCGAGGTTTGTTTATGTACAGGAAGGGACACCTTCCTGCACATAAACAAACCTAAAATGCCATTTAGTAACTTACATGTGTGCTGCTTCATGCAGCACACATGTAAGTTACAAAACGGCATTTTTTAAAGGTTTGTTTATGTACAGGAAGGGACACCTTCCTGTACATAAACAAACCATGGCATTTTGCTATTTCCATGTGTGCTGCACAAGGCAGCACACATGGAAATAGCAAAACAGAGGAGAAATTAAGCATATCTCCTCGTTTCGCCACCTTAAGACCAGGATTTTTCTGGTCTTAGAGTTCGGCGCTGCCACCTATTATCGCCGCCCTTGATAATAGGTGGCAGTGTCGAAATTCAATGGGTGTTGCGGTGGTACGCCCACCGCAACACCCACTGCACGCCCCTTTTCACGCTAAGTTTAGCGTGAAAGGGGCCCTATTCTCAAGGCAGCGTTAAGCCACTTAACATTGCTTTAAGCCACGTTAAGTGGGTTAACGCTGCCTTGAGAATAGGGCGCTGGCCCTATCGCCACGGGAACATCAACAAAAGTGACGTTCCCGTGGCGATAGGGGCTTGAGAATATGCCCCTGTTTCCTAAACGCCCAATGGAGGTAAGCGGAAGTCTTCGCCTTTAACTTGTGTGTAGCGTTTGCTCACTTCTGAACCTGATATCCATGCTTACCAACTGGCAAAACAAAATGAAGGCCACTGACCCAATAAACAGTAAGCAATAAACTAATTGTGAGAGTGGGGCCACACTAAAAAACTTTCGGGCAGCAGAAGAAAGCCACTAGAGAAGGCCTATCTCAATCCTCAATTAATCATTACAAAAATAAATTGCTTTAATATTGTGCAAGCATGCTGGCTATAGAAAGAGCTGCAGTAGCCAAACAGTATAAGATTACATTTTTATATATATAAATGCATCTGACCATATTTTGAACAGGACAAACAAGTGTATGCTTTCTAGAGATGAAAAACAGAAGGTAGTGCACACTGATTGAAGACATTTTATATGGATTAGATAGGTAAAATCTGTCCATGTAGCGAGACAAGCTCAGGACTAAATCCGGACTGGAACAATTTCCATTGAAATGGCAACTAAATTTGCACGAACATTCAGTTTTACCGATAAAATTATATTGCACACAAATGATAATGTGTGGAAATCGGATTTCGGTGAATATTTATCATTTGTGCATCACCAAGAAAGTGTCTTGACTTGCTTTGGCGAATAACAAAACAGAATTCCCTGATGTGCTCCCATTATGTATACGTAGATCGTCTGAATTTTTTGGTGGTCCAGTTAGGGTGCACTGGGTGGAGTGCTGGCACTGGGTGTGACTGTCTCCTTCATATGAAGAGATTGGGGGCCATATGTACAATGAAGTGGCGGAGAGAGGCGTTAGCCGTCATGGCTTAACGCCTCTCTCTGCCACTTCTGAAACGCAAGGTTGCACCATATTTACAAGAATGTGGTGCAGCCTTGCGTTTCCCCCTGAGATGCCGCTAAGTTTAGCAACTTAGCGCCAATGCAGGTACCATTGCACCATAGTGCAAGGGTGCCTGCGTGCAGGGGAGGATTGTTTATGTGTAGGAAGGTGTCCCTTCCTGCACATAAACAATCCTAAAATGCCATTCTGTCACTTTCATGTGTGCTGCTTCATGCAGCACACATGAAAGTGACAAAATGACATTTTTTTAAAGGTTTGTTTATGTACAAGAAGGCACACCTTCCTGTACATAAACAAACCATGGCATTTTGCTTTTTCTATGTGTGCTGCACAAGGCAGCACACATGGAAAAAGCAAAAACGAGGAGAAATAATGCATTTCTCCTCGTTTCGCAAACTTAAGACCAGGATTTACCTGGTCTTAATTTTGGCGCTGCCTCCTATGTACGCCACCCTTGTACATAGGGGGCAGCCGTCAAAATGATTGAGTGTTGCAGTGGAACGCCCACCGCAACACCCACTGCCCACCCCTTTCACGCTAAGCATAGCGTGAAAGGGTGCCTTATGTACAAGGCAGCATTAAGCCACGTTAAGTGGCTTAACGCTGCCTTGTACATAAGGCGCAGCCCCTATCGCCACCACAACGTCACTATAGGTGACGTTGTGGTGGCGATAGGAGCTTGTAAAATTGCCCCTGTGTGTTTGTTTCAATTATTCAAATACATTTAATGGTATTCACAATACACATATCATTTATGTATTATTGTACCCCGCCAAGTGTAGAGGGGATGGGTGTTTTTTAGCAAGCAGTTTGCACTAAATTATGATGTATATTGATTGGTAGCTATATAAAATTGTCAAATATGAACTAATTGGGTTTTTGTTTTGTCTCCTATAGTAACAACGATTGCTTCACTATTGAATTACAAAACAAATATAAAAACAAATAAATTAACTTAAATGTACAACAATTCTTGAAAGTCTGAGTTTATTAAATACAACTTAAATCTACATACATTACCTTCCTTATACATATATACCTTCAGGGACGTGGCTTAGCAGCCTAAGATGGTGGCCGTGTGAGCAGCCCCAATTGCTGAGCATCAGACAGGGGGAAAGGAGTCTGCACCCTAATCGTTGTGGCGCCCACTTGATCGGGACTGAGTGCGAGCGTACTGAAAGGGAGAAACACCAAGGAGACCCCAAAGCAGTGTCCCCTCGAGGGAGAGTGGTGTGCCCCACTAGGGCCGGTACCGTGGGACTATCCCAGTCTATGAGTAGCTGGCAGCGCCCCTCCAGACCCACAGTGCAAAGGGAGGGACTTGTAGGACAGAGTCCTCCCAGCAGAATACACTGGACGGGTAATAAGGAGGGGAACGTCCCTAGCAATATGGGTAAGCCCAGCGCAAGACAAACAGGACCTCCTCAGGAGCAAGAAGAGACCTCACAGGACGGGATGCAGGCCGAGCAGGCGGACCCGGTACAGCTGCAGTTGACTAAGATCCTGGAGGCCATCGCAGATACGAAGGCCACGCTGCACCAGGATATCAGCAGAGTATCTGTTGGGCTGGGTCTCCTCCGAGCAGAGCACACGAAATTGACCGAGAGAATGAAGCAGACGTAACTACACTCGTTGAATTGGAGCCAGCACAGCGGGCGCTGACTGTTCAAGTGGGAGAGCTGGCAAAAAGGGTCTGCGTGTTGGAGAAAAGGGCCGAAGATGCTGAAGGCAGAAATTGGAGAAATAACATCAGGGTGCTGGGCCTGCCTGAAGGAGTGGAAGGTAAAGACATGGTGACCTACCTGGAGCAGTGGCTATGGACGACAGTTGCGCCAGAGGGCCTTTCTGCCTTCTACACCCTGGAGAGGGTGCACTGTGTACCGGCCAGGCCCCTGTCCCGGGGCGGCCCCTGCGCCCAGTGGTGGCCAGACTCCTCCACTTCAAAGACAGGGATTTGCTCCTGCAGAAAGCCGGGACTGAGGGCCCGTACGAGATAGACAACAGCAAAGTCTCTATTTTCCCGGACTACACTCTGGAGGTCCAGAGGAGGCACTCCTCTTTCCTTGAGGTCAAGAAGGTATTGAGGGAAGAAGGCCTCCAGTACTCTTTGATATTCCCGGCACGATTGCGCATAATTGCGGATGGGAAAGCCCACTTCAATGATTATCCTAGCTCCACCTGGAAAAAGGGTTGAGACTTACAGATCTGGAAGCCCTCTGGCTTGATGGGGTGCTGACTCAAGACCCGGAGCCCGCGAACCCAGAAAACGTTCTAGGAACCAATTGAGACATAGGATCCCGAAGAAACCGAGCTCGTCACAAGCACAGAAAGAAAGGGCGGAGGTGCTGCAGGCTGTAGCGACCATTATGCAGGAAAGGAAGACCCCATCAGAGGCTGTGACCCACTCTTCGAGGGAAACTGAGGGGATCGAATCCGACTCTTCTCGCGCTAGTGGAACTCCGCCGCCGGTGGTGACTCCGAAGACAGCAGATGAGATTATTTAGCGCTGAAACATGGCCTGGGATGCTGTGACCCACTGGAAGATGGAGGCGGCTGGAGATCCACCTGGGGTCCGGACTGGCTTGGACAGTCTAAGGCCGGTGCACCTTATGCACCTCATATCCATTTTGGTCAAACCTTCGGAACTGCTGCACCCCCCTAGGATCCTTACCCCGTGGGGTTTGGGTCTTCCTTAGCACATAATGTTGTACGCGAAGTTTGGACGGTCGGCCATTGCTGGACCGCTCTGGGACATGGGGGTTGTTCAACATGGTGGTTTTGTTTTTAAATTCTGTTGTACTGTTTGCAGATTTGGGTGGAAACGGTTGCTGAGGAGATTCGACAATGAGGGGGATGGCGTGCTGAGTTCTTTGAGTGTTGTACTACAACTATGTCTTCTACAAATAACTCACTGAAGTTCATTTCATGGAATATAAGGGGGATGGGGTCTATGGCAAAGCGGCATAACATATGCTCCTACCTTAGGCACAGAAGTGTGCACATAGCCTTCCTCCAGGAGACTCACTTAATCAAGGAAGATGTTGCAAGACTAGGCAGAAGGTGGAGGGGGCAGATTTTTGCAACCACCTTCTCTGCATATGGCCGAGGAGTGATGATTTGGGTACGTCCAGGAGTGCCCTTTGATCCCACGACCACCCTGATAGACAGCGAAGGCAGATACGTCCTCCTGTCGGGAAGGTTAGCGGGACAGGAGATAATGCTAGGTAATATTTATGCCCCTAACTTGGATCAGGTTGCTTTCCTTCCCTCCCTCTCGGTCAAGATGGCAGAGCATATGGGGGGCCCAGTGATATTGGGTGGTGATTTCAATTGTGTAGCAGATGTTATGGTTGACCGATCCCACCCCCCCTCGTGGGCGCACAGTCACGCCATACCGCTGCTGGGTTTCGGGACTGGATGAGTCGCTGGGGACTGGAAGATATTTGGAGGGTGCAGCATCCAACAGACAGAGAGTATTCTTTCTTCTCCCCGATTCACCAGGACCGTACTAGAATTGACACTTTCTTGTGTACCTCGACCCTCAGCGGCTCTATTGTTGACACTGAATATTTGGGGCGTACCATTTCTGACCATAGCCCATTGCTGCTGACGCATCGGCCCCTAGAGAGGCGCCCTCTGATCCCCTCATGGAAGCTTAACCCGTTGACACTGGAGGATGTCCCGTTTAGGGCCTCACTGAACACGCTAGTTGAATCCTACGTTCACGCTAACGCCCACACAGCTTCATCAGTACTAGTCAAGTGGGAGGCATTTAAAGTGGTGGTGAGGGGGCACTGCATGGGCAAGTCCATTGGGATACACAGAGAAATCCGTCAAGAACTATTAGATTTGGTGCACAGACAAAATATCGAGTTTTTTATTTCGAAGTACAAGAATATCGAGTTGTAAATATCGAGGTACAAGAATATCGACAGCAAGAATATCGTGGACCAGAATATCGACAGTAAGGTAAGAAATATCGGGTTTTTTAATAACGAAGACAGTAATATCGTTTGTAAAAATTTTGTTGTTAATAATATCGATGTTTATATTAGTGTTATGTATTTTAGTATGTATTTTGAATGTATGTGTTCTATATTTTTGTTTAAGTATTGTATGTATTTTTAAATATATGTATTACATTTTTAGAAGTTATTAATTTTTTTTAAGTAAATTTTGCGTTTTAGTTCCGTAGCGGGTTGTGGGTTTATAGGGGAATAGGGTGGGAAGTAATTTAATTATCATTAATTTATTAATATTATTTATTAATTAATATTTATATATTTAATATTTTATATTGTTAATTGCGGTAATTAATTATTTTATCAATTAGTTATTAATTGGTTGTTAATTATTATTAATGATTTGTTAAATAAATTAATTATGTTATTTTTTTAGGAGCGGGTTGTGGGTTTATAGGGGAAAAGGATGGGAAGTAATTTAATTATATTTAATTAATTAATATTATTTATTAATTAATATTTATATATTTAATATTTTATATTGTTAATTGTGGTAATTATTTTTTTTATTAATTGGTTGTTAATTATTATTTATTATTTGTTAAATAAATTATGTTATTTTTTTAGGAGCGGGTTGTGGGTTTATAGGGGAATAGGGTGGGAAGTAATTTAATTATAATTAATTAATTAATCATTTTTTATTAATTAATAATAAAGTATTTATGTTTTTATATTCCTAAATGTGGTAAATAATTTATTATTAATTGTTTGTTAATCACTAATACATAATTGGTAAATGTGTAAATTGTGTTATATTTTTAGGAGTGTGTTGTGTGTTGATAGGGGAGTAGGCTGGGAAGTAATTTAATTTCAATATAATTTTTAAATTTATTTTAAGTTGTTTTATATTGTTAATTGTGTGAATTAAATTATTATTTATTGTTTTTAAATTACTAATTAATTATGTTAATAGTGTTATGTTTTAGAACATTGGTGGTGTCATTTATAGGGAATATGGTGGGAGGCAAATAAAATTTATTTTATTAATTGTTTGTTTATTAATTTTAATTATTTTGCTTGAGTGGGCATAGAAAATTATTCCCCTATGCAATCCAACACTTTCTCTACTGTTGCACTCACTGGAGTGAGAATAGTAATTTTTACCCCTACGCTATCCAACACTTTCCCTGCTGTTACATTCACTGCAGTGGGAATAGTAAATTATTCCCCTCTGCTATCCAACACTTTCCCTACTGTTGCACTTGCTGGAGTGGGAATAGTAATTGTTACCCCTCCGCTATCCAACACTTTCCTTACGGTTGCATTTGCTGGAGTGGGAATAGTAATTGTTACCCCTCCGCTATCCAACACTTTCTCTACTGTTGTACTCCCTGGAGTAGGAATAGTAAATTATTCCTCTCCGCTATCCAACACTTTCCCTACTGTTGCACTTGCTGGAGTGGGAATAGTAATTGTTACCCCTCCGCTATCCTACCCTTTCCCTAGTGTTGCACTCGTTGGAGTGGGAATAGTAAATTATTCCCCTCCGCTATCCAACACTTTCCCTACTGTTGCACTTGCTGGAGAGGGAATAGTAATTGTTACCCCTCCGCTATTCAACACTTTCTCTACTGTTGTACTCCCTGGAGTAGGAATAGTAAATTATTCCTCTCCGCTATCCAACACTTTCCCTACTGTTGCACTTGCTGGAGTGGGAATAGTAATTGTTACCCCTCCGCTATCCTACCCTTTCCCTAGTGTTGCACTCGTTGGAGTGGGAATAGTAAATTATTCCCCTCCGCTATCCAACACTTTCCCTACTGTTGCACTTGCTGGAGAGGGAATAGTAATTGTTACCCCTCCGCTATTCAACACTTTCTCTACTGTTGCACTCCCTGGCGTAGGAATAGTAAATTATTCCTCTCCGCTATCCAACACTTTCCCTACTGTTGCACTCGCTGGAGTGGGAATAGTAATTGTTACCCCTCGGCTATCCAACACTTTCTCTATGTTGCAATTCTTGGAGTGGGAATAGTAAATTACTCCCCTACGCTATCCAAAACTTTCCCTACAGTTGTACTTTGTGGAGTGGGAATAGTAATTGTTACCCCTCCGCTATCCAACACTTTCTATTCTGTTGCACTTGCTGGAGTTGCAATAGTAATTTTTACCCCTACGCTATCCAACACTTTCCCTACTGTTGCACTCACTGGAGTCCTCCAGCTGCCCATAATGGCTAGGATCTCCCTGTCTAAAATGGTTATGTTACCCCAACTTCTCTATTTTTCTGTCAATCTCCAAGTCCTGATGCCCCCAGGGTGGTTCCGTTTGCTGAACTCTCTTCTACGTGACTTAGTATGGGGGGACGGGCGCAGGAGAATGTCCCTGAAGATGCTCCAACGTCCTATGACAGAAGGCGGACTGGGGGTACCGAATTTTGCGCTCTATATGTTAGCATCCCAGCTGCAATGGTTAGCACAGTGGTTAGAAGAAGTAAATGTGGAGGGGGTATGTCTGTCAGAACCTGGTGTTGGCCCTGACAAACTCTTGGCCAAATTATTGGACTCATCGATTGCTGTTCCGTTCCGCTCGATGCTACAATCCACAGCCTTACAGACATGGAAAAGATGTCAGTCTAAAGTACGGAATTCCATAAGGTACACCCCACTGTTACAGCTGGTGGGACTCCTGCACGGGGTGCCTAGGATGACTTTCTTGCCTGAGCAGCTGGCGCTCTGGACAGCAGTGGGTTGGAGAACGTGGGGGACTGTTTCTCTGACGACATGCTAATCCCTTTCTGGGAACTAGCGGAGGATAGTGGCCTCCCCCTGGGGCAGTTCCTGCAATATGAGGCATTGACCCGAGCCTTCGGGCAGTTGTGGGGAAAGGGAAGGGAGGAACCTGGAACTCACCCAGTGTTGCATGCACTACTTAAGTTTGGCTCCGCGGAGCACCAGGTGAAGTGGTTCTACGCTGCCCTGCTAGCCGCATCGCTCGACCCTCTGACTGGTTTGCGGGAAAAGTGGGAGAAGGTTGTAGATGGGGAACTATCAGATGTAGAATGGGGGAAAATACTGCAATACCCAAGAGGATATCCCGTAATACCCGTCTGAAATACACACAATTCAATTTTATACACATGACCTACATGACACCCCACCGCCTTCACGTTACATACGGAGGGGAGGTGCGTAAGTGCCCAAGGTGTGCCCAACTGGGCGCAGACTTCCTTCATATGACATGGGAATGTCGGTGGATGCGAGAGTTTTGGGAAGCAGTCCTAGCGAAAATTAAAGATGCTTTGGGGAGGGAGCTGGCCCTCACAGTATGAATATGCTTCCTGGGACTTTTCCCCCGACCACACAAGCGTAAGGTAGGGAATAGATTGATAGATTTGGCTCTGGGGCTGGCCAGGCGGAGAACTGCGTTGGAATAAAAGTCAGCTACGGGACTTCAGGTGGCAGATTGGAACCGTGATGTGATTAGTTGGGCTGGAGCTGAGCGGAGAGCGCTACAGTGGGAGGAAGCCAGGGGAATGCGGCAACGCCCTATAGCAGAACTTTGGAAGGAGGCGTTGGCAATGTGGGAGACACCCGCACAAACTAGTGGACAGGAAGAAGAGAGCAAAAATGGGTAGGAGCAACAAGAAACATAGGGTTGCAATGCTCAAGTCCCAGTAATGAGATATTAGGGTTGAACAAGATTTTGAAATGAACAATTAGCTTTAAATTAGCCAGGAGATGTTGGAAGACCGTAGGATACCAGAGTGGACCGGTGAGCCTCAGTAGCTCGCCTGGACACACACAATGAGGTACAGCAATCAAAGTACCCCGAGTCAGTCACATACATACAGCTAGTACACCCTTCTGCATAAGTTTTAGTTAATGTTTGCGGTTATTGCTTCTTATATATATATGCATGCAAAACAACGGCATGACCTGCTGGTATAGATTGATACCTATCTCACAGTGTCTAAAGAGAACGTGAATCACATAGCGGAGTGGACAAGAACATACTTAGGAGTAGGCCATGTACATAAGAACTGTGATAAGATGAATGAATGTATTAGTAAGAAGTTGGACAACTACCATGTGAATTTCTAATAACATATTGTGCCGCAGTTCCAAACAATGACTACAATTGTAACTGTAATTTTGAATACACATGTACGAGATATGTACTCCTGCTTAATACAAAATACAAATAAAAATATGCTTAAAAAAAAAATACATATATACCTTCCATGTACTTATGTATCTTTATATATACTTGTGTATCTTTATTTTTATTACTTTACTTCTAATTCTGCATCTCCAATGCACTACCCTATACCTCAACCTATACCACTCTCAATATATCCTCTACCTCCACTCTGAATCATCCAAAACCTCATTCTACTACTCTCTCCAAAACAGTACCCAATCTCTCATCCTATACCTCTCTCAATATACACTATATCTCTACTCTCTGACTCATCCCAAACCCCATTCTACTACTATGATCCACAAAACAACCTTTTCTAGACTCTTCCCTCCTCTACCCTCCTTGCATCACCTCATAACTCTTTTACTATTCAGATCTCCCAAACAAACCTTTCCCTCTGACTCTTCCCCCTCCACCTCCCCTTTTACTCATCCCAAACCTCCTCCTACTGCTATAGGCTTAAACAAAAAAAAAACACTTTCTAGACCCTTCCTTCTTCTATCCCTCCACTATCCTTTTCAATCCAACTAACAGACTAACATGTCCACTGCTCATATTAATTCCATATATTTCGCTATACTAATTCCCCACTAATCCTGTTTAGGTTCTGGAGTAGCATGCTACCTGCCGAAAAGCACTTTGACACCTCGTTTGGGGTAGCAAGCGCTATATAAATGCAAACCCTTCCTCTTCTACACCTCCACTATCCTTTTTCAATCCAAATAACAAACTTGCAAGTCACCGCTGAATTTAATTTAATATCTCCCTATACTAATACACCACTAATCCTTTTTGCATTCCGGAGTAACGTGCTACTCGCCAAAAAAAGCTTTGATGCCTCATCAGGGGTAGTAAGCACTATATAAATGCAATTACAATACAATACAATACAAGAGGAAACCGAATGAGGAGGTTACTGATGTCTTTAGTAAGCATACACCTTGCAGAGGTCCCTGGCCTGTACATTTTCCAAAATGAAAACGTGCCCTACCCATCATTTCTTTTACATTTCTTCAGTTTCTCCGAGTCAGTCGTGCCTTGGTAAGCTCCCTCACAGCTGTGGTTTCATTAGTGCAGCATGTTTAGTGGTACAGGTACCTAGAAGGATGAGAGTCCTACTGAATCCCAACTATGACTGTTTTTATAATCAAGTTGAGGGCGGCAGGACCCATATCTCCAGCTTGTGTTAGTGCCCATGATACCCCCACCCCCTCAGTCCCCGTTGAAACACACATTTTCTTTAAACTTCATTGGGGTAGATTCATGATCAACAGCCTTTGACCAGGCAAACATTACCAAAGGCGCTAGATTTTGCTTTCTATAGTGTTATTCCCCATTGTGATCATTATAAACTGGTGGTTGGGGATTAGTTATAGTATTGTGTGCAGAAGGTTCTTTATAAGAAACTTTCTTCTGACCCGTTTCTCTTTGGTATCTCCCATACAATACTTTGGGAGAGAAAGAACAATTGGGCAGCATAATGACACCAAATTTGCCACACACACGCAGACCATTTTTTCCGTTTGCTGTCCAAATGTGGTGTAAATAGGTTCAGCAGTTTCTAGAAATAAAAAAAAAAGAAAACATGTAAAATCAATATTGACAATATTGATAGGTTCATTTCATAGATATTTTGGTGAAAAGCTCATAAGGTTCACAAACAGCTTTACAAACTTCAAAAAGTTGTCAAGCAACATCCAATCTGATTGGTCTGGGTCCCTAATCTGTTCCAACGCTGGTGAAGGTTCACAAACCCTGAGCTAAAGCTGGTTGAATTTATTTTCTAGACTCCATTCTGCAATACAACAAGCCATTCACCGGCCAGATTATTCACCCTCTGTTGTACAAGAAGCATACAGGAGGAGCATATGTGGTATGGAGAACACACCTCAACACCAGTACAGATTGTTCCAGTTAGATCCTGCCCCGGGATAGGTTTCTGCTCATTTCATTGGTTTAAGGGGCTTGGAATCATATCATGATCTCCTTCTCGACATGTGCACAGGCACAAGGGAGTATTTGCACTGCTTACTTAGCTTGTGTTAGACATGTACCGAGGACAGCACAGTACCACAGAGCGGGAGTTGTCGGACTGGCCTGTAGGGCAATCGAGCAGTGGCTGGAGGGCTGGCCTGAAAAATGTCATTATATGGGCCTGTTTTTTTGGCATTTATGGTCTGCTGGGGCGGTTTTTACCTTTGATTTCCCTAATATTAAAACAAACATTTCCTGCAGTAAGCTCAAATCCATGCAGTTTTCCATACCTTGCAAAACACGTAAACATCGGGTCTTTACAGTAGGCCTGGGCGGTAAAATCCACTCCGCTCGCGGAATTTGCGGAATTGTGGCAATTCCGCGTTCCACAGAGAACGCGGAATTGGCAAAAATTCCACGATCCGCGGCGTAGCGGAATTTTTTCCTTGTTCGCGCTTTCAAAATTCGTGTTCGCGCACGCGGTAGTGACTTACCGGGATCCCTGCATTCGCCGACGAGTTTTCCTATCCGTTCGCGTGCGCCACGAGATTTTGGTAGCCGGCCCCGCGATCCCGCGAGAGTGTACGATCGCGAACACGTCATTCGGACGCACCATCGGACATCCGCGTTCACAAAAAGGGAACACGCATTGCGAACGGGCGGGACAAGTGAAACAAGATGGCGGCGCCAATTGGCGATCGCATTGGCAAGTTTGCAAGATATTTCCCCCCGAGCACGCAAACAGCGTCCCCGAACAGGAAAAACGCATCGCGAACGGGCGGAACAAGCAATTCCGTGTGCTCGCGGAATCCTGCGTAGCTCGCGGAGATTTTTTTACATCTTCGCCGAACTTTGCGTAACGCGACTACGCAAATTCCACCCAGGCCTACTTTACAGGGTAAAAACTGCCCCAATTTGCAAACTTGGCCACTTATTTAGCAATCTAATTCACTAATGGGGGCCACTGTCTTGTGGTTTGTGGCCTCCTGGCCTGCCTGGATACATTGGCGTAGGCCTGGCTGCCATGATGACTTTTGCGCACGTTACTCTTAGCCGTTGTTCTGTTGCCCTCTGCTCCTGCCAAGTTATTTTACAACTGTCTGCATTTTCTGTTTCTCACCTTTTCTCCTGTACCCTTTGGGCTCAGTCTGAACAACAGTTACAAGGTCGAAAAACACGTCCCTGGTTGTTGCTGATATGGCCAGTCCCTCGCACCTAGACATAACACTATGTACAGCTGCCATGGGGAAATTGGTGGGCTATTAGTATAGCGTTTTTCCCTCTTGGGAGGAACTTGAAGAAAACCTTTCCAGAAAGAAGAGCTGTGATTGTCTGCTGATGTAGTCTTTGCATCTAGAGACTGAGGTATGGGGGTTCGCTTGTCAAAGCCCAGAGGTCTTCTATTTTTATAATACAAAAGCTACTAGCACGGGGAGGGTGGTAAGGTCATTCAGCCCTCTATCCACTGCTTTATGAAATGCTTTCCCCGTTAGTGTCTATGGAGTTGTAACTATGCTGATTATATTATTCTTATGCATTATGCTGATAGTACTGTCACGTGTACTGTATCTTAGAGCACGTATGTTGAAATAAACATTTTAACCTATACTGTGTCTCTTCTTACGCCGGTTGTGGACAGGTAGGAGTGAGTGACGAAAGGGTGTTCTTGCTACTGCGAGTCCTGAGAGAGAGAGATACCGTGTTCTGGGTTGTCTAATCATTGGTACATTGTTGCTAATGGGACGCTAAGGCTAGTTGGGTTGGGGTTTTAGGTGCTAAGGTTTATGTTTGGCTCACCACTATATTCCGAGGTCCTATTATCCTGTGCATAGCTCTGTGTGTGTGCAGAATCCCTATAACATGGCGCCCAACATGGGGCTGCTTATCTGCGGGACGCTTGAGTAGTGCTTGTGCTTGTCCACAATACCCCTCACAGACGCTTCCGGAAGCGTGTGTGACGGTTATACCTCCTATATTGACGTTTTTATAGGTTCTTTCAAGCTTGAGGTTGTTAAAAGGTTTCTTAGCTAAAACCCTATTTGTGCTGCCTCATTTTAGATTGTCGACTATTTCTAGCCTACAATGGCTGTTCAAATTGCGGCACATAGCCGTGCAGCGCTCCGGACACACTTAACAGTGTATGGAGTGCCTGACACGGGTGTCGAGCTGATCTTTGTGGTACAAGCTGATCCGGCTTTCCACTTTGAGGTGTTCTACTCTTTGGTCACATTTCCGACGGTGGATGGGACAGACAAATTGTTCCATGAATATACAGCCACCGCAGTTCCTAATCACTATAGACCGTATAGGATTCTTGAAGTACCGCTCACGGCTTGGCAGCACCGCGTTTCGTTTGATGGCGCCCTCCCCCAACCGGTTACCACGGTTCGTTTAGGCCCCTTGTCTATTGATGGGGCCACTTGGCCTGTTTTGGCCGGGTACACCCCACATCCGCAATATATGACGATACCAGTCGCGGATCTGCGCAAAATGTATTCGGCTTTGGTGCGAGTGCATCGAGCCTTAGTGCAATATGTTACAGGCAACATCCAGGGAGCCCCACCTGGAGTTGCGGGCCCTCCAGCTGGTGCAGGCGCAGTGACCATAAGTCCTGTCATGGTGAATTCGGTGATGGGCAAGCGCCCACAAAATAAGGATGATTTTCCTTATTGGCTTGCCGAGAAATTTGACCAGCTGGAGGCAGTTTTTCCAAACACAACACCGGTGGATAAACATAGAATTCTTACGATTAGTTTGCCAAAAGACTTAATCCCCGAGTTGACAGCATGCAACAACTGGGGTAGGGTATTCGCAGCAGTTTATTCGAAGTGTTTCGGCACCCCTTCCATGACGGTTCTCCCCTCTGTAATTAAACGAGTGCAGGATGAACATGGCCCTGAAGCGGCTGTGGAATTAGAGATGAGACTGGTGGGAGTGTTCGAAGTAGTAGCTGAACTGATCCTTGCGAATGTCAAGGGTGATGCAGTGAACTTCCAAGTAGCTAATGCTTTGGCTTTGGTCCCAGAATTGGACAAGCCGCGCGAATTACCGAAAATTATAACCCAGGCTTATAAAACTATTGGCCGAAATAGCCTGGGCAATAAGCCTTTTGCAAAACAGCAAACACAATTGCAACAACAACAACAACCTAAAACTCAATCTGAAAAAGATGAGAAACCAGTTTTTACTAAAAAGAGCTGGAGGTTGAAAAAATAGGGTAAGCAACAGAAGAAGCCGGGGTCGCGAGGCGCATCCCCTGTTTCTGTCTCTTCTGAACGCACATATGATTTGCGCGATAGGGCGAGAATTAAATCTCCAGATAGGTTTCAGATCCCTGATACGCGTTCTCCTCGTTCTTCACAGGCACAGACAACTTCACAAGCCAGTGGAGGTGATCGCCAGGATAGAGGAAGGGGTCGAGAGGCTCCCCAGGGACGAGGTCAACCTCAACAACAAGTCAGAGGGAAAGCAGAAGACTTTCAACGTTCTCGTCCACAATTTCAGAAGAAGAAAGTTGCCGCTGTAACAGCGAAATATGCCACAGACGGTGAGAACGAGACTCCTGAATTGGACGTGGGCAGTAACCCTCCTAGACAGCGCCGCGGAAGTTACCATAGTGCGGGAGGCGCTACGTCCTCATATGGAGGTGACAGCAACTGAAACATTCATTACTGTTGAAACAGCCGACACCAGAGTGGCACCCCTGACAGACTATTTAATATCGCCATTCAAATTGAAGGTGATATACAGCGTGTAATTAAAGGGATTTTTTGGGAAAATCTGACCTCTTCTTACGACATTTTGTTAGCAGAGGCGGATTGGCCACCCCTATTCGTACTTGCTGCGCGTAACGGGGAGGAGGTAATCCTTCCGAGCTTTTCTCGACATGTCCCAAAGGACAAAGCGGAGGCTCTTGCAGCTGAGTGGGCTGTGTCCCTGGCTCCTGCGTTATACCGCAACCACGTGGGTTGGGATGAAGATTCTCCCCCCCATGAGATACCTTTACGGTCCCTACCGCAGCCACAACCCCAATATCCCATTAAACGTGAAGCCAAAGGCCCCGTTTCTGAAATTCTGACTCAGTTAGAATATCAGGGAGTAATAGAAACTTGCGTATCACCCATGAATAACCCCCTTTTCGCGGTTTCTAAACCCGATGGATCGTACCGCCTAGTATTGGATTACCGGCATTTGAACTCTCATTGTCGGACCTTTGCGGTGCAAAATACCCACAGTTCTGCGCTTGTAGACAGTCTTATTCGTAAAAAATATAAAACGACACTTGACCTATCCAATGGATTTTACACGCACAACTTAGCCACGGAGTGTAGCCAATGGAGTGCTTTTACCTCCGGTGGTAAACAGTTCAAATGAAGGCGACTCCCTATGGGCTACAAAAATAGTCCAGGTGTGTTCGCAGCCCGTGTTGTCTCTTTGTTAGACGGCATAGAGCCAGATGCATCTTCGTACGTCGATGATATTTACCTAACAGACGACGAGTTATACCCGCATCTTTCCAGAGTGGACCGCATTATTCTCGAGTTTGCGGTATTAGGTTATAAGTTTAACTTTGCCAAATCACACATTGCTGAATTAACAGTTTTGTTTTTGGGCTACGAGCTCAACAATGAAGGTAAGGGCTTAGCCCCCCACTTCTTGGAAAAATGTGCACTTTTGTGCCCTCCTACTACTCTGAAAAAACGTCAGTCTTTGCTGGGTTTCCTGAACTTCGGGCGTACTTATATTCCCGAATACGCCCAGCGTATCAAGCCATTGTATGCCTTGATACAACCAAACTTTTCAAAGTCTTGTTGGCTTCCGGAGCATTCCTCCATTCTGCGGTCTTTGCAGACAGATCTTCTTGAGTCTAAGTACCTGTTGACACGTGATAACCACACAAACCTGGTGATTAGAATAATTCCGGGGGCAGTGGGTTTCACGTATTTAACCTTTAACGAGGGTGACACAGTACCCATCGCATACAAGTCACATCTGTACACGTCCGCAGAACTGCGCTTTTCATCTGTGGAGAAAGTTCTGACTGCAGTGCAAATGGCGATTCTGAAGGAGTGCGCACTGGCACAGGGAAAGCGCATTCTAGTGGTAACACCCTATCCTGCTCTAGAAGCAGTGACAAAGGCAAGTGTACCGAACTCTAAAGCTTTGCATCCCCGTTGGATACAATGGGCAACTTCTTTGACATCTCCGGATGTCACATTCATTTTCGATTCTTCACTACAGACTCAGGAGTTTTTACAGTATGAATTCGTTCATCCTCCTCCTCCTCTGTCTTTACTGCCGCTTGAGGATTACGACTGTGTGATCTACACCGATGGTTCGCCCCAACCGGCCACGGGGTCCAAGCATGCTTATTCAGCCGCATGTGCTATTGTTGCAGGTACCTTTGTGAACGGAGAGTTCAAGTCCACTGTAGTGCATACTCAAACACTCGGGGACAGTACTGCGCAATTGGCCGAGCTGCGCGCATTGGTGCTTGCGCTTGAATTCGTAAATCCGGATGTGACCACACTTATTGTATGCGATTCTTATTACTTTGTTCAATCATACAATGACAATCTATTCTTTTGGTCACAAAACGACTATAGAGACGCTAAAGGTAGCACAATCAAGCATAAGATGCTTTGGGTTCGGGTGGCAGAATTGAGACAACGTTTGCCACTCACACAAGTGGTTCACACCCTAGGCCATCAGCGGGTGGGCGCACACACTGTTGGTAACGGTCTGGCAGACGAAGCAGCCAGATCAGCAGTAGTCACGTGTTCAGTAGCAGCAGTTACCAGATCCATGTCAAAAATTGACACCGATATTTTGGCAGCTATTGCTGCGACAAAGGAAGGTGCTAATTATCCTAGGGGTTTTCCTTCCAAATATTCTTATAAGTTAGGTCCCGAACAGGCTCCTTATGTAACAATACCAAACGTTGGTGATCGGCTGATACCCAACGCGGATCGCAGACTTTCCTTGATAACGGCAGCACACGAAGGCATGGCTTCGGCTCATGCTGGAGTGTCTGCGACCGTTTCCATCTTGCAGCAGCGGTACTGGTGGCGTGGTTTATATAAAGACACCCGTACTTATGTGCTTTCTTGTGACGTGTGTCAACAGATTAAGCCTTCTACGGTTACACGACCACCACAGACTTCGCTCTACATTGCTAACAGACCCTTTGGGTGTGTTTACTTGGATCACTGCGGTCCATTTTCTTCAGACACTGCCTATAAATATATCTTAGTTGCAGTGGACTCGTGCACACGTTTCATCTGGGTCTGGCCACAACGGAGTGCTGACGCTCGAAATGTCATCAGGGATTTGCGTGTCTTTGTGGGAATCTTCGCATGCGGTACCTTCCATTCTGACCAAGGTCCAGCGTTTGCCTCTAAGGCGTACAAGGACGCAATGGGTTCACTGGGGGTACGGGTGAAGTTTTCGTCTCCATACAGACCTGAGGGTAATTCAATTGTGGAGCGAATGAACCGTGATTTAAAGCAATCCTTGACAGCTAGGGTCTTAGGTACTGGCAGGAACTGGCTGGCCCACTTGTATACCGTACAACGTGCACTTAATAATCTCCCTAGAAGATCTCTGGGTGGGCGGACCCCATACGAAATGCTCTTTGGCATAAGAATGTTTGTGCCTGACCTTGATGGTCTAGACATGGCGGCGCAACCCGCCAAGTTTGATGTAGATAACCATTCTACTATGTTACAGGACTTACAAGAAGCCCGAGACAAACTTGCAAACGCACATTTACCTTCAGCCACAGATACTGCTCTGCAGATTCCGGTTGTCGGCTGGCTTCCGAAGATTGGAGACCTGGTTCGAGAGAAGGTGGAGAACAAGAAAGAATTCGGCCCCTCTTATCGTGCACCGGTTCCAGTCCTGGGTTTGAAGGGAACACGTACAGTCATCTTACCACCGCTTCCTGGTCGCAAGGAGAACAGATACATCTCAGTGGAAAATGTCAAGCTACAACAACTGGCCGATCCTAAATAGTGTTACACCAGCGGTCTCTTGTCCTGCAATTTACCGGACTTGTGTTCGAGGCCCTCCTGCCCGAACGGTCACTGATGTTACAATTGAGATGATTGATTTGCCTGAAAGTATACTCGAACCTCCAGTTACCACCTGCATGGACGAGAACGAGTATACCAATCCCGAAACAGAATCTGTGGCTCACTTACCAACAATGCCACTGAGTCCGACACGTTATTCCTTTGACTCGGATTCCACCACGTCGATTGTACCGTCCAAGTTCAGTATTTTTGTATCCTGGTTTAGAGACAATTTTTTGATTCCCCCTTGGACATACATTTGGTTGGTACTTTTCTTGGTTTTTTTGTTCATGTCCATTGGCTTTGTCACAGTGTTTTTTCTAATGATCAATGGTCACTATTTGCCTGAACGCTCTGCTGTGAACAGTGTGGCTGGAACTTTGGCTCCACATTCCTCATCTCACATCATGAAGCGTGACCACACATTGGTGAACATTTCAGCTTTTCCAGTTGCTGATGGCATCATATGGGATGCGGTAAATTTTCAAATTCATGGACCAACAGAAGTTATTAATGTACCGAATGTCCTTCGAGTTTCCATGGGTGATGTAGTAAAAAGTAATATTCATTCTGATGATTGGGATGTGCATGCAGTTGAAGCATTGTTTGCTGATTTGAAATATTATGCTTCATTTAATGCTGAGGATTTGTATATGAATTCTGCGAATTATGCCGATTTATACTGTTACCAGCATTGGGGCAACCATTTTGTCCATAGACCGAGTGCACTACGTAGCCCTGTGACCTACACTCAATGGGAGCATTGCCCAAACCCTTTATCGGGTAGCTCCCGGACTCTTCGAAATAAATTTACTTATTTCACTGATTTTAATAGATCGAACCCTGGGTCCTATTATTTCAAATTACCTGCCCCATTCACACAGAAATTCATGTTGACCCACACTAAATTGCTTTATTCGAATTCCTTTTTAAAGGCCTTAGCTGTGGGTGGTTATGAATACTGGACGGAAACTGTGGATTTGAAGTCAATCTGGGGCTCCAAGCCTTGGCAGGTGCAAGGCACCGAGGCCTTGCACCGTGCCTGCCTAATCCCAGCCCAAATGGTGTTTTTGAATGCTTCGATTTATCAGACTACGTGTTGGGGTCTGGCTACTACAAAACAAATGAATACACCATCAATTCCATCCCTGTCTTCCACTTTAAACCACAGCTCGCACTTTAATATGTCCCTTTCGACTTTACAGGTTTTGTTTCAGAACAATTCGTTTAATACGTCTACGCTTGTTCAGTCACCTTGGTTGTCTTGGCCCATATCATCTAACGAGTGCCAACTGCGTTTTCATGACACAGTTTCTGGCTATACTCAGGACAAGCCCGATCCTAGGTTTTCTAACTCCCGTACTGTCACCACCTATTCTGTTGGTAAATTATGTAAACAATGGTTGCAGCATTCTTCCCTAGACTCTGTTAAACAACATTTGTCCCTCCTTTCAGGCAATATTGATCTGTCCGACTTTATATTGGGACCTCGTGGTCCACGACCGAAGAGGTTCATTTATGAAGCTTATAATGAACTCTGGAAGCTATCGCAAATGGAGGCTGCTTCCCGTTTACGGGAAATAGACCAAGCAAATTTGGAAAAGGTGCTTGCTTTTGTTGACAATAGTATTAATACCCTGTCTTCCCGCATTTACACGTTGGAGAATATTGTGTCCTTTGTTGTTGATATTGTACAAGATGATGTTTCTGTGTTGTATCATGGTCAGAATCAATTACGTTCAGTTATGCAATTTGCGTGGACTTTGCAAACACTTAAGTTGGGTAAGGTTCCTTGGCACTTTTTGAACACCACTGCCTTATTTCTGCCTTTTAATTTAACTGACAAACAGCAGTTCATGTCCATGAAAGATGCAGTTTACACTCTGTTACATATCGAGAAAGTGGAGCCCTTACCATTCTCTGTAGCGGAAATAGATTCTGCTGTGTGGCTAGTTCATGGGGTTATCGCATTGCCTTTTTCCTTGTTTGAATTTAGTTCATGCATGAAACATTATCCTGTGGGCCGTTTCCAGCCTTTGGGTAGTGCCTTCCTGCATGAACTTTGGTCCCTCCCTTTCATGTATAAATGCCTTAGAGATGACAAGGAAGTTTTTCTCACGGGGGAGTCATGCGATTCAACAGTGGGTCATTCCATTGTTTGTAAACATATTAAATTGCACGGAGCTTGTAATGTTTCCGCTCCGAATCTTGCTTGTGTGTCAAGGGGCATTCCAGCTCCTGCTATTTCTCCTACCTTTACTTTGCTTACAAATGGTAGCTATTTGCTTTTAAATAACGACAACTGCTGTGGCATGCAGGCCGGCATCCCTTATATTGTTACTGTATCGCACAGGGTTGTCTGCTGCAAGAATGTGCTTTTTCCTCCCCCTCACGACATCGTAGATAATTCTATTTGGCCTTCCATTCCTAATATGGAGGCGGATTTCAATAAACTGAGCAGAATAAAAGCGCTATTATTGAACGAGGAGGTTATGCTCACTTCCGCCCGGGAGACATTTGTTCTCCAGGTGGCAAGTACCCACAGTGAAATACAGGCCCTTTTGAACACTAACCTCCCACAACATTTCGGTGAATTAATTCACCGTATTTTTAACGCATCTAACACTGAAGGTCTAGTGCATTTTTTTAAAGTGGTGGGGTCCGGCCTAGTGTCCTCTTTCCAAACTATTTTTGGTGTGATACCGGCGTTTATTCATTCTATTTTTTCCAGCGTCTTTGGTGGCTTTCCATTAATCCTGGCTTTGGCGACTGGTGTACTACTGTTGATCTGCTTCCTTCGCAATGGCTGCTCCCCGATGGGCCCTTCTCGACCCCGGACGCCTACTGCTGCTCCGTGAGTGCATTTTATCTGGTTTCGGAGTTTTGCCGTTGGCGACACTGAGTGTGTCCTATACCCTTTCTTTTCGCTTTGCGTGTTTCACTTGCGTGCAACCTGTGATGTCTTGCATTCGCTGCCCTTTCACCTGGGCCATGGATTATTGCCTCTCCAATACGTCGTTGTCTGTTCCGGATTTTGTTCGGTTGATGGGTCCCTTAGAGGCCCATGAACGGGACTGTTCCGTTGCAGGCTGCATGACACGTGCGGCTGACCTGGGGATTTTGGCACAATGGGATATCTGGGCGGCTGCTCAGAATCTCCTACAACAAAGCTATATTGAATATCACGCAAGCTGTCCCGCATTGCTTTTGGATGCTCCGTCCTCTGAGGAGCATTCCTGCAGCTTTGACCTGTTGGACTGGATGGCGTCTACGTTTTCTGACGATTTCAATGATGTACTCTTGGACGGTATAGCATTTTTCTGCACTTCCACGTTTTTGGATTGATTTGCCGTTCACTTTCCGTGGACTGCCTTGCTGACTGTCTGTTTGCAGCCTTACCGCGTTCATTGTCCTTCATTAGGACTCCTTTCGCGGTGGACGCCTCTGTTCTGCTCAGGTGTTTTGAACTCTGTCTTCGTCCTTAGTCTTGGCCGATGGACTGTCCAGGGGAGGGTGTCTTGTGGTTTGTGGCCTCCTGGCCTGCCTGGATACATTGGCGTAGGCCTGGCTGCCATGATGACTTTTGCGCACGTTACTCTTAGCCGTTGTTCTGTTGCCCTCTGCTCCTGCCAAGTTATTTTACAACTGTCTGCATTTTCTGTTTCTCACCTTTTCTCCTGTACCCTTTGGGCTCAGTCTGAACAACAGTTACAAGGTCGAAAAACACGTCCCTGGTTGTTGCTGATATGGCCAGTCCCTCGCACCTAGACATAACACTATGTACAGCTGCCATGGGGAAATTGGTGGGCTATTAGTATAGCGTTTTCCCTCTTGGGAGGAACTTGAAGAAAACCTTTCCAGAAAGAAGAGCTGTGATTGTCTGCTGATGTAGTCTTTGCATCTAGAGACTGAGGTATGGGGGTTCGCTTGTCAAAGCCCAGAGGTCTTCTATTTTTATAATACAAAAGCTACTAGCACGGGGAGGGTGGTAAGGTCATTCAGCCCTCTATCCACTGCTTTATGAAATGCTTTCCCCGTTAGTATTCTATGGAGTTGTAACTATGCTGATTATATTATTCTTATGCATTATGCTGATAGTACTGTCACGTGTACTGTATCTTAGAGCACGTATGTTGAAATAAACATTTTAACCTATACTGTGTCTCTTCTTACGCCGGTTGTGGACAGGTAGGAGTGAGTGACGAAAGGGTGTTCTTGCTACTGCGAGTCCTGAGAGAGAGAGATACCGTGTTCTGGGTTGTCTAATCATTGGTACATTGTTGCTAATGGGACGCTAAGGCTAGTTGGGTTGGGGTTTTAGGTGCTAAGGTTTATGTTTGGCTCACCACTATATTCCGAGGTCCTATTATCCTGTGCATAGCTCTGTGTGTGTGCAGAATCCCTATAACACCACTTTTATTTTGGTGCCCATGCCTATTTTCTGTCCTAGTATGACCCTGGTTGCCTCTCTGTGTTACTGGGCTATGCTGTGTACAGCTTGGTCACTAACTCAGACATTTGTCAAGTTAGTGCATGTACAACACATAGCTCCCTTCTGGGTCTGTTCATGAGCCCAGATAAGGATCATGACTGGGCCCCTGGCGTGTTGTAATTATGCATTCAGTGCAAACACATACAAAGCTCACACTGCCTTCAGTCTTGGTTTCTTCTATGTAGACAAACCTAATAGGAGAAATCGAAAAGCTTGTTACCATGAAATAACACTCACCCATACTCATATCCATCATTACACTTTAGACCTACCCTACAGAAATACCCACCTAGCCAATAACACCAGACCTAGACATTTCTAGACTGTTTACAATCAGCAGGTAGAAAGGCATGTCACCCACCTAAGTGGTAAATAATAACCCTGGGCGGTAAATTCTGCTCCGCTCGCGGAATTTGCGGAATTTTGGCAATTCCGCATTATGCAGAGAACGCAGAATTGCCGAAAATTCCGCGATTCGCGGTGTAGCGGAATTTTTTCCTTGTTCGCGTTTTAAAAATGCGATTTCGCGCGAGCGGTAGCGACTTACCGGGATCCCTGCGTTCGCCGACGAGTTTTCCTATCCGTTCGCGTGCCCCCCTAGATTTTGGTAGCCGGCCGCGCGATCCCGCGAGAGTGTGCGATCGCGAACACGTCATTTCGGACGCGCCATCGGACACCGCAAGAGTGTGCGATCGCGAACACGTCATTCGGACGCGCCATCGGACAACCGGCGGAAGTTTGGTGAAGCTCGCGATGCCGAACACGCAAAATTTGCAATCTGGAGAAGAAGAATATCTGGAGCAGCATAAAACCTTCTCGAAAATGATGATTTGGATGAAAAAAACTCCTCAGATTGACATTTGGCTGTACTTTTTGGTGCAAGGAGTCCTTTTTTTTTTTTTTTACTTTTTTGGGGGAGAGGAAGGAAGTGCCCCAGAGTCTCCAACTTCCTGTTCCTGTCCAGCAGGCTCCTCCCAGTGCTTTGTCCATGTCCTGTTCACTTTCATTTGGATTTGGAGCTGGAAGGATCACTCTTTGTGTCTGCTGCATCATATATCATTGGATTTGAGGACTTTTGGATTTGAGGACTTTGGGATTTGAGATTTTACAAGTAAGTTGGTGTTGTTTGTTTGACTGGGGCATTGCAGTTGCTGCAACTACAATTTTGGTACTTTTCATAATTTTAAAAAAAATGTATTGTGAGTAGCCAGTAGGCCCAGAGCTAGTCATGGGTGCATGATGAAACAACTGTTCCTTTGGTGTGTGTTGAATTTATTTGAAACATCATTTAGGGCATGGATGGCATTGGATTGAATGCAAAATGTGTATTTTTTGGGGTATTTCAGTTTTTGGGTGTGTGTTAAATAAATGCCTTTGTTGTGTGTGTGTGTGTGTGTGTGTGTGGTGTGGTTGTTGTGTAACTTGCACACCTTGTTTAGCCCTGTGGATTTTCATTTTTGCATTAAATCTGTGTTGTTTAGCATGCCTCTTTTGCCTGGCTATTATAGGCCTGTTTCAGTTCATTGTTTTCCAGGCCTCCTGCTTGTGACTGTGAGTGTCCATGTGACTGGTGGCTATTTTGTGGTGGTAGTTATAAGTGTGCTGCTTTTGCCATATAGGCCTGCATGTGTTTCCTTTGTTCCTTTTTGGCCTAGGCTTCTTGTTGTGGGCCTGGCCATGTGGCTGGCGGCCATTTTGAAGCCAGGCAGTGTGCTTTTGCCATAGGCCTGCATTGTCTGTCTTCGCTTTCTTGTTGTTGTTGTGGGCCTGGCCATGTGGCTGGTGGCCATTTTGAAGCCAGGCAGTGTGCTTTTGCCATAGGCCTGCAAGCTTGTGGCCTAGTCTGCCAACAGTCCTTTCATCCAGTAGGCTCAGAGGTAGTCATGGGTGCATGAAACAACTGTTTCTGTGTGTTCTGTTGAATTTAAACATCATTTAGGGCATGGATGGCATTGGATTGAATTGTAAAATGTGTTTTTTGTGGGGTATTTCACTTTTTTGGTGTGTGTTAAATAAATGCCTTTGTTGTGTGTGGTGTGTTTGTTGTCTAACTTGCACACCTTGTTTAGCCCTGTGGATTTTCGTATTTTATTGCATTAAAGCTGTGTTGTTTAGCATGCCTCCTTTGCCTGGCTATTACAGGCCTGTTTCAGTTCATTGTTTTCCAGGCCTCCTGCTTGTTGCTTGAGACTGTGAGTGTCCATGTGGCTGGTGGCCATTTTGTGGTGGTACTTTAGTAGTGTGCTGCTTTTGCCATATATGCCTGCATGTCTTTCCTATGTTCCTCTTGGCTTACTGCTTCCATCCATCCCCTTTGCCAGCTGCAGCTCCCTGAATGACGTGATGAGCAAATAATTTAATGCCAAACAAACAGGTTCCACTTCCATTACATTTGTATTTTTGTTTTTGTTCTTCTTCTTTCCTATCCTTCCTGAGTGTACACAGTATACCATGAAAGCCCTTGTTGTCAAAGTCTCACAAATGGCTACACTGTTATGTTTTTTTTTTATAACTTAAACTGAGTTAATAAAATTTAATAATATAACACTAACAAGTGTGACCACCACACACTAAGTTATATATTATATTTGTTTGTTTGTACTAGTAGTACTTGAACCACAACAACAAATGCAACAGTTCACTGATGTTCTTCTCCTAGCTTCTTTGCTTTTAGGTGCACAAAAAGACAGAGGAGGAGGTGTCATCATCACCCGTTGTACTGCCAGACAGAAGTCCTGCTGCGCACAACGTCACGTGACGTGTGGCCACAGACATCTCTGCAACTTGTGCAACAGCGTCCTGCTGACATCTGAAGAAGATGGCCCCAAAGAAAGTTACCAGGTCCTCCAGTACCAAGAAAGTTGCCAGTGAGAAGAAGGAACAGAAGAAGGAAGTGGCACTTACCAAGACTGGTGTGCCGCCCACGATGTTTTTTGGGAAACAAAAAATTACGCCTGCAGCAGCGGTGTCCGGGGGCCAAGCTGGGAGCAGCACCTCTGCATCAGCGGGCCCACCCCACCAACCTAGGCCCACGCCCATGAGTGTCGCAGAGGTAGCCAGTCTACTAACGAGCAGTGATGTTGTAATGTCATTATCGCAAAGTAGTACCGAATCAACGCAGGCGGAAACTCAGCAGATAAGTGGGCAACAACAGCCGCAACAACAGCCGCAACAACAGCCCACAATAGTAGTTGTTGCTCCTGAAATAGGGGCAGTTCAGGAAATCGAGCTTCCTGCAGACGAAGAGGAGCAAGCCACTCTTTCAGAAGATCCATTGTCTTCCAGATCCCCAGCAAGGAAAAGTAGGGTTAGTCCATCAACTTCTTCTCCAAGCCCCGCTTCTGATGATCTAGATGCCACTTGGAATCCACCAGCTCAGTCTGAGAGTGATGCACGCCACAAGACAAGGCTAGTGAAAAGGAAGGTTCCAGAAAGCCTTAGAGTTATGGAGGTAGATGTAGAAGAGGGGGATGATGATGATGTCGAGCAAGTCATCATGAACATCACTCCCGGCCCAGAGGAGATGGAGACCAACACTATTACCCTATCCAAAATCGCTGCGAGGGATGTAGCACGGAGACCACCCAAACAGGTAACACCACCTCCAGCTTCCATATTTGCATTTGCAAAGGCCCGGCATGGACCTACATCAAGCTCAACCACCACCTCAGTACTAGGTAGTGGTACTGTAAGTGCGCAGAGTCAAATTCCACGCCCACCCTCCAGTTCATCTGGCATTGAAAGTGGCACCTCCAGCAGCACCAGAAAGTACACCTCCCCAGTTTGGGACTTCTTTTCGGTTAGCAGTACGGAGGAGAACATTGCTATATGCTCAATTTGTCGACACGCTGTTAAGCGGGGTAAGCTTGGTACAAACTATGGTACCGGAGGCCAAACAAGTCATCTCAAAAAACACCACATCATCCAGTGGGAGGCTCACCTACTTCGCTTACAAAAAAGTAAAACTGCACCCATTGCTGTTGGTGGGGATGAAGAAGTAGAAGAAGATATGATTGCGGTGGAAGGTGAACAAGAGGGAGACATTTCTAGCCCTGCCCCCAGCAGTGTAGTGGTACCGCCCACATCCTCAGCAACATCTCAGTGGCACCGTAGTAAGAAGAGTCATACTCAGAGTCAGACTGAGACACCAAGGCAACCGAGTACTGCAATGAAAAAAAGTGCGTCGTTGAGCCTAACTGGGTTCAAGAAGACAGCTGCACCACAAAGGAAAATAATCCAGCCTACCATTGACAGCATGTTTAGGTTGGAGGGACAGTACGAACGCAACCACCCAACGGCACGTTTGTACAATGCAAAGCTGGGCAAAATGTTAGCGCTGGACCTTCTCCCTTTTTCTTTTGTGGAAGGGGTGGGTCTCCTTGAATTTGTGTCAGCCATCTGCCCTAAATGGAAGGTTCCCAGCCGGTCCTATTTCGCCAGAGTTGCTGTTCCAGCACTACATCATGATGTGCTGGAATTGCTTGGACAAGCTTTGCAGCAGAGTGCTGTTCACAATATCCACCTGACAACAGATATGCGGACCAGTTGCCAAGCCACTGATTACATGTGCATCACTGCACACTGGATATCTTTTGTGGGGTTTAGAGAAAAGATATCTGAAGCAGGTGCTGCTGACACTGCTGAGATTTTTAATGCTACTCGGAAACATGCAACTGTAGCCATGTTCGCCATGGAGAAATCTCATACTGCTGCAAACATTTTGGAAGAGTTTAACAGCAAGGTCTTTGAATGGCTGCGCCCAAGAGGGCTTAACATTGGTTTTGTTGCCACGGATAATGGCGGTAATGTACTTAAGGCCATGGAGGATGGTGCCTATTTCAGGGTCCCGTGTTTGGCGCACTGCATTAACATTATTGTTCAAGACTTTCTGAAAAAAGAAGCCACAGTCAACAACTTACTGACCACCTGCCGAAGAATATGCACACATTTCAGCCATTCTTTTAAAGCCCGGAAGCAGCTGAGGATCATTCAACATGAATATAGAATGCCAGTCAAAGCACTCATCCAGGAGGTGGCAACACGTTGGAACTCAACTTATTACATGCTTGACCGTCTGTTTGAGCAGTACAGACCAATCAATGAATATGTCATGCAAAGAGGGGATGCTACTGTGAAAGGCATGACCCTTCAGATGGACCAATGGTGCCTAGTTAAATGCCTGACAGAGATGCTTCTTCCTTTTGAGGTCTTCACACGTGAAGTCAGCAAGGAGGACTGTACTATGGGCCAAGCTATCCCATTGTTGCACATGCTACAGCAACAGCTGAAGGAGGTGTCTGAAGCGTACATAGGTGTGGAGGAAAAAAATGAAGCATATGAGTTGGTGGAGAGCTTATCCCGTTGCTTAGCTGAAAATACAAGGGTGCAAACTAAGATTGTGTCAGAAAAACATTACATTTGTGCCACAATTCTGGATCCACGGTACAAATCGGCACTGAACAGTAAGACATTAATTCCTTTTTCAGAAGTGGACGTAGCCCGGTACAAAAGTTGGATAGCTGAGGTAGCCAGTCACTTTGAAAATGAACGGCTGGCAATTAAAGGCCTGCTACTCAAACCCACAACAAGTACTGCAGCAGGGCATCCGGCGTCAAGTTCCACTTCAGAGCCTGAGGGCAGTGCGTTTGGCTCAGAGCGGTCACCAACACTATCGACAACAACAGCAACAGCAAGAACCGGATCATCAGCCCAAGTAAAATCGGCACAGGATTGGTATTTACAGCAAGGGCTTGCTAGGTCCAGTGCTGATGCAAAGACAAAAGAGGCCAAACAAACTGTAGCACCCCTGAACATTGAGCGGATGGTCCAGGCCTATCTGGATGACCCAACAGAGGTCTACATTGATCAAAACCCATTGCGGTATTGGTATGGGAAAAGGAACCAATGGCCAGTGCTCAGCAGGCTGGCGATAAACTATCTGGCTTGCCCTGTTGCAAGTGCCTCTTCTGAACGTGTTTTCAGTGCTGCTGGTGCCATTGTAACAGTGAAAAGGACCAGTCTCTCACCCAAAAACGTGGAGAGGTTAACCATGATCAAAATGAATCAGCACTTTATACCACTGAATTACACAATACATGAATCAACGCAGGAAGATGAGGACAGCAACTTAGGTGACGGAAGTAGTGTGTTAGATGATGATTACCTACTTCTGGTTGAACCCCCAGAGTTTGAGGACGAGCTATACTTCCCTGACAACTAGGCTTGAACTTCTTACTTTCTTCCTCCCTTATTTACTTTTATTTGTGTGTGTCTGTCTTTCTGATTAGAAACTTCGAATCACAACAAATCCATCTCTACCGTCTTCTAGTCTTTTTATTGCCATATTGCAGTTGCAGCAGTCTGCATTTCACTGAAGTCCACTCCACTCCTCCGAGTCCTGCTCCTCTATCCTCCTGACTCGCCCTAAATCCATTTCCCTCAAGCCAGATGATGATTGGATGTAGAATAGAAGAAAAAAGAAAATGTTGCCTCGTTGAGTCCCTCCAAAAGAAGTAGAACATGATGACTACTATAGCTATCCTCCTTTCCGACCCGAGAGAGACTGCCCCTTAACTTAAGATGAGAAGGAACAGGTAATGATGGCATGCATTGGACGCTGACTGAGTGATTTGTGTTGTTGTTGTTTGTTGTGCATGAAGTGAATTCATTGTGTACTATTATTTAATCTACACACTAAAAGTAACTCAAGTCAATGTTTCCCTTCTTGTTTTTTAGTAACAAAATTGTACTTCTACTGCAGGCCGATCCATTGCATTTTGAATATGGAATGTGGGTTGTGGACTCACTCTGTACACTGCACACTGAGTTGGACAACACCATGATGATGATGACCCCAGTGACATAATATCTTCGCAGTCACTCAGTAGGATCGGAGATGATTGATGGAATAAGTCAGGGCGTTTCATGAGTGGCATAAAAGGTAAACAAGTCAACAACAACCACAGCAGACCTACATGTCTGTGTAGTGGTGGAGTCGAGTCGAGTGTAGTGGTATGACTGACAGCGGTGCATTGATTTAGTCACTTAATTTGTAAAATGCTATGTTGCTGTATATGTGCTTTGTCTGCCTCTGTCAAAAAATGTACGCTAAATGGAGGATGGGTCACGGGTGCCGTGGGCCTGCTCTGTCCTGTTGTTGTAGGTTAATGATGGAAACAGAGTAGACATGATGTATCCATGCCGCCACTGAAAGTGTTCTTGTTGCACTCCACCGTAATTTATGCATTTTTTTTCTCCTTGATTTTTCAATATCCCTTTTGTTTTTCCATCTACAATTACAGGCCGGCCTTACCCTGTGCTATACTGGGAAAAACAACTCACACTTACCTTACCAATCCACATCCGCCAGGCAGGCAGTGGCGTCACCCAAGATTGATGGACGGAGCGTCCATGGAAGGGAGGACCAAGAGGAATGCCGAGATGCAACTCCCCAATTTGACCAGGATAACAACATACAGTAACAGTATCAACATTCATCATCTTTTAAATAATTTGATTCATTTTTTATCTTCAATCATTACGACTGTGTGTTGTTGTTATTATTATGTTTGCTCTCTGCTTATAATTCATCCCTACAGCTATTTTTAACTTTCTTTGCTATCTATAAAAGTAAGCCCGGTACAACAGAACAGAAACAGTATGTAATTTGGGTCTCTCTGAGGCAGACAGGCAAGGCACATTGCATAATATACTGCTGCCCTGTACTGTCTAATTGTCTAGTAGTAGTTAGTAAGTACTACTTATCATTAACCATCAAGTTATCAATATCATCATTATGCATGCATTTCCTTTTTCTCCCTTAACAGATTTATGGATATGGTCGTCTGCCAAGATTGTGTTTTGTTGTTTGTCCATGCGTAGTGTTTTTCTTTGTCAAACCTTTCCCCAAACCCCCTTCCCAACCATTCATCAAACCCTAACCCTCTTCCCCCGGGCTGTGTGATTTATTGAGGTGGGACTAAATTAAATGTACACCAATAATTGATCACACGCTTGCTGGGGCGGATGTGGCGAAAGCAACACTAATTCAATTTCAAGGCAGGGCAAGGATCTTCTTCTGCTTGCCCACCCATGATCAGTATATTTGCAAGGTAATTTTTTTTTTTCCAAAGGAACCTAATCCATCATCATTAATTGCCGGCATCGATTGGATTTGTCATCCTCCTACACAGCACTAAAGGTTACGCTTGTGTCGAGTGTAGGCCTAGTCGAGTGGCTCGACACAACTACAGTCTGTAACTTGTTGTACTAGGCTTTCCCGCCACCATTATGTTTTATTTTATTTTGGCATATTATTGTTTGCCAGTAAGTTCTGTACTGTACTTCGTTCTTCTACTCCTCCCACAGTCTCTCTCAGGCGACTGACTGTCTCATTTTCTTTTTTTGCAAATGCTACTGCCAGTGTCTTCTACTACCACCACAACCATGGCATGTTGGGAAACCAAACCATCATCACCATGCAGCCATCGCTGTGCCTAAGTTAAACATCAAGCACAGGTAAGAGAAGAAGTTTGGGGGAGGCATAATTAATAATGGAAATGTTTTCATTAATTCACACACCCCTTGAGTCCAGTTGCAGAATGCATAGACTAGGAGGAGAGACTGACACTACTAGTAGGACAAGTCACTCAGTGACGGGTATCGCATCTATCTGTTTGTGTCTTACAAAGTCAGCCGATTATTTAAATTTAAATCAAACACTGGCTGTGGCCCTGCAGCAGCAAGGAAACAGTGTGACGTAAAACAGTAACCCCACCCACAAAACATTAACAACATCGTATGTAAAGTATAAATATAATTTAATCCCCTAACAAAAATAAACTATGTAAAAAATCCCACCACAACACCTGACCCACCCCTCTCCCTAACCCCAACCAATGTCCGAAACGAAAAGTCCAACCAATTGTCCATGTCCATAATAAACCCCAACACCCAATTCCCACCCACCAAAAGAAACAATAAAAAAGGGGCAATCCAACAGGGTCTCAGTTCTCAACTCATCGGCGGGCTCGCTTCTCCAGGACCTTAATTCGCTCCTCTAGGCGGGCCACGCGGCGCTTCAGTGCACGACAATTGCATCCACAGAGGGGGCAGCAGTGCTAGATAAAGAAGTGCGGCGGCAGGCGGCTGCCAGACGGCGGCGCCGTACCACTGGAGGGGCCTGGCTGGGGCCCGGGGCATTGGAGGAGGCGGCAGCAGCTGCAGCCTCCTCCTCCTCTGCCAGAACCACCAGCCACCGGTATTCAGTCTGTATGGCCTCCAGCTTCCGGCGCCGGGCCATGGCTGCCAACTCCTTCCTGTCTGGTTTCCCTTTGGAAGGAGTAGCTATATCAAGAAGAAAAAACAAGACTATTGTAACAATATACTCTTAGCAAAACAGTAAGACAAATTAATTCTACACATAGTGGCACAGTAGCACTAGCAAGCACAGTACATAACATTTGTGGTATGTATCTATCCTCCCACTTCCTCGGCCTCTAACATTTGTGGTATTTTCAGGCATTCAACCACCCATGCATCTGATTCCTATCAGCCACCTATGCATGCATCCCACGTATCCTATCCTTTTCTTCTCTGCCAGTCATAAATATTACATCTCGCACGTCCTTCCTCCTTCCACCTTTCTTTCCCTTTTCGTTCAACCCATCCATCAAGGTTATCTGATATGACTTTTAGTCTTCTCCATAAAACTTTCACAGCTGAGTTGAAGTCAGATAGAAGAGGCCATTGGTTACTCAACATTCCCGCCGCTAATGCTATTGCTAATGCTAAGTAAAGGGTGTCTTCTTCTCCAACCGTTCACAACAACTTCTTACTTACTAAGTCTCAACAGTACAGTATACACCCTTGCAGCGAGTGTAATGTCAATAAGTAAGGAATATAACTTACCACCGCCCGCCACTGCTGCTGGCTCACCCCCTGCAGCTCCTGCAACTGCCGCATCTCCCTCTGTTCCGCATCGCCATCGCCGCTGGCCCCGGCACTGGTGGTCGGTAGTACGCCTAGAAAAAACATTACACATTTTTTAGATGCCATATACACATCCCCCTATTTATTCTTTTTCACTAGCAAGATTGAAAAAAAGTTAATACATACATATACAACATACATCACTAGTACAAATCGGGTACTAGTCTACTAGAGTACAGTAGACACTAGTACTGTTATATCATGGTCCCTAGGGTCATTCTAGTCTTTGCTAAGTTAGCCTGAGCCATGTAACCATTTTAGCTTTGTGTCTTTTATTTTTGCGCACATTACCTCGCAGCTTGTTGTGTAAGACGCCTTTGAGCCCACATGAGCTCATAGTACTGCTACTGTCTGAGCGCTGCGTACAAGGTCGAAAAACAAGCCACTTTGTTATGGAGTTCTGGTGGTCAGTCCATATTGCTTAGCCATAACATGCTACACTTTTTGGCACGACTGAGAAATGCTTGCAATATACTAACGCGCACCATTTTTCTCATAACAGACTGAAGATTCCCTTCTACGAACCAGAGCTTTGCAGAGCTTATGATGTAACCAGTACTTCTAGGTTCTTCTAAGGTGAGGGGTCCCCAAGAATTGGCTCAGAGATCTTCATTTATAATTTTATATAAACTATGGGGCATATTAGCAAGACCCACGTTAAAATTATCGCTGTTTTAGCGGCAGGAAACTGCCGCTAAAACGGCGATAATGGGCTTGCTAATATGCGTTATGGAATTCAATAGAAGCCCAGGTTAGATGTGCAGGACATCTAACCTGGGCTTCTATTGAATTCCATAACGCATATTAGCAAGCCCATTATCGCTGTTTTAGCGGCAGTTTCCTGCCGCTAAAGCGGCGATAATTTTAACGTGGGTCTGCTAATATGCTCCCATATTCCTACCAAGGGGAGGGTGGTTCTTCCACCACTGTTCAGTTATCATCATGATTGATTTCCCCTTTTGTCTTCTATGGACTTGTAGTTGTAACAATGTTTATTGTTTTAATCTTATGCATTTTTCTGTTGGTGCTGGCTCGTATACTGCATTATAGAACAACGTACAGACTCAGAGCTTGTTAGTTGAAAATAAACCTTTTGAACTTACATAGACTCTGTGGTATTTGGTGTGGACTTAAACGAGTGAGTGAGCGAAAGGGTGTGCATTGCTTCCACGACTCTGAGAGGTCGGGAGTGTAGCGTTATGTTCTGGGTTGTGTAATCATTGGGTATCTTCGGGGGGTTCGGGGAGCTAATGAGACACTATAGCTAGTCGGTCAGGGGATTGTGGGTGAGGCGTGAGGAAGGTCCAACCTCCTATCACCAACGTCCTATTTTCTTGTGCATAGTTCTGTATGTGCAGAATCCCTACAACAGTAGTAGTATGTCCTATGTATCCTATCAAAAATAGTAAAATATCTGGTTGGTCATTTTGTTGGCGGGAATTGTCGAAAAGCCTCAAGATTAAGAAGACTAGAAGAGGACAACCCAAAGGACTGGACTCAGTGGCTAGAGCGATTGGTGAATCTGAGTTTTATTTAAAACCATATACATAAAGAGTGGCCACCTGGGCAAGCTTAGCTACAGACAGACTAATAGTAGTAGTACAGAGAGTCATAGCAGAGGCAGTTAGAGGCAGGGATAAAAAGAATTTAGAAACAGATTGTATAGATCGAAAAAGATTTTGTAAAAAATAGAATTAGGAAATCAAAATAATAGTTTGGAAAAAATAAGGTGCAGTAAAAGTTAGGGAAGTATAATTATCAATATTAACAACAGGAGGACTTACTGGGGCCAGCAGCAGAGCCCTCGGTAGAGGAGCGTTCCTGGCCCTGGGAGGCATCTTCTACAGCTCCCGCTGACTCCGACCCCGTCTTCTTGCCCCTGGGTGCTGGTCATGAAAGATGTAAGAAAGAAAGAGACAAACATGGATGATTGGTGTGAAACAAATAAAATATTTTTAAAAACGCTCAAAAAAAATTTATGGAAACAACAATTGCAATAAAATTGACCTATCTAATCTGGTCGACTAGTATTGCGGGATTCGCGGTCCGTCTTGTTATTATTTATGAACACTAATCCAGTGTTCTATTCTGATTCCAGAATACTAACTAAGCCTAAGTACCACCTGACCTAGCCCACCTATTCCAGACGGGCCAATTGTTCACTAAGCAGCACTCAGCAACACGTGACGTGACAGAGGATGCGTCACGCAGACCACTAAAAAATTACCTACTAATAAGTAACTAAACCTATCAATCCACCACTATCTCTTCTTAGTGGCAGGAGGACAAAGGAAGGACTAGAGTCTCTCTAGCATTACCTAACTTAAGTTCTCTAAAGTAAACTCTTACATAATCATGCCAAGCGAGCGCAAAGTTGCAAACAAGTAAGATTAGTAGCGCCGAGCACCTGTGTCATAACAATCACAGAAGATTTTTAAACGTAATTTACCTGCAATGTAAGCAGCAGCATTCTTAATGTTCGGGAAAAAAAATATATTCGCAATATATAACACAGAGCAGAAAAACACAAAGTAGTAATATTAAATAGCTACTCACCAAGCCCCGGGACCTCCACTCCTAGCAGGTCCAGCAGGTCCTGCTCCCGGTCCAGGATATCGGACCACCGGTGCGTCAGCTGGTTAGGGGTGCGCCGGACCCCAGTGCAGCGAAACACTGCCCGGCGCACCTTTCCCCACCGCTGGTGACGCTCCCGGAGCCCGTACCTGACCCAGGCCTGCCGCCTGCTGCCAGGGTTAAGGGGAGGTGGCGCTGGACAAAAAAAAAAGTGCGGCCACCTCCGCCTCACTAAATAAGGCCCTTGGCTTGCCCTTGGCCTTGCCCACACCCTTGGCCATGGTTCTGGGACTCGGGGGGGCGGAAAAGAAAAGGTAGGAATTCGAAAAGTAAGTAAAAGAAATGAAAAAAGCAAGTTATAGAAAAAGAGTGAAAAAGTAGTAGAAAAAGTCACAAAAAGTAGAAAAAAAGTCAAAATATAGAATCAGGAAAATAGAGAGATAGATATTAAATAAAAAAGATTTTAAAAAAGTGTACAGAAACAAAGGATTGCAAAGATAGAGGGAGTATAGAAAAGCAGGCCCAGAACCATAGCAATAGAGTGAAAAACAAGATGGCCGCACCCATTGCGACCGCATGGGCAAGTTTGTGCGATATTTCCCCCGAGCACGCAAAAAGCGTCGCGAACACGTAATACGCGTTCCCGAACAGGAAATACTCATCGCGAACGGGCGGGAGCACGCAATACGTGACCCTGAACAGGAAATAAGCATAGTGAACGGCCGGGACAAGTGAAAAACAAGATGGACGCGCCCATTAGCGACCGCATGGGCAAGTTAGCGAGATATTTCCCCGCGAGCACGCAAAAACACATCGCGAATGGGCGGGACAAGCAATTCCGCGTGTTTGCGGAATTTCCGCATGCTCGCGGAGATTTTTTACTGTTTTGCGGAACTTTGCGTGACGCGACTACGCAAATTCCGCCCACCCTTAGTAAATAAGCAAAATACACATGATGGTTATTAGGGACTGCTATACAGCGTCTATTCTCGTTTTCCATATAGATCCTACTGTAATGGGCTGTCCATTCGTGTTCTGGAACACCCTGTTCTAATGTGAGATAATGTCCCGCCCTAAAATATGGATAGTTTTACGTGGACCAGAACAAGCCATGATCTTTTAATTCACTTTCTCAGGTTTCACCCTTGCGGTCTTTCAGAACTGGCTTAAGCTGAGATCTACAGAAGGCCACAACCGCAGGGTCTTTAGGGTAGTTGTTTAATCCCGTCTTTAAATTAGAATGAGCTCAAGTACACGCACTTTTAAACCAGCCCTTCATATGCGTTTTCCTTGGGCGGCTACTTTTACTCAGCTTCATCTCAACAACTCTGCAGATATCTCCAAATAAGAGAATCAGCTCAATTGGGCTATGATACTTTGACAGAGAGACATCAAATGTATCCATATTTTCACAAATTAAATTATTGATATATTTATTGGAATTAGCCCAGACCACATTAGGCCTAAATTTTCCAGTAACAGGGGTTTAAACATTCTCTGGAATCCCCATATTGAGTTCCACTTTAACTATATTGTGGTCACGACAATAAGATGGTATAACTTTATATCCTCTCATATGGGGAACCAGATTAGTAGAAACAAATATATGGTCAATATTACTAGAAGCACCCCTGCCGTAAAAGTTGGGTAATCCACCTGAGAATTAAACCAAAGTCACTAACAAATCTTAAATTAGAAAAAAAGTAAATCATTCAATGCACCGCCATAAATTGAATGTACAAAATGGATCAGTCCATCCCCATTATCATCATCCAGTCTGCAAACTGTAGCGCATTTGATTGTGTGAATCATATTAAATTGTGATGGATTTTGCCCTCAATGGGCATGGATCCCCAGATTGCCCATGTACTAAGTCATTTATATCAAAATGTTACTGCTAGGGTGCGATTTGGCTGACGGGGAGAGTGTACTAGCCCTTTCCAGGTTCAGAGAGAGGTATGGCAGGGATGCGTTTGGGCCCCTTTTCTGTTCACTTTATATGTAAATGGCCTTGAAAAGGCTCTCTTGCAGTCCATTTCTGATGTACCCAAGAATGGTCCCCATTTAATACCTACTTTGTTATACACAGATGATGCGGTCCTTATGGCGGGTGCTGCGAAAGGACTGCAATCACTGATTAATTCATTCTCCATGTTTATGGACAAGCTGAATTTGAATGTTAACTTAAAAACAGTTTGTAATGATTTTCGGAAAAGACGCCTCCAAAACAAGGCAATTTGTTATTACAAATACCCAAATTCCTCGGATATCAACTTTTTGTTATTTAGACGTTTATTTGACAGTCAAGGGAATTGGGCCTCTCAAATCTCCCTTAAGTCTCAGCAGCTAAAAAAGGCGGCTTTGTCCGTTTTGGTTTGCCTCCAAATTAAGATCTTGGCCAATTAAATAAATGCTTAAAATGTATTCCAGTAAAAGAATTTCAACTGCTACCTATTGTGCTAGTGTCTGGGGGCTATATTGATTGCACAGTTCTGCAGCAAACTGAGAATACAATTTCTAGAAGATTATTAGAGGCTCCAAAATCTATCCCGGTCTTTAATGAACTGGGACTTCCTTTTATCGAGGACACTGTAACATCAAAGGCCATGTTACTCTGGTACTCTATGTGGTTGAAGCCGGAATGGACTTTAAACAGGGCCCTGATCCTTGATTGCCACTCTCTTGACGGCTCCCAGAAAATTGCTTGGTTGGAGTTCATTAAGTCCAGTTATCAAAGTATAGGATTAAATCGGGGCACTTCTGAAGATAATATTCTTGCTATGAAATCTAATTTAACAAAATTGGAATCAAAAGAAATGCTGAAAGGAATTGCTTGTGCAGTAAGAGAGTGCCGTGAAATACTTAAGGGTTGTGTGATTGAATATGCGTTAATCCTTTCTGATCAAGGCTTGCAGAAGTTCCTTAATCATGTTTTGAATATTGCTATATTCTAACTCGCTTTCTTCTTGGTATTATCCATTATATGGTTGCAAATGCGACCCCAGGAAGATGGTTTATAGGGAATAGAGTGTGTCCTTATGAGGAAGTTTCTGCACAATGCACTTCACATTTAATTATTTTTTGTAAATTTTATAAATATCCTAGGGTTTGCTTTTTAAAACAATATGTTTTAGGTTTAAGCAACATAGGCCTGCTCTTTTATATGTGGAGACCTTGCCTTCTTTATGCCTTTGCTCCGCTGTACTAAGCTTTATAAATAGTGCGATGGAGATTGGGAAAAGCTTGTCTGATTTATATGCAATGTATGTCTGATTGGTTCTTGTTCTATTATATTTGTTGTGCTTAATATTTTCATGTGATCTTTTATGGTTTTAATGTATTAACCGAATAAAGATTGATTGATTGATAGATAAGTATCTGGTAAATGCTAATACAATCAAAAAAAACTTCCAGACATCTAGTAATGTGGTATCTTACCACAGACACAGTCCTCTTCCAAATGTCCATGGAAATTGGGAAAAAGGTACAAACTTCTCAAAAAAGTTAAATGCATTGATAAATGTTTGATTCTAAGGTGTCATTTACACACCAAATCACAGCCATGAACAGAAACCTAAATCATCAAATCATGATGCTGAGAGGGGTACTTTCCCTAATCCAGGTGAATCACTGTACTGAACTTTGGGCCAGATGTACGACCATAGCATTTTGCGACTCGCAAATTGCGACAAATTGTGAGTCGCAAAATGCTATGTACAACAGTGTCTGAGACACTGTTTGCGAATTCCCAATGGGGTCGCAAATTGCATGCCTGATGAATATTAATGAGGCTGTCGCAATTTGCGACCCCATTGGGAATGGCTAGCACTCCCAGGGATGGTGGCCTGCTGAGGTCAGCAGACCACCATGTCTGTAACTGCTTTTAAATAAAGCAGTTTTTTTTTTTTTTAAATGCAGCCCGTTTTCCTTAAAGGAAAACGGGATGCATCTAAAAAAATTAAAATGAAACTTTTCAGTTTAATTTTTTAAGGGCAGGCAGTGGTCCCTGGTTTGCGACCGCAATTGCCGTAGCAAAACATTCATACATGGGTTCAGGACTCGCTATTAGGAAGGGACGCCCTTGGCACGCCCCTTCCTAATAGCGAGTCGCTAACCCTATTTTGCGAGTCTCTAATTGATTAGCAACTCACAAAATAGGGTTGGTACATTGGCCACATGTTTTTGAGGTCGTAAACGGGCCTAAAACCCCTTTGCGACCGCCAAAAACAGTCGTACATCTGGCCCTAGGTCCCTTGTTTTTCCTCAACCATGTTGTTGTAACTTATTCTGTGACATATTCTATCTACTCTGATGGGCTGATAAGGAAGTAAGGAAGCTTTTGGAACTAAAAAATTATGCAGTCTGGTGTAGTTTCTAGTTTACGAAATTCGACCACCTTACTAGGGCCCTTTAAGAACTTCACTGGCAACTAGTGGACTGAGGAATTAAAATCAAGATGATGTACGTGGCTTCAAAGGCTATCGAGTCATGGGCACAGAATCTCCGCAGAGGTTGCCCCGAAATGTTACAAAGTCAGGTCTAGGAATGCAAATTCTCTCTCTCTCTGTCCAGATTCACCGTCAAGAAGTACGGAGACAATACCATCAAAGAACATGGCTCACAACTCTGGAACAACTTAAACCCTCATCTTATTAGCAACATCAGCCTTCGGCGTATTGAAACTTGAGGGGACCCCCCTGCAAGGTACATGGAGGGGCCACCCATGCTCCGAGCCAGTCAGGAGCTCTCAGGCTAGGGACCCGCCATACCGCAGGGGCTGCGGGGGCTATTGTTACACCACTATTACCAATACGAATGTTATAAGTAACCCTGGACGGTGGAGTTAATAGTTGGGCTTAGTCTCCTGGCAGTCCATCATAGGTAGTGGTCTATCCACTATAAGGGTCCCTGCCATCAGTACTATTTTAGGTGGGTTTCCTGATGCAGACTCCTGTCAGGATATGCAACATCAGGCCCACTCATCGTTCAATTTTGTCAAAAGTGCATCCACTGCTCCTTCTCTTTCACACCTCCTTCCTCCCTTTTGCTTCCTTTCTTTTCCTTTCTATCATTTCTCACCATCCTATCTTTTCGCCATTCTTTTCTCAGCTTTTTTCTTTCTATTCTTTGTCACGTTTATCTCCTACTTTTTCTCTCCAATCCCATCAATATCTTTCCATTATGCTTTTCCTATCTCCTGTGCAGTATTTCTCCCCCTTTCTCTGCTCTTCTTTTATACCATGCCCTTTGTATTTCCTTCATCCATTTTCTCACCCTTTCCATTCCGTACCTCTCTTTTCTCTCTTTCTCTTTTATACCCCACCCTCTCTTCCTGAACAGTTTTGTTTCCAGCTGACCGTGTCCTTATAGCACCTTGTGATTTCTTTCCTACATACTTTCTCGCTGTGCCCCTCGATTAGCACTTCCAGTGCTTTCTCATCTATCACTATGCTCTCCCTCAATCTTGTACAGACCTGGTCCACGGGTGAAGAGCTTACCGGATTCACAGCTGTTTGTTCCCGCATAAATTAATAAAAAGATCTGAACCATAAAAGAGAATGGGCTCTGCAAAATATTAAAATTTTAACATTGTTAAAATAATATTCCATCAACACAAATAAAATTAAAACTGGTGTACATCAATAAGGAGCACTATTTTCAAGGAGAATGAACCGAATTAAAACGTTTTAGGAAAAAGTCAAGGCCTCATTATATCAAGCAGAATAAATATGCCACCAAATACTTATATATTTTATAAACAAAGATATTCTAATTGAACCAAGATTGAAGAAAAGTACATTCACATTGATTAGTGTGATGGTAAATGTGAGCCTTAAATGTCAAATCATCAATGGGGAGAGGAGTTGGCCTAACGGCTAGGGCGGTCAACCTCAAAGCTGGGGAACCGGGTTCAAGTCTCAGCAAGGACACTCAACATCCTGTGATTCTGGGCAAATCACTTAATATCCCCGTGCCTAACAAAAAAATGAATGTGTCCTCATGTAACACTACTGGTGCTCATGTGAAGCCCTCCGATACCCTCGGGTCAAGTTCGTGCTATATAAAACTCTGTAAAATAAATAAAAATGTATTAAGAGTTATAAGCTTGGAAAGTTTAATCCCTGACATAGAGTTGGATTTTAATTATGGAATATGCAGAAGTGGTCCATTAGCCTTAATGAATAAACCTAGATCCCACTGAGCAGTCTGAGAAGGTAGCACTGTTGGGGGATACAGCAGTGGCTGATCAGACCAGTGTGAGCTATTTAACCTTAACTAGAGAGCTTCAAACTCTGTGCTCACAATCCAGCACATCACACATGCACAGAACACTGACAACCAACTCATGTAAAGGGAATACTGTTCTCCTCTCCCTTTGGTGTTTCCTTTATCTAATTTTCTTCCTGTTTGTCTCCTTTACCCATTGCCTCAGTGGATTTCTCCTTCCGCATTTTTTCTCTCTCTTTTGCAAAGTCTTAATACTTTTCAGAAACCTTCTCCCCTTTCCCTTTGTTGTCTTTCATTGGCTCTCTCTTTTACTTTTTCACTCTCTTTGTGGGTTCCCAGTCTCTTCCACCCATTTTCCTATTTGAGATCTCTTTACCCTACGTTTATGGAGCTCTTTCTTTCTTTCAACATTTTTAATCACCTCTCTCTGAGCTTGTTTCTTTCACCCTTTCTGCCTCCCTGGGGTCCGTACTATTGCCCTCTGAGGCCCTGTTTCATCCATCCCACAACGGCTTTTCTTCGCCCCATCTCTCGATCTATTTGAAGGGATTTCTTTCACTCTCTCCTAGGTTGTCTAACATTACCTTTCTCTCTTTGCTCCTAAGTCCCCACCTTCCTCTCTTTATCTATCCCCTGCAACGCAATCTACCATCTCTTGCTTCTTTAATTTATCTGCACAACATACGTTGAATATGTTCAACAGAAAGAAAACGTATTGTTTATCAGTGATCCTTACAAAACTCAAAATTCATATGCTCTCTCTCATGGCTTATCTGCCTTTCTCCCTCATTCTCAAGGGGGCTTCGTTTGCTCTTGTGGGTCTCTTTCATTCTTTATGTGGCTCTCTGGGTTTCTCAGACTCCTTTTATACTTTCTCTTTGTGGCTCTCTTTCACCTTTTGATCTTGTATTCTTTCATACGCCAGAGTGTGTTTTTCCTCTGTGTAAATTTATACATTTTCCATAGCTCTAACCCCGTTCTCTTTCTCACATGCACACATTTGTGCTATTCAAAGATTACTTTTTTCCTCTCTGTTTATATAATCACATCTGGGGGGGCTTTAAGGTTTCTCAAGTTTATGGTCTTATATTTTCGCTGTAACTCTTGATCACTGGATACTTATTTCATTCTCCTTTGGTCTTTGGAACTCTCTGATAACCCATTTCACCTCAAGGCATCTTATAATGTGTTTTTACATTGTGCTTTGTTCTGCATTTCTACAGTCTCAAAGGTATTACTGTACTAATTTACCAACCTCAAAAAGAGGAAACTAGGACTTGGCCTAGTTGAGATTCGAATTCATCAACAACAGATAACAAAACATGTCTTCTCTTTTGGTCTCACTGTACCTTCTCTCTCCCTCTATCAGGCTTCTTCTTCTCTTCTTAGTTCTCTCACTCTTCGTCTCTCTCTCTCTCTTGCTCTTTCAGGCTTCTTCTTCTCTTCTTAGTTCTCTCACTCTTGTCTCTCCCTCTCTCGCTCTGTCTCTCTCTCTCTACCTCGCTTACTCTCATTCTTTCCCTTTATCTCCTTCTCATTATCTTGCTCCCCCTGTGTTTTACTTTCTGTTTTTCCTCCCTCGCTTGTTCTTCATCCTTTATGCTCTTTTTCTGTTATCTCATTTTTTTCTCTGGCTTATCACATTTGTTTCCCCTCACATTATTATACTTCTCGATCACATTTTTCCCTTCTCTTTTTTTCTTGCTTTGGTGACGCACTCTCAGCTCTAATTTCATCTTCCACTGTGTCCCTTATATTTCTCTCTGAGAGTTCAGACTTCTTTATGTGTAGAGGTCTCACTTTGCACTTGAGAAGCAAACTATAAAATAGGGTTGGAATCCCATACCGGAGTAATATATTAAATAACTGCAAGGGCTGCATCACCTCATGGATAGGCAGCATTCTAATATAACACTGCATATAGGTTTTAACAACAAAATGCCATCTGAAAAATACATATTGCAGCATTTTTGCTTCTACGTTCAAATATGCACTGGCCGGTGCTTTGTGTGCTTGGGGTCTCTCCAGTGTCTACCATGGAGCTCAGGTCAAGGCACCTTCCTCCAGCACAAGTGCTGCACCCAAATGAACTGCTGTAAATCTAAGCACATTTATAACATTGTGTTAATGAGCCCTGCCATCCTCTCATAAAATGGAAAAGACTTTTCACCCGAGGAGGGACTGCATGTACAGGCAACAAACTTTAGTTTAATGCCAAGTAAGTGTGTAAGTTTCTAGAAGCAGAAAAGAAGCACTCACCTTCGTTCATCCTGGCAAATCACTTTGTCTTCCTTAGATGTGTTTATTTCAACTTTTCACTACTGATTCTTTTTTATAAGTTCTTCTAGCTTTTAGAGGATAATATGTATATAGCAATTGAGCTTGGGAGTGGTGAGTGACGAACAGCAAGCATCGCAAGTGCCGAAATTGCTTACCGTGCCTTCTCAGCACCTCCTTTAAAGAGTCTTGATTCTGAACTGCTCTGTCATTGGATGGCTGATGCTGCAGTCACTCACTTATAAAGCACCACAACTCCTGACAAGCAGCCAGACCACCATCGAAATACAGCTTTCGCTCTCAGAAATAATCTACAAATTAAGCCACTGCTCATGTCAGATGCCTATCTGCAGCCAGTTGGTTGCTTTTCTACCTGCCCATACCTCTCCCTTCTAGTTTTTCTGCAGCGAGTAGAAACGGAGATGTTGGAGCAGAGCAACTACGAGGAAAAATACTGACCTGAGTAGCCAATCAGTAAAACTAATGCAGTCTACACAGGCAAGGTCCCCCCCCCGCTCCTGAACCCCGGTGCCACTGCACTGGCTGCACCACTGATAGGTCCGCCTCTGATTTTGTACCTTCCAATCCGTCCTGTTCCTGGAGCAGCAAACATTCTCCTGCCCCAGTCAGCTCTGTGCTACTTTGTCCCTTCTCAGATGAATAGTGCCCTGTGGAGAAGGCTCTGCCTGAGGGCCCCCACCCCCACCCTTGTCAGGGGCCTGGCTCTAACTGAAGAGAAATAAAGAAAGTTGTTACTTTGTTTCTCTTCAGACCTGGGCAAGCGGGAAGAGCTCAGAGCAGGCTGCACACTGCAGCTGCTTTAGAGCAAGACATACACAGCTTTGCACAGATGAGCTGAGGGGGCCCCCCTACACGTACTGAAGACTGGGGCCACCCCGCACTGCGGGGGCTGCGGGGTGTCTGTTACGCCCCTGTCAGAAGACCTACATATTCAAGGATGCTTTTAACTCTCAGGTGGCCAGAAGGGACAGGATTCACACCTCAGCATTCTTAAAATGGGGTTTCGTCATCAAGATTCAAATCCTGGGGACAATTGTTACGAGAGTCAGTCAAGGCTGGTGAGAAAAGAATTACTGTTGTTTTTCTTTCCCAAGAGATGTGTTCAAGAGTGAAAAAGTGTTGTGAAATTGAGCTATGGATAGAAGTTCCTGCGCCTGATTAGATTTTGGAAAGAAAATTACAGGAGCTGGCAAAGGTGTGGATTAATGAAAGTCAAACGAATGTTGTTGTAGTGGAAGGTGAGAATTACAGTTTGAATATGAGTGGCCTCTTAAGTATGTCGTAGGCCATTCTGTAGACAAGAAGTTTGTAGGAATGGATGATTCTGAGCTATCTGCATTTTATTTTTGGCATATGTTGTTTTCTCTTGTGGTTATTTGGTGTTGTTATCATTTGGGAATATGTGTTGGTTTCTATCTTGGTTCATATCATCTTCATGAGGTTGATTTCTAGTTGGAATAAAGAATTTAGACTATGGTTTAATTTGTATTGTCTCATGCTCTTGCCCTGCTTGGTCGTGTGAAATGGATTGTATTGCATATTTTACTTTTACTAGCCGCCATCTTTTCTTTATGCCACTTCTGAATACATCCACTACACACCCATCAGGGAAACTCGCCATAGACACAAAACTGTGATGACAGTCATTGAAAACAAGTCTTCTTAACTAATGTGCTGGTACCTTTGAGCCCCCTGAGCAATATAGTAGCACTCTAAGCATTCCTTCCCTTTCAAATCATTTCCAGGTACTTTGCTTCAGTCTGGTGGGAAAGCTCTTAGATGGTTTTAAATCATGCTCAAGAAGAATGGCATGGCTACCAGTTGACTACAGCTCTAAAATGGGTGTTTCCGCTGATTTCATGTCACGTTTGTTCCCGGTCACCTTCAGTTCGGATAAGTAAATTACTCCATCTCTCAGTATGGATATTTGAAGAGCAGGTCTTCAGCACTGATGATTGGTTATCATTTGGATTGGCTTCTGTGGTTTAGGCATCAGCAGGGCCTTCATTGTGTTGCGCTTTTTCCAGGTGTGATGCTGTTCTAATATAGATCTGTGGGACTCTGAGCCTATCCAAGTCCTTTGTTACTTTAGAATGGTTTTGACGAGGGGCTTTCCACCTCCTAACTCAGACTTCGTTAAGCATCATTAGACCATGGTGAGGGGGGACTTGAGCGAATTGCGACTTATGCAGATAGGATGTTGGAGGGGTTTTTCTTTACAACGCCCATCTTCAAATCGCCTAGCCGCTTCTGACACCTCCATCGATTGTTTATAGCCTGTAGCTCCTCAGGCCGACCACTCGTCTGGCACCTGTCTTCGAAATGTGTTCGTCTGGTTGCTATTATGTCTGGTTGGTATGTGAAGGAGTTAAATGGATCCTTCTGAGCAGTCCAACAAAGCCATTCCTGAGGGCATTGCGTCTTATATAAATGCTGTTAGAAAAACAAAAGGGTGGCTCAGAAGAATTCAAGGCTTCCACTCACAACGTTTTCACTGTTTTATGTTAATCAGTCTATCAGCTTAATTTAAATATTTCATCAGATAAATTATTTTCGAGGCAGAGCCCCTGGTGTGATCTAAAGGTATCCTCCTTGTTTGACAAGGGCCAAGAAAGTGCATGCCACTCTGATTCCTTTAAGGATTTTTTAACTCTGTGCTGAGGGTGGCAAAATATATCATCTCCCCGGGCTGGTAAGCCCCATCGCAACAGCTCTAACTGTAATATAATTCGGTGTTTGGAAATTTAGCATGTGAGTGTTCTATTTATTTATAAGTTCCCTGCTAGAAGCAGGTTCAGCTTCCAGTAAGCACACCAGATGTCATTTGGTCAAATGACTAGCCAGGAACTTTAGCGAATGAAAGTGCTCGCAGGTCACTGTATTGCTGGGAAGGAAGAGTTCAACGCATGTTTCATTTATATTGATTAGCTCAAATAAACATATTTACCGTAATATTTGTTTGAACACAAAAAACGTATTTACCGTAATGAACGTTATGGAGGTTATACTTAAAAACGCGGATAAAAAGAAACAGTCTTTACATTGCATAGACCTTTCCTGAAAAATGCACATTTGAAAAATTGTGTGTTGGGTCAAAAATACGTAAATGCAAAGAAAAACAATGTAATTTCTTCACAACTCCTGAGGGCAGTCTCCTGGCACTATTAACACTCTTCACCACAGTAATATGCATAATTTGAACAAAATGTGTCTAAGCTGCATATATTAATAATTTGTAATTGAATTAATATTTCAGTGCAATTTTGCCAACATTTCTTAAACCCCGCGTTTAAATTCTAAGAGATTATTTGTAAAAAATGGCGACATTCAAGAACTGGAAACCCGTGTTGAAGGACACTGCATGCTATATGTCAGCAGTTCCTAGTAATAATGCTGGTAATGTAGCTTAGTGGTCTAATGCATCGACTGCGGAGAGCTGTGTGTAACATGTTGTGCACAAATGCAAACACTACTGCCTCACCTCTGTGTTTAGACATGCGAGATGGATTGAATGAATGCTATGCCTGGCTAAATTTAGTTTTTATGTTTTTTAGTGGGCTGTGAAAGTGAAACACTGTACCGACTCGCTTGTTTCACTGTTTTCTGCCTCTGCGAAATGGCCAGTGAAAATTTCTAGTGGTACACACAATTTTGCTATCGGTTCACTGGTGAGCTAGTTTATAGTTGTACTGTCATTTGACACAGCTTTCAAGAAATGTATAATAACCATGGCATTCCACACAACCATACACATTTTCGAATCCATTCTGCGTGCAAAATTTCGCCTGTTTCGTGTTCCAGCGAAATGTTTCATCCACCGCTAATGAACAGCGATCAATGGTCTAGTAATAGAAACTGTAAATACAGCCCTTCAGAACCCTAGAATTTCCAAAGAGGCAATAATGTCAGTTGGCTTTTGGAATGCACACGCACCACAAAGGGAATCTTGGCGCTAAGGCATCTATAGGGGTAATCAGATTCCTGCAAAAACAGTGTTAACGTAAATACTTCAAAAAATTACACCTCTGCGAATTATGAGTTTGTGCTAAATGTTAAATAATACCACTGCAGAAATACTATTTGCCCACAATGTGTTATAACAATAAATCACAAATCTAAGGTAAAATATGCATGTGTTAACAGAGTATCTAAAAAACAGGGCAATTACAAGGGGTAGAGTCAACATTTGTGTGTCACTAGTCGTGTCAACATGTAGTTTCCAGTCAAACAGCATCTCTCAAACAGCCTTCTCCCAAATACTGCAGGAGGTCACGGAATCCCGATTGAAGCATGTGTGATATCAAGTGTGTATGTGTGTGTGTGTGTGTGTGTGCATAGAGCCAGAGAGATACAGAGAGCGAACGTAACTGGTAACTGTGTCATGAAATAGATATGCAGAGAGAAAAAAATATTGTTTTAAGGTAATTACTTGTTAATTTGAATATGAAATACTGACTTGACATTTAAAACAACCAGTCTTATGTTCCGTCGGACGCATCTAGGCTTGCCGTAAGGGACGCACCTTGTATTGTATTGTATTGTAATTGCATTTATATAGCACTTACTACCCCTGACGAGGCGTCGAAGCGCTTTTTCGGCGAGTAGCACGCTACTCCGGGACCCATAGAGGATTAGTGTTGAATTAGTATAGTGAAACATGCAAGTAAATTTTAAGTGGTGGATAGGTTAGTCAGTTATTTGGATTCGGAAGGGTAGCAGAAGGATTGCAGAAGGATAGAAGAGGAAAAAAAAGGTTTGTATTTATATAGCGCTTGTTACCCCTGATGGGGTGTTGAAGCACGCTACTCCGGAAACCCATAAAGGATTAGTGCTGAATTAGTATGGTGAAATATGAAAGTAATTTGAGTGGTGGATATTAGTCAGTTATTTGGAGTGAGAAGGGTAGCGGAGGGATAAAAGGGAAGAAAGGTTTGCATTCATGTAGCACCTGTTACCTCTGATGGGTGTTGAAGCGCTTTTCTGGCGAGTAGGACGCTACTCTGGAACCCATAAAGGATTAGTGTTGAAAATTAGTATAGTGAAGTATGAAGTAATTTGAGTGGTGGATATGTTATTCAGTTATTTGGATAGAGAAGGGTATGTTGCGGGATAGAAGAGGGAAAGAGGTTTGTATTTATATAGCGCTTGCTACCCCTTGATGGGGTTTTGAAGCGCTTTGTTGGTGAGTAGCACGCTACTCTGGAACCCATAAGGATTACTGTTGAATTAGTATGGCGAAACATGAAAGTAATTTGAGTGGTGGATTTTCTGCGAATCGCAATTAGGTAATCGCTATTTGAATGTATGAAACTCTATCAGTTTCATTTTGCGTTTCCTAATGGGTCACAAATCAACCTACCGCTAATTTTAATGAGGCAGGTCACAATTTGCAACCCATTAGGAATCGAAAAAAATCACAGGGATGGTGGCCTGCTGGGGTCAGTAGACTACCATGTCTGTGATTGCTTTTAAATAAAGCAATATATTTTTTTTTAATGCAGCCCATTTTCCTTAAAGAAAACGGATTGAGTTTAAAAAAAAAAATTTTAAGTTTTATTTTTATTTTTCAAGAGCAGGCAGTGGTCCGTGGGACCACTGCCTGCTCTTAAAAACATTTTTATGAATATTCACAAAGGGTAAGGGGTCCCTTCTTATTTGCAAATGGGTTATCACCTTCTTGAAGTAGGTGGTAAAATGCAAATGTTTCGCAACCAAATTTTGGTCGCAAAACAGTCCAGCATATCACTGCGATTTGGTATTCGGATGGGACTTCCTAATACCGAATCGGTATGTATTCGGAATTCCAAATTGTGATTCAGTAACATGTTACCGAATCGCAAACTGGAATTCATACATACATACTAGCAGCTGGCCATAAGATCCTAGAACCTTTTGAAGAAGATTTGATGCTTTTTAATGTTTATATGATCCACACTTCACCACCCTTAAATGCACCCTCCTAAAATCTGCAATGACCGTAACATAAGACTATAGAAAAGCACCAAGCCCTTCACCAGGCATCTTTTGAATAAAGTTTGGTAAGAATTGAGTACATGCAAGAGATATATTGTATTTCCCATTTCTTTTGTTTCAGGGGCTATCAGGAAATAACCCCAGATGAATGTGCACTTTGCACTGTAATGCAGAGTTCCGGGAGGACAACTTGTTCTACCAGGTACAGTAGGGATCTGAGAGAGTATTTGGTCCTGAAGAAAGCCGTCAACCCTTTATGAGGCGCAAAACTAGCTGAAACATGTTGGCCGTTTCTTTTGAGCACCTATAGAGTGTGCAGGACGACCTAATGGTCCTTTTCGCATCCCTCTGTTTTTAACCTTGCTACTGCCCCTTTTTATGTCCGTAATTAAAGGCACTATTTTAGAGGAGAGTAAACAATTTCAATTCACTCGTTTGGTAGAGAGCCTACCATGTCTCTTGGGATAGAGACTCAACCTCCTGGTGAAGGTAAGGCCATATGATGATGCGATTGACCACAAGTATGCCAGTGTCTAATACATAGCGATACCAAAGGGGATGATGGACGGAGCGTTGGAGCAAATCAAACACTCACCCCCAGTCAACTGATCTGGGTTTAATCCATCATCATTCTTTAGCTCACTCCACCACCCCAGTTCAGACATGGCCATATGCAAATCAGTCTGACCCTGTGCCTCATGGGAACAGTCCAGCCCGAACTGCCAAGCCATGTCTTCCCTGGACCGGAAACAAGCATCCTGGGACCGGTTTCTGGCTAATCAGCCGCCATCAGCCAGGCTAGCTTGAATCCAGTGTCTAATACATAACACTGAGGAAAGTGGTCAGTGAGGGCCACATTACCATGTAAATGAAGAGACTCTTAAACATGGGTTGGGATGGGAGCACTCCTAGTGATTCCCCTTAAGTTAAGCTTTGGAAGCAGAGTGCATCTCACAAAAAGCGCTTCTACCTCGCTCTTTTGTTTCCTTCCTATACACTGTCAGAAAAAGAAGACGCAGCCTAGCATCACTGACTTTTATTTTTGTTTTAGGATTTAAATCTATTTTAATGATTTTATAGTAACACGATACACAACAATCCGCCTACATCCAGTGGCCGGCGGTGTTCCAGTAGCGTTAAATAGGCAGTGTGCATCATATAATAACAATAGAAACGAATAAAAGAAAGAAGACAGAAAGAGGGTAAAGCCTGTGTGGAGGGGTGGGGTGGTTGTGGGGGGGGGGTGCGACGGGTTTCTAGGCATCTAGTATGGCATCCATGTGCTTGTGGTCTGCAGCTGGGGTCTGTGCCGTTAAGCGTAAGATCTCTAGGTATTGGGGACAGGACAGTTCGCGAAATTCCTCCGACAGGCACTGTATGCAGGGTTGCCACAATTTAATCGAAGCGGGGCAGTTGTTGCGTGGCTATTGCAGTTAGCATCTCCATCCCCAATATGTCCCAAACTTTATGTAGCCAATCTGAATGTGATGGCACAACTTCCGTTCCCCACGTAGCGAGTAAGATTTGTTTCGCTTCCCCCAACAGTAAGGTAATCGCTCTGTCTCTGTGTGATTACAGCGGGTATGTGAGTGACTTAGGAAGACCGAGAAGTATATAGCTCAGGAATTTGGGTATATCTGTTTGAAACATGGTGCTTACTGCTTCCAAGACTTTGGACCAAAAGGGGTCTAGTTTAGGGAAGTGCCATAAGATGTGTGTGAGTGTACCCTGTTGCCCACAGCATCGCCAGCATTGCCCGTCTCCTGAACGGTAACAAGTAGCTATCATGGCCGGGGTATGATACCAGTAGTGAGCAATTTTTAGGAGCATTTCTTTACTAGTTGTGATGAGTGCTGAGGTACATGCTCGGTGAAGGATATCGCTCCATTCCTTGTCCGTGAACATACGTTCGCATTCTCTCTCCCATCGGACACAGGCCGGGGCGGCATTATCAAGAAGGAGTAAATATCCGAAAGTAGCTTCCTATCAGTGGCTGGCGTAAGGATCCACTTCTCGAAAGCTGTCAGTGTTCTGTTGGCATGAGGACGGATCCAGGGCTGAGTGACTCAGTAAGCCACAGTCAGGTATTGCCATAACAGGACTGCAGTGTGGGGGAAGGCCATGAGCCCTTCTGCATCAAACAAGTCTCCTATGCGCTTACAGTTGGCCTCTTGCCATTTCCTAAACACTACCCGTAGCTGCTGGTGGGAAGTCTGGGTTTCCTATCAAGAGTGTCTGTGGTGAGATAGGGGTGGAGAGACCATGTCGCTGCTGTACCCTGTCCCACACCCCAACCGTAGCCAGTACGACTGGAGAAACGTACTCACCCATTAGGCCTATGTGGTTTTGGCAGCCATGGTATCTTCCAGATATGAGTAGCCGCTATAGCCTGGTCATTAAAGCACCAGTGTTTTTCCGTAAGTGTACGAGACCATTCTACGGTGTAGCGGAGTTGAGTCGCCAGATAGTAGCAGCGCAGGTCCGGAACACCCAAGCCCACTGCGGACAAGGGGAGGTAAGCACGGGCCTTAGCCATTGGCACTCGCCTTCCCTCCCAGATGAAATCCTACATAAGTGATAGTATCCTGTCTAGGACCCGTGGGGGGTTGGAGGGGCAGTGTTTACATGACATATAGGAGCTTAGGGAGGAGTGTCATTTAGGCCGCTGCCAAGCATCCCAGCCACGAGAGTTTGTGGGACTTCCACTTGGTGAGGTCGCTCCTCGCAAGCGTTAAGAGGTTCCCATAGTTGTATGCGGCGTGGCTGTAAGTGTGGGGTATATCTGTAGACCTAGGTATGGGATACTGCTCTCTGCCCACTGGTACGGGTATTGGCCACGGAGTCGAGTACGCTCTGTCTCGGAGATGGTCAGACCGAAGATCAGGGATTTCTGGGGGTTGATTTTAAACCCAGACGCTGCCGGGAACGCCCTTAGCTCAGTCAAAACAGCCTCCAAAGAAGCATCCGGGTCAGTTAGAGTCAAGAGTACATCACTGCATAAAGCATTATCTTGTGTTCCCGCCCCACCCATCGCGATGCCAGAGATATGCAGGTTAGTCCTTATTCTTTCTGCAAATCGCTCCATATAGAACGCAAAGAGTAAGGGGGATAGGGGATAACCCTGTCTAGTCCCTCATTCTATAGGAAAAGTTGACGATCTTATCCCGTTCACCCGTATGTTAGCTTAGGGAGTGGTGTAGCATGATTGGATTCAGCTGCGGAGTCGTGGCCCAAAGCCCACACACTCCAGCACCTGATATAGGTACGGCCAGTGTACTTGGTCGAATGTTTTCTTGGCATCGCCGGTCAACAAAAGTTCTGGTACACACAAACTATGTATCTTGCCCAAGAGGTGGCAAAATCTTTTTGTGTTGTCACTACACCCTCGTTCTAGGATAAATCCAGCTTGATCGGTGTCGACCAACCGTTGTACATAAGGGGCAAGCCTGTGCGCTAGAATACTGATGAAGATTTTCACATCAACATTTAAGAGGGAAATCGGGCGATACAATGCACAATTTCTAGTATCCTTACCCGATTTCGGAATCACTGTAATAGTCGACTGGAGCATCGACTCCGGTAGCCTACCTTCCTTACTCAGTGGATTATACAGTCTTGCTAAAGTTGGGGCTATTTGAGGGCCAAAAAGTTTATAGAATTCTGCACTGTATCCATCTGGGCCCGGTGCCTTGTTAGGTTGTAATCTATGTATTGCAAGGAAGACCTCCTGTGTGGTGATGTCCTTTTCTAGTGCCTCAAAGGTTGCCCTTTCCTCAAGGGGGGGGAATAAAGACTCTAAATAGGTTTCTGCGTCCCGGAGAGGCTCGGCCTTATTGAGAGTCTTATAGAAATTCCCGAACTCGTTAGCTATATCCGCATCAGAAGAGCATATGGCACCATCTGCCCTTCGTATCTCAGATACCCTTCGGTCTACCGCCTGCGCGTGAAGACGGTGCACTAGCATGCGCCCTGCTTTGTTACCCCCGGCATAGTATTTCTGGCGTATTCTAAGAAGGGCGTACTTAGCTCTTCCCATGTCTATTGCGCGCAGTTGCTTCCTTGCTGTAGTCAGTTGGCAGCGGGTCGCCACAGAACCCGACCGGGCATAAGCTGACTCTAGATCTTTAATCTGAGTTTCCAACTGGCGGCGCTTCTCCTTTCGCTCTCTTTTGTATCCTGCAGTTATACCCAGGAAGTGTCCTTTCAGGAATGTGTTGATGGACGTCTCTGGAATATCATTATGTTCCAGGTAGAAGTGTAGTGCTATTTGCGTGTCTGTCCATATTTCATCGTATGTAAGGAGTTTTGTGTTCAGTCGCCAGTGGAGGGAAGTGGGCGTTTGTCCTCCGGGGTTACAGTGCAGGACTGGGGGGGTATGGTCCGAAAGTGATGTCACCCCAATTTCTACTGAAAGTGTGTCACGGGTAACCCCAGGAGTTGTGAGGAAGTAATCTATACGTGCATACGTCTGAGAAGCAGAGAAAAATGTGTAGTCTCCAACCGTGGGGTGTGTATGCCTCCATATGTCTGTGAATCCTGCCTCACTTAGCCATTGTCTGGTACCTGGTGTAAGACCCCCATCCTCGGAGCTGACCTGTCCTTACTAGAATCCATTACAATGTTAATATCTCCTTCCACCACTAGTTCCTTATCTGGGGAGGTTAGCAGCCGACCCAAGGCTTCACTAAGAAATGTTTCCTGTCTCTCATTCGGGGCATATATTGTGACGATCATGTACCTAGTTCCCTGTAGTGTAACCTGCAACGCTAATAGCCTGCCCGGGATCTCAGTGAGGACCTGTTCCACTTTCCCCGCAAAGTGTGTCACGAACAAAATCGCTACCCCGCATTTTTTGGTGACCCCTGAGGAGAAGTAATCCTGCTCAAACCAGCGGGATCGCAGTCTCCACCAGTCACTTTGGAGCAGGTGGGTTTCTTGTAGCATACAAATATCACATTTTGAGTCCTTAAGGGGGGCGAGGACTGCCAGCCTCTTGGCAGGGGCATTAAGGCCTCGAACATTGAGGCTAAACAGGGACACCACCATGGATACTCATACAGGGCAACCTCCCTTCCTTCCGTCGCTGCCAAGGCCCACTAAATCCACCTGTGTAATGGCCTGGGTTCGGGACAAACAATCTGGGAGTGAGAGGGAAGATCAAGAGAAGTAAGGTACAGATATAGAGCAATGGTAGTGGATCAAAGAACTTCCCCCACCAGGGGGCTCTCAAAAAACAATAGGAACTGGGGTCCATGTCACCGGCGAACACCATCTCCATTAAGCACCAATGAGATGGAGCCGTGCCAGACTCGTCGCCTGCACCTGGCAGAGGAGGCGAACGTCCAAGCTATCCTTGGCTATTTCCATTCGGCCAAGTGAGGGGGGCCATATTAACAAAAGAGGATCAGTTCTCTTCCGCCTGTCATCAGTGGTCGTCCCCGCCGTCCAGGCAGCAGTCTCTCTGCTGCAGTTAGTGGAGTAACCTTGAACGCTCCTCCCGACTGTCGGCCTCGGTGGGTGTGCTCAAGTTTTCTTTCTTCGTCACGAAGGGCGACGGGAGCCCTGGTTTCCTTTCTCTGACCTCTGAATAGGCGACTCAGACGGCCCCTCCTGTCCGAGATCCGGGATGTTTGGCAATTTCCGAGCCTCTTCAAGTGTGTAGATCATCCGGACTTCCTCCTGCCACACAAACTGGAGGTGAAAAAGATGGCCCCATTTGTACCGAACCTTCTGGAGCTGCAGGAAGTCTGTGAGAGGCCTAAAGGCACTGCGGCGCTGCAGCATGGTCGGCGAGAGGTCCTGCTATAGCCAAATCTGAAGGCCCTCGAAGTCAATGTCTTTCAAATCCCACGCCGCCGTCATGATTACTTCCTTCTGCTAATAGTAGTGTAGGCAGGTGAGAATATCTTGTGGTTGGCCTGGTTTTGTCACTGGCCTGCCCGCTCGATGTGTGCGATTAAGGACAATTCCCTGATCCCGCAATGATGGCGCCACGTGTTTGAAGAGGCGAATGGCAAAGTCTTCCAGGCTGCCAGTGACTGCCTGCAAAGGGACGCCTTTAATTTGGATATTGGAATGTCTGGATCTGTTTTCCAAGTACTTTATCTGGTATCGGAGCTCTGAATTCTGTTCGCGTAATGCCAAAAGTACCTGATGGTTGCCCTCTAGCTCCTCCTCTCTGGCATCCTGGTTCTGTTCCATAAAGGTCATCCTTTGATCCAGCATTTCAACATCTTGTTGGATCCCCTTAATGTCAGAGGCTATGTCACGTTTGAGGCCCGCGAAATCTCCGCGGAGGGACTCGAATAGTTGTTCAAGGAATACCTTGGTGATGGGGGATTCATCTCTTCCAGCCTCTCCATTTCGAGCCATTTCCCCCGCTGGTTCTGGGTCACCTGCCTCTGGGGTCGCATCTGTTCTTTTTGCATTGGATTTGGTAAACATATCTGTAAAGAAGTCCAAGGGGCACACTGGAAGTTTTAAGCATATTTATTTAGTAGTCCAGATGAAAGACCACCAGCCCAGGCAGCAGCCAACCTTCAACTGTCAGCCAACAGAAGTCTCAACAACAGAGCATTCTGTTGTCAAGCAATGACATATAGAATGTAGGGACGCAGCCCAGCAACAGAGATAGGAAAGAAGAAAGGCAGGTCACAAGGATGTGGAGTAGACCACAACACATCTCCCTCCCATATAATGAACATGAAATAATAAATTATAAATTACAAAAAAAACAACATTGCAATAATACAAGTTTAAAACATTTCATAGTCTTTGTGCCAGGATGGTCTGAATCTCAGCCTCCTGTAACTTCCCAGATTAGGCTCATTAGGAACACAATTATCACCTGCAGTCCCAGAATTATCACACAGTCCAGAACGTTCAGGTTCTTTTGGAGAAACAAAACCCCTGTCACGCCCATGAGCATTGGAACCAGGGTGCCATTTAACTAACCTGGACATGCTCCACACATCACCAGAATTCAGAACAACAACATTCTTCCTCACTTCTTTGATGATGAAGGGCCCCATAAACCGCGAACAACCCTTCTTCAACAAACCAGGATTTCTGATCAACACCTCATCCCCAACATTCCAGTGCTTGAGAAGAGAAGAATTCTTGAAGTCAAACCTGTTCTTGTATTTTTCTTGGTGAAGTTTCCGTCTAAAAGGAACTTGCTCATCCACTCCCATATCATTCACATCCAACCTCAACCAAGCAGGACTCAATTTGTCATGGGGTTTTCTGCCTCTCAGAATAGAAAAAGGAGAAACAGACGTCAAACAATTTGGAGTATTACGGTGAGTCCACCATGTTTCTCTGAGCATTTTCTTAAGTGAAGACCTAGTTTGTAAAGCCCTCTGAGCACAACATTTGACCAACTTGTTCATGCTTTCTGCCAGACCATTGGCTTGCAGCGAGTATAGAGCCATTTTGAAATGAGTAATAGATAATTCTTTTAGAAACCTGTTCATCTCGTGTGAGACAAATTGAACTCCGTTATCGGTGATGAGATGCTTAGGAATTCGTTCCCTTGAAAACTCCTCAGAAAGGAATTCAATAACAGTCTTAGTGTTCACAGCAGGTACACATTTTGTAACTACCCACTTGGAGGTGTAATCTACTAACAACAACACATAACGCTCATCATAAGCAAACAATTCAAAAGGTCCAGCAATGTCCAAACCCAACTTGGACCAGGGCTCTAAAGGAACTTCCACCGGTGAGAGTGGTGCAGTACAGGTCTTTTTACTTTTATCACTGTTGGCACATTCCCAACAGTCTTTGACAACCTCCTCTATCTGTCTATCCATTGTCGGCCACCAGTACCACTCCCGAACCCTGGCTTTTGTCAAATTCCTCCCCAAATGTCCTTCATGTGCTAAATTTATAAGCTTGCACCTAAGATCACGAGGAGGTATCACTCGATCACCCCTCAACAACTTCTCATCAAAAACACACAATTCGTCCTTGACATTAATGAAACCTTTCAAAGATTCAGGCACATCTTTGTCTGCTGGCCAACCTTTAACTGAAAACTCCTTGACCATTTCCAAATCACTGTCACCGCGAGAAGCAGAAGACCACTCATTCGAATTAACAGCAGACTCATGCACCCATCCAACAAGAGAGTTTTCCACTTCCACACCAGACTGATCCAAAGGTAACCTTGAAAGACAATCTGCAACCACATTTTTAGGTCCAGGGACATACTCAACCACAAAGTTAAATTCAGATAACCCTTCCATCCACCGTTTAATTCTGGGAGAAATATTGTCAACTTCTCTGCATGTGAAAATTTGGCACAGAGGACGATGATCAGTCCGGACAACCACAGGTAAACCCCAAAGATAAAACTTGAAATGGCGAATAGCCCAGAAAACCGCCAACGCCTCTCTCTCAATCACCGAGTAGCGTTCCTCAGCACCCCTGAGTGAGCGGGAGGCAAAAGCAACAATTCTAGACTCACCATCCACAACCTGCGATAAAACCGCCCCCAAACCAAGCATGCTGGCATCAGTGGACAATATGGTTTTCTTGCAAGCATCAAAATGCCCCAACGTGGGCATGCGACCAATTACACACTTGATAGAATTAAAAGCAGAAGAGCAATCATCAAACCATGAGAACTGAACTCCCTTTTTGAGCAACATTCTGAGAGGAGAAGAAACACAAGCAAAGTTAGGAACAAACTTAGAACAAAATTCTGCCAACCCCAGGAACGATCGAACTTGATCCTTGTTAACAGGTACCGGGGCTTTCACAATGCTCTCTGCAAGGTCTAATTTAGGGCTAATCCCTTCACCAGAGATAGTATGTCCTAGGTAGTTCACAGAAGACACACGAAATTTGCATTTCTCCTTTTTAATAACCAGACCAGCATCTTGAAGCCGTTGCAAATCTTTCCACAATCCCTTATCATGTTCTTGTTGGTCCTTCCCGTAGACCAGAATATCATCTTGAAAGATGAGGACCTTGGACAAACCCTCAAGCACCTTATTCATGACCCTCTGGAAACAGGCCGTAGCGGAAGCCAGGCCAAAGGGCAACCGAATGAACCTGAAAGCCCCCAGAGGCGTCACAAATGATGTCAAATGTCTAGAATTCGGATGGAGTAGAACCTGATGATAGGCAGATGACAAATCCATCACACTAAAACATTTAGCGTCTTTGATTAGAGCAAGAGTCTCAGAGATATTTGGCAAAGGTTGCCTGTCAACCCAAATATGTTTGTTCAAACCACGCAAGTCCACACACATGCGAATCCCCTTCCCCCATCCTTAGATGCCAAAACGATGGGGGCCAACCATTCAGAGCATTCAATCTCTTCGATAACTCCAGCAGCCAACAATCTCTTGAGCTCCCGATCTAAAGGTTCCATCAACATGTGAGGAACTTTCCTTACTTTACTGACAAATGGTTGAGCGTTCTGTTTTAGGACAATTTTATGTTCAAAGTTTTTGAGTAAACCCAACTCGTCACTGAAAACCTTAGGAAATTGTGAATATACATCATCAGATGGTGAACCAGAGGACAAAAGTAACACTTTCTCAGGCGAATTGGGATCCAGGGTGATTCCCATATCTCTCTGGTGTCTCCACCCAAGAAGATTATCTCCTCTTTTTGCCACATATACTTTCCCAACCGTCTCTCTGTCTTTGAACTGGATTTTTTTAACTACAAAGCCCAAAACATCAATTTTTACGCCACCATAACCTACAGGGTTGATGTCTGGAGGAGACAATTCAACTTTGTCAAGACCAAAAACAGTGTCCCAATTGGCATCACCCACCATGGTGTAAGGTGAACCTGAATCAGCCAATACAGAAAACTGTTCACCACCAATGAACACTTCGCACTCAGGCATATCTAGTTTATCACCATCCACAACTCCATCTTCTTTTACTCTGAACATAAACTTTTTCTCCTGCTCAACATAACGTACCGCTTGACTCCTACTGCCACGACACACACGCGCGTAATGACCCCTCTTCCCACATTTATTACAAACGACAGATCTTGCAAAACAATTTGGACTGTTAGGCAAATGACTCTCACTTCCACACCTAAAACACTTGAAACCACTCTTGTTGTGCTTGGACCCGAACTGTTCAGAATCAGAAGACCTGTACTTGGCAACAGTGTGTTCCGAATCAGAAAATTTCTTATCTTTTTCATTATAACTCCCCTTAGACACCCCCTTGAAATCATCTCTCTTAGAATCATCTTTCTTAACCTCATGAATAGCTTTTTCTTCTACAGCAACATCACTACTCTTCTCCACTCTCATTTCACGTACCCACATATTTGTATTTTCCATGCCTTCGACAATTGATAAAGTTTCTTTGAGATCTGGATTCTTGGCAAGAAGCTTTTGTTGAACTTTTATATCATTGGTGCATCTAACAATCTGATCTCTAATAAGAGAATCAGCGAGTTGTTCAAACTCACAAGTGCGAGCCAGCGTTTTCAAAGTGGCCACATAGCTACCAATCTTCTCTTGCTTACCTTGGACTCTCGAAAAAAATTTATGGCGTTCTAAAACCACATTAATTTTTTAACCAAAATGTTTTTCAAGCATCATAACAGACATGTCGTATACATTGTCAGGTTCACCCTCTCCACGTCCCAAAACAATTTCATCCAAGCTGTCGTAAACATGTCTGCCTTCAACTCCCAAGTTATGTAATAATGTGGCCTGTTTCCTTAAAGCTGAAAACTTTTCTCCCCCAATAGCTAGCAGATAAGAGTCAAATAACGGCTTCCATCTCTTTCAAGGTAAAATGGGGTCACCTACATCAGAAAGAAATTGTGGCGGTTGAGACATGCTAGAAGAAATAAGACAACAAGGAGGGACTAAGGGCCAATAGAATAGGTCCAGCATACAGGCCCACGTAAGCACAACAAGAAAGAGTATGCTGTTCCTAGAGGATCCTACAGGACCTAATGTCGACATTCTACACTTTATGGTCGGTGGTCTATAAATACACAGTTAAGTGACCACCCGGGTTCGGCAGAGTGAGGGGTAGGTTGCCCGTGAACAGACGGAGCTGACAACGACACTGAACCTTGCAGTGTTTTCACCTGCCGTGACATCTTGATGCTTTGAGCTGACCCAAGTTTGGGCAGTGTTATTGATCGACAGGTACCACTTTATCGGGTGCTGTTTGGGTGGTCACTTAACTGTGTATTTATAGACCACCAACCATAAAGTGTAGAATGTCGACATTAGGTCCTGAAGAATTGCCGTTAAATTAACATTAGGCAAGAAACATGTTGGCCTGAGCTTCAGCACACAATCCTGCAATCCTAGGGCAGGCGTGTGCGCCTTTTTCTGTTTTTAATCAGGTTAGTGACCACAGTCATTAAAATAGTTTTGGGTGGATCACTAACTCCTGTTTTAGATTACACACATTCCACATCTACACTCACTAGGGCCCTCACACTCACTACACCCAACGGCTAAGAAAAAAGATCTCCGCCAAGAAGGCCCCACCACGGGTGCCGATCGGGTATTGCAGCGCCGACCCGATAAGGAGCAGACCCAGTGATGAAGCAAGACACCTAGCTGGCTGGGTGTGTGAGGGTCTTTTTCTGAAAGGAGATAAGTATTTCTCCGAACTTCACGAGCACTCACATGCCTCTTGCATAACCTTGACCTGTAGGATCCTCTAGGAACAGCATACTCTTTCTTGTTGTACATGCTAGAAGAAGCCATCTTAAAAGTTGTGATAAAGGAGAGAGAAATAAGTAATAAATAAATAATGCACCAACTTGTTGAAACTCAGAAACCACGACTCGTACAAGTAATCATACATCCCCCCCCCAAAAAAATACAATACATGAGACTGTAATGGCAGTTGTATGTAGAAGTCCACTTGAAAGTGAGCGTATCACTGACACGCTGCCGAAAAATGGATCAAACCCCAGAGTACACAATTGTGTTGAAGAAACAGTGTGCGCATCACTGACACGCCAGAAAAGCAAATGTCCTACTTGTGAGGCAACTCAGTTGAGGAAATGACGAAAAATGGTTCTAAAACCCTAAGGTACCAATTGTATTGAAGGAACAGTGTGCGCATCACTGACACGCCGGAAAAATAAATATCTTACTTGTGGTGCAATTCAGGTGTACTACCATCAATGTTGAGGAAATCAAGAAGTGTGCGCGTCACTGACACGCTCCGGAACCTTGTTGAGTATATTCCGTTGATAGTACAGCAATAACGCATGAGACGCGATTGGCAAAAAATATTTTTTTTAAAACGCGATATGCAAAATGACAACCACAAGATGGCGGCACGTCGTCCGCGTCACGCCGGGTGGCTCCCGGCACGTAGATGCAGGTAGTGTTCTGTGGATAGAAGCAGTGCGGCGTCCAGGAGAGAATGGAGCTCCCACGAAGAATCGAATCTCATTTCGTGAAGCCAGTGAGGTAAGGAGCCTTCAGAGCGTGCGAGTGAGATTTGAAAGATGCCGATGGCAGTTGTTCAAAGCTGGCACGCATCTTGGCATATTCTCGTGTATCCCTCACACACGACGCACAACACAACAGCGGTCTTTAAATTCAATTAAAAGACACTTCCCAGTATAGGCGCAAGCAGGCAAATTTCCATGCTGTGAAAGCAGTCCACGCACCACTCCTGCCAGGCCAGAACTCTAGACCAGATTTAAAATCAGCGCAAGTGCTTCCAAAAAAACACGAAAAGAACTCAGGGTATGAATTAGTCCCGGTTAAACAGTACCTGAATCTCGTTTACGTAGACTCTTCCAATTAGGGACAAAGCAGCTCTTGAGTAGATAAATGGGTTCAATGGGGAGACTGGTGGTCATCAGATCCTGTCCCCTCGCAGGTACAACTCGTCGCCAGTGTAAAGAAGTCCATGGGGCACACTGGAAGTTTTAAGCATATTTATTTAGTAGTCCAGATGAAAGACCACCAGCCCAGGCAGCAGCCAACCTTCAACTGTCAGCCAACAGAAGTCTCAACAACAGAGCATTCTGTTGTCAAGCAATGACATATAGAATGTAGGGACGCAGCCCAGCAACAGAGATAGGAAAGAAGAAAGGCAGGTCACAAGGATGTGGAGTAGACCACAACAATATCCTTCACCAACATGTCTTTTTTGCTGACCGATGAGATGACATGACTACAATATGGCCGGCAATGACACTGCGCTATGCCTTGGGCCACTACTATGACGGCGTGGCGCATTATGGTTCTAGCTAACGTCGAAGTCCCTGGCGGCACTTGGGGGGGGGGGACACGGCATAGCTCGAGTGAGCCGTCTCCATCTCCCACCTCGGCCACACAGTGCTACCCGGGAATGCTAGTACGTGTCTCAATCGCAAGGCCCTTCCGTCAGCCCCACCAGGGACACACACGATCTGTGCACATGGGGCTCCAGATGTTCCGTATGAGGTTCTTATGGAAGGGAGCCAATGAGAAAGATACCTGCGGACAGGCCGGTCCACTCCCTAGTGGACCACAGTAGGCTGCCACCGCAAGCCCTCGTCCCCTCCCGGCTCCGAAGTTATAAATGCTGAGGAGGGTGAGGCCACTGAACACAGGCCCCCCCCCACTGTCGTCTTCCACCTGCCTCTCGGAGTCAGCACTCCATTCAACAATGTCCACTTCCGAGGGCCCAACACACTAGCTCTCTCAGGACCCCTGGCAATGCGAGAGTCAGCGGGTCCGGCCTCCAAGGCCCACCACGGAGGCCTGCGGCAAGGCACAGGGGCGACGAGGGCACCAGAGTGGGCCGGCCTATCACAGGGACATCTTCCTGCACATAAACAATCATTCCCCTCAACGCAGGCACCCTTGCACTATGGTGCAAGGGTGCCTGCGTTGGCGCTAGGCAGCTAAATTAGCGCCAGCGCAGGGGGAAACGCTAGACTGCACCTTATTCTTGTAAATATTGTGCAGCCCTGCGCTTCAGAAGTGGCGGAGCGCGGTGTTAAGCAAAGAAGACTAAAGCCGCGCCCCGTCACTTCCTAGCAAATATGCCCCAAAGTGTGCTCTTGCCAATTTTGCTGGTACTTTGAACATTAAGAACTGGTGCAGCTATTAATAACGATGAAAAGATATCTGTTGATCAACTCGCATAAGTATTGTTTTAATACAATTGCAAATATATACAATGATTTTTTATATGTTTTGATGTATTCTTTTCTATCATAATCAAAGTTTATTGTATAGCAAAAGCAATCACAGTTTTACAGGTATGAATAATTGCGTGTGAAAAAAGTGATTATATATTGCCCGACATGTTGTTTTGGTTTATGAAAAACCATCATTAAAATAAACCAAAAAGCATCTGAAAATATAAATAAAATTGTTTAAATACAATTTTGGTACAATGCATATTTCAAACAACGCTGATTTCTAATTTATGAACACAAGTGCAACATTTTAGAGCAGTCGCAAAGCTAAGAGGCACTCTGATGGCATTTGAATCATGGCTAGATATTTGATTGTAGTCTTAACATAATCTCCTCTCATCTTTAGGTCCGAGAGGAATTCCATAACAACGTGTTGAGCAAAAGGGATGTCAGACAGTAGGAGGGTGGTTTTGACAGTTTACAAATATCCAGTTTTCATCCTGTTTACCACTGCTTTAGCGATTGGCGACTTAGCTGATCAAAAACAGGACGCAGATGGGACAGGAGTTCAACAGATTCTTTTGCACAGAAGCAGTCTCTTGATAGGGGGTTATGATTTACGCTTTCAGCTAACTCTGTCTCTGATCGATAGTGTAGCCTATCTTTTATGGCGGTGGAGGTATTCCGTGGAGAGGATGTGACCTTACGGCTAGAGCGGTCGACCTTAAAGCGGGGAAACCGGGTTCGAGTCTTGACAAAGTCGCTCGACATCCTGTGATTCTGGACAAATCACTTATCTCCCCGTGCCTAACATAATAAGGGGCATATTATCAAGAACGGCGATAAAATTATCGCTGCTTTAGCGGCAGAAAACTGCCACTAAAGCGGCGATAATGGGCTTGATAATATGCCCTGGAGAATTCCAATAGAAGCCCAGGATCACAGCAGAACATGGGCTTCTATTGGAATTCTCAAGGGCATATTATCAAGCCCATTATCGCCGCTTTAGCGGCAGTTTTCTGCCGCTAAAGCGGCGATAATTTTTAACGCCGTTCTTGATAATATGCCCCTTGATGTCTTTCTGTAACGCAACTTGTGCTCATGTAAAGCGCTGTGATATCTTCGGGTCGATTTCGCCCTATAGAACACTCAAAAAAGAAAAAAAAGTGCTCTTTTAAAGGAGAGATTCTTAGCAGTGAAGTTGTACAAAACTCCATTCATGCATTTAATTTAAGAATTTACGTGTCAAAGTATAATTTTGTTACAGAATATTAATGTTATATTTCTGTATAAAAGACAGTGAAAATGAAGAAAACATTTAAAAATGAATGGCATGACCTACTTCAATATGGCTCAGCCAAGCCCTGAGTGTAGCAGCCCTATTATGAGCTCAGGAGAGGTCGTCAGATCTCGTCGGGCTACATTGTTATTAGAAATAGGAAATTAAAAGAGCATTCTTAAAACCTTGTTTTTGGTATTCATTTTATATTGCGCATATCACATTTCGGTAATTTATGTGCATAATATTAAGTGCATTGTTTCAACATTCCTTTTATGCCTCCTGATGAAATTAAGAAGCAGCCTAATTAAAGGAGTGTTCTTTTGTGTTGTATCTTTACTTGATTAAATTAGGTAATCTCATTTCAAAGACGAATTTTTGCATTGTTCTCTGTGAATTGAAATTAAATTGCTGCCTGGTGTATTTTTCTTTTTAAATTGATGAGGTAGCAAGCAATTATATTTGCCCCCCACATTCCCCTGCATACCCTCTGGCATTCCGTAGACTTTTCCTGTGCTCGTCAGGTGTGCTGAGTGACTGCAATGCTGGACCATAACACTTGAGCTTGCCCTCCATTTTGAATTGAACATGCCCACGCCTGCCTCCTATGCGACCCCCAGTCGTCCTAATAAACCATCTCTTATGTGACCAATGGCAAGCAAGAGGCCATGCAGTGTGTGGTGTTTTCACTTATTTCAGTCAGTTAAATGATGACACCTGCTGTACAGTTTCTGTTTTAGCACATTGTCGTTCACTTCTCAACCCTCATCTCTGCTTCTCAAAACTAGTTCTCATCCATCTTCCCTACTTCTCATCCACACTTTTCAGCATTACCTCTTATCCATTATCCTTACTGCTCACCCCAATGTCTCATCCATCATGCCTACTTCAAATCCCTACTTTTCATCTATCATCCATAATCCATCATTTCTCCTTCTGATCCCTTTTTCTCACCCACCACCCATACTTCTCCCTATTTCGCATCCCTACCTCTCATCCAACATTCCTAGTTCTCATCCCTCTACTTCCCATCCATCATCCCTACTTCAAAGTCGAACTTCTCATCCATAATGCATCATTCCCATTTGTCATCCATCATTCACCATCCCTACTTCTCATCCATCATCCCTACTTCTCATCACTACTTTTTATCCATCATCCAGAATCCATACTATCATCCTTACTTCTCCTCCATTATCCCTGCTTCTCATTCTGTTTTTCATCCAACATTCCTACTTCTCATCCATCATCCCTGCTTTTCATCCTATTTCTCATCAACATCGGACATCCTTACTTCTCATCCCTATTTATCATCCGTCATTGCTATTTCTCATCTCCCCTTCTCATCCATCACCCCTGCTTCTCATCCCTACTTCTAATTGATGAGCAATCATCCCTGCTTTACATTCCCTCCTCTTATCCCTCATCCATCATCCCTACTTCTCATCCATCATCTTCATCCCTTATTCATCATCCCTCATATATTCCCCTTCATCCATCATTCTAATACCTCGTCCCTCAGTCATACCAAAACACTTTCACACTTTGAAACACTCCTTCACACTGATAATTTGGCAACACCTAATTAGATTTAAGATAGTGGGTTGCATTCTTTGGACTGTCCACTGAAAGACTGTCTTGTTTTCTACACGTGCTGGGTGAGGACAGAGGAAAGCAAATACAGTTGCGTGAGTGTCTTTCAGGGAATTCAATGATTTAAAACATTCAATTTTATTTATGAGGAGTGCTTTGATGGTTTGGTGAAGACAAGAGGCCTGTAGGGGTTGGGTGATATTTCAACACTGAAGAGAGGGCTATTTGAGTTCATCCTAAACCATATCGGTTTTCAGTTTTATAGGTAAGGAAGAAATGTTTTGGTCTGATGTTGCCTTTAACTGTGAGAGCTGTTTTTTTTAAATTTCCTTTCTTGCAGTTTGTAGATGTCAAGTCTGGATGGGCTTCCTGTCCTGATCATAAATAAAACTCTCCAAAGGATATCAATTGCATTGGAAACCAGGAAGAGAAAAGCTTGAACAGAAGTAAAGGCAGATTCAATACAAATAAATGCTAGCATGTCACCTGTTACTTTAGAACTGTAAGCAACAGTAAATAATGTTGCACCCCAATGCTGCAATGTACCACCTCCTATTGGTTCTATAATGTGACCCACACACGGCCTTGTAATGTACCTCACTCACAATGTATATCACCTGTTACTTTTCTAGTGCGGGGCCCAAGGACCACCATCCTGTCCCTTGTTTGGCAAATTAGAGCGCTCTTAAAAACAGGCATAAAGCTGATACTAAATACCATCAGCTTCTCTCACACAGCACCGACTACCACAATTGATTTACAGTATTGATAATCTCATACACATACTTCACAAACACAAGACACGCTACACTTCCTCGCAATAAGTACAGTTTAGGCAGTCCTTATGACAGTCAACCAACACACTTATGATAGTCCATAATCTGTGAAATTGGTTGCATATACCCATCAGCACTCAACAACTACAACAAACACCGTTGTTCTAGACACCTAAACATTTTCATTCTCTGACAGCACAAACTCGACAGAACTTTACAAGCTTGTACACACGCCAGGGCACCTAAGGCATATAGTCTTCGATTATAAGTTGACCAGAGCATTACCCCCGTGCAAAACATCTTTCCTTTCCATCTGGTACCCCCATCTCTTTCTCCCCCAACCTGTCCCACACTTGCATGAGCAGAAGAAATGATTGATGATGGATGGGAAGCAAGGGGGGTTGATAATGGACAGTGGGTGAGAAATAGAGATGAGAAGTAGTGATGATTGATGAGAAGTAGAATTGAAAAGAAGGAATGATGAATGACAAGTAGGGATGATGGATAATGGATGAAATGTAAGGATGATGGCTCACAAGTAGGCTTGAGAAGTAGGGATAATAGATGATGGATAATGGATAGAAGTAGGGAATGAAAAATATTCTTTATCCCTATTTCTCATTCTTAGTTCTCTTCCATCATACCTTCGTCTCATCCTTCATCCATCATCCCTACTTATCATTCATATTTCAAACTCATTAGCCATCATGGGCCAGATGCTCTCTAAAATTCTAGCAATTGAAAAAACTATAACTGGGGATGTACCGGCTCTACAGATTCTTGCTGCTACCCTGTAGTGGTGGATCCCATGAAACCGACATAGGGGAACTATCGAGCGCCTTCTCTGCTTAGAGTATATTAAACAAAAGAACAATATATGTTCTGTTGTTTCCTCAGCTTCACCACATGTAGGACAGGAATTGGTACCCCCGTGATTGGCTTTCCATTTACAAGTAAAAGATGCTAAAGGTAAGGTACCCAACCTAAATCTGATATATAGTGATTTTGTGAATGGGGGTCAATTTCATCCATGTATTACTCGAAGTGAGAGAATGGCTTAAATTCGAAAAAAGATTTGGTCTGTTTCCCCAGGCCTGGCCAGCTAATTAACTCAGACCCCACCTGATCCCAGTGCATTGCCTTCAGGTTTTTTATTTCTTTAGAGGAAATTGATCATGGATCTGTCCAATACTTTTCTAGGCCTAGTGTGTAACATGTCTGTTTCACAAAGGCCAGTCACGGGAGCTTTCTCCCACCCTGGGACATATCTAATACATCTTGGAGGCCCTCTCTATAGTTAACCAATTCGGGGGTCGACCACACTCGGAACGATTACAAAATTGGTCTAAGCCAAATTAGATGGACGATGGGCCAAATGCCTAGGTCAAGTTTAAAGACTAGAGGAGTGCTTTGGGGAATTTTGAGTGCCATTCTCAAGAAGTTGTTCTCTGCCACTTCCAGTGCATCTAGGTTAATGTGACCTCACAATTCCGCACCATAGATACCAGCAGCTACAGCTTGGGCCCTCAAGGCTTCAAGAATCAGAGAGGCTGGGTGGATAGAGGAATTATTTGTGAATTTTAATAATGCTCCCAACCTGTGTTTTAGGATGAGGGTGCTTTTTGTGACTTGATTTACCCAGGAGTTAGTACTGGACAGACGGATAGTCAAATTCATTCACTCTATCTGTTTCCCCTCAAGCAATATTGTTCCATTAAAACCTCAGTGCGGGTGAATGGCCATGAATTTAGTTTTGCTTTCATTTATCACTAGGCCATGATCTGATCAAAATAGATTAAACTTGCTCAAGAGGGTCTCTAGGCCCTTAGGAGTCTTTGATATCAACAGCATGTCATCTGCAAACAAAGCTGGGATATTTGTCCACCCAAGAACTGGGAAGTCATTGTCCCAGGCCAGCAAGTAGTCAATGCATCCATTGATAAACCGCAAGAATAGTGTGGGTGCAAGTACACAACCCTGCCAAACTCCTTTTTTGACCCCAAATGGGCCTGTTGATTCCCCATTGGGTCCCCATCAGATCTGAGCGAAATTATCGCAGTGGAGACGTGTAATGATGGCAAGGAGGGGGTCAGAAATCCCCCTTTCACTAAGGGTTCTCCACAGTCTGCCCCTGAGGACCATGTCAAATGCTGCTTTGAGATCTACAAAAGTGGCATATAGACTACCATCACCGAGACCCAGCTCTTTCCACTTTAACAATGAAAGCCTGAAGACCTGGTCAACTGTGCTGGCCTTAAGCTAAAAACCAGCCTGCAATTGGGTCAGAATTTTACTTTCTTCGATCCAGGACAGCAACCAATCCAGAATAATCTTACAAAACTTTTTGGGACTAGAGTCGACAAGGCTGATTGGTCGATAATTAGCTGGATCCACTTTTTATCCTTTTTTGTGGATAGGGATAATCTCTGCCCCCTTCCATGACTATGGAATATATGTGCCTGCTAGTATAGCATTAACAATGCAGCTGAGATATGGAGCCCAAATGGCTTGTTCTGAAATAAAGATGTCCACTCTTTATCCCTACGCCTCATCCATAATCTCTACAGCTCATCTATGTAGGGTCCTCCCCAGCCCGGGAGCATGCACAATGTATATGCCACACACGAAGCTCTGGATTGTATGTCTTTATTCCTAAGCATACAATTACACACTGCACTCTCATTACATCATATCCGTTAATAACCACATCTTAACAACTCCCAGCAGATTGCGTAATTTCTTGTTGAGTCCACCTAGAACCATAAGTGTCCTAGCGCACATAGTCTCACGACACTACATCTTAAATAAAAAGAACAAACAATAGCCACATCATATTTCTTCAATAAGGTATTGAGGCGCCCGCACTAGCCAGCCAGATAGAGTGGTATGAGATGGTTAAAATGAACTCTGATTTTGCACCAATGGAATAGGTTCTGATGCTTGATCTTGACTATCAGGCGGGATCGCCTCATTCATGATTGCAGGAGCTGGCGATCTTCGAGGTAGGTGCTTAAAGTGCGACGAGTCCCACGTGATGGACTTTCCGGGACGATGCGCCATCACCATATGTCCTTTGCATGTCACAACCCTCAAAGGACCGACATCTGTTTTCTGCTTTCATTTCTGCTAGACCATGACCCAGTCACCTTAATCGAAGGCTGTTTCCTGAGCATGTCTCCGAGGATTGGCATATGTTTTTATCTGGCACATCCGAGAAGTGTCCGTGACACAAACCTTATCAGCATTCAACATTCGCCTACTGTCCACTGTGGTAGTTTGGTTCCAATGGCTCTCTCAAATAGCAAGGTGGCAGGACTCTCACCTGTTGTGGAGTGAGGAGTTGAATGATAGGCACTGAGGGCTTGACATCGGGCCTGATTTAACTTGATTCATTCCACAACATCACTAGCTTGGGCCACAGAGGTGTGCTCTTTTGATGCTTGACATTTAGTCTGACCAGAAAGTCCTTGAATTCTTTGCTACTGACAGCAGATCATTGCCAGATTTAAGAATTGCTGGGATACCCCACGCTGTAAAGTGGGCCTGGCACATCTCAACACAGTTGCGCACTGCACCTCAACTTGGGCACCACCACTATGGTGAAACAAATGGTATAGGACCGGTGGAGCGCTCAATGATGTCATGCTTCAATAGCGTTTCTAGTTCGTTCTCAACAGCTTTTTGTAAGTGGAAAGCAACTCTGCGGTGTCGGTGTCCTTATTGATGTGAAGTCGCACTCTCATTGTCTTCAACATGCCTAGGCCATGAAATAACGACTTAAACTAACTTACAACCTCAGATTGAGTGTGGAGGTTGTAATTAAGAGATATCAATCCCATGTCAGCAGCAGTGGCACAACTGAATAGGCATGCACTGGACGGGGCTCCTTGAAGAACATGAATTGGCACTTGCACTGGTACTGTTTTGTGTTTCATTGTCCCCATGAATGATCTTTGACTCTGCAATGGTTTAGAAGCAGTCCAGGTGTATACTTTCGTGTTTGACGGGTTGAGGTGTGGCATAGGAGATAGGCTGCTGAACTTTTCGACCGGCATGATGTTAATCGACACATCACTGTCTATGATAAAGGTTATGGGGCAACCATTGTCCTTTATTTTAATCTTGGGGCAATGTCCAATTGAATTCTGTTGTTTCGTGTGGTGGTTCACGTTTGTCTTTTGTTCTTCTTTGCAAGCAGCCAAACCTACACGTGCCTGTCATTCCTTGGTCGATGCCATCATTGCACATCCATCTTCTTCACTGGCGCTCGACAATGACGTTGACGAGCCATTGTAAAATGAACTTGACGACGATCGACTTTGTCTGGTTTCTACTTGTCGTAACTGATGTTGCTTTTTGGCTTTGCGGGCGTGGCTTAAACGCTTCTGGAACCTTCTGACGTACATTTTTTCTTCTTGCTGTGAGATAGTTAGTTTCTTTTTTGCTTTGCAAACCGTTATGAAGTGGTCTTCTTTACCGCAACCTTTGCACGTTTGTCGTATGGCTGGACATTCGCCGTCATCGGGAAATAAAAACCCACATCGGAAACACAGCCTTTTCTGCTTTAGAAGCATCGACTTGCATGCTTCTACCTTGTACTTGTGCTTGCTTTTCATGACCAACACTGATTCATTTTTCCCTGTTCCAGCTTCCATATCAGCGGCTTGTCAATCTGCTCATTCCTCGGCTCTAGCATCTATTAGTACTTTCTCTAAGCTGAGTGCCTCTCTCATATGCGTCTTCTGAAAGAGTCTGAAAGACAGCCATCAATGACTCGGAGACGTATGGCTTCTTCATCATTAAACTCACTGAAGCCAATCAAGTCTTTCAACAAACTCATCCATTGTTTGACCAACTTGCTATCCCCCTTGATTGAAAATGTGTCTTTCAAAGTTAGGCTGTCCGGTTTTAGGTTTAAACCTATAATAACTGATAAAATCCCACCGGAAGGGAAATAGCCCTCATCAGTGTAAACATATAAACACTGAAAAAAAACCTGCACAACCACAAACTAAATGCCATTCAAAGAAAGGAAAAGGAGAGTGAAAGAGTCATTTTTATTTCTTCGTGAAGGGCCAATACAATATAACTTTGTTATATCAGGTAGCAGTAAGAAAGACTGGGCTAACATTATTCTGCTTGAGTTTTGTTGTTTAGGGATGTCACTAAAATATTGATTCTTCTTCATTTTTCAGTTTTGTGGTCTTTGGTCTAAAGATACAGGGGTTAGAAGCATGTTTTAGGTGTTGTTTAATTATTTTATAAACTGTGGAGAATCAGGAAATATCAAAATCATTTTTGGGCTACGTTTAGGTCTTTCACTGATACAAAAAATGTAGGTTTCATAAGAATCTTTCCCTACACGCACCATCACATTTACTCACACAGAATGGGTAAAAACCCTTGATACATCAGCCCCCTTTTCTAGTGAGTCACTAGTGATAGTAGGTGAATTGCCAAACACCTAAGGCTTTAAACATACAATGCAAGGTATAGTGACAGGTATATGTGAAAAGAGTGTAGTCACCAAGCATCTGGGATACTGGTGAGAACATGACACCAGACTTTTGGAAAACATGGAATGCAGTGTCACTTGGAATGCTGCTGCAAAACATTCTTACCAAGTTCAACAAAGATTGGAGTGATATTGTTTGTATTTGCAGTGATTCAGCTACATATATGAAAAGGTTGTGTGATGACCTGTCAAAATCGATACCTGAGCTGAAGTGCTTCCACGTAGAGATCCTTGCCACTTGTTAGATGGTATGCTGAAAGCATCTTTACAATCTTCAGAGTTAATGAAGAATGCTATTGACTTTTAGTCTATTCTGGTGCACTGTTTTGTTATGCGCAGAAAATAAAACGCAAATATTTCTCATTTTGTGCTTTGTGTGGCATCAAAGAGAGAGTCATCCCAACTGTGTCACTTAGCTGGTGGTTCTCAGTCCTAGAGGCCATGAATGCTATATTATCCATGTGGCAACCGTTTAAAGAACTTTTGCTGAGTGATGATGCCAAAGGCAAGAAATGTGAGGATCTTTGGTCACATATTGATAGTGATATGAAAAAAGTACACTCTACTGCATTCTTAGATTTTTACAGGAAAGCATGACTGCTGTAGTGGACATAATGGAAAAAACGAGAGTCTGAAATAAGCAAAAAAATGTTGAGAAGCAATTCAGGAACTTTTTTTTTTCCAATGTATGAGAAATAGCCCTTCACCAACCATGGCATTTGAAGTCAATAAACCCTCACTGTGGTACTCTGCACAAGTTATAGATCCCTTCCGTAAAGAGACATTTTCTCCAGAGTTTCAAAAGTGCTGCTTTATTTTTGACTGCTTCCATAACTCTGAGGGCATATGTGCCCAGTTCAATGCATATGTTGCAGAACCTGTCGCAGAGAATCGCAATCTTCAGGTGCACCAGTATTGGCATGGAAAGCTATGTCAGTGACCAGAGTTAGCAAATTGTGTACTGGCTATTTTGGCATTGCCCGTCTCAAGTACCAATGTTGAGAGGGCCTTTTCACAGATAAAAGCTTACATGGGAAGGAAAGAGCGAGTGTGCATGACCAAAGACTCACTGAAGAAGTATTGTATGGTGTACTACAATAAGTTTGATTTGTAAAAAAGTATTTGGGCCTCATATACACTATACATACACTGCCTATATACCATGCGCTATCAGTGCATAAAGCAAGCAGTAATAAAAGCAAAAAGTTCCATAAACACTGGAAAAACACTGTTTCTGTTGTTTTTAAGGGTGTGAAAATGTATAACCACTGATAACCACTGTTTTTTAAGGTATTGAAATCACTTGAAAACACTGAAAAAACCCCACCAGAATTTACCAAAAGTAGAAACTGAAAACAGGAAAGCCTATTCATAGTTGACATTCGGCATCGGATCGAACTTGGCTTCCAACGCTTCTTTGATTTGATGGTATGATACTGCATCAGCTTGTGATATTTTCTTTAACCCTTATTTCACTTCTTCACCAGCAACATTCGTAAAGTACTTAAATATTTTCTCATCGTCTACTTCTTCCAGTGCGTCTACGAAATCATCAAAAGTCTCGATCCATGCAGTCCACCTGCCGCCAATATTCTGCTACTTGTCCATGTCGAATGGCGGTGGTAGCTTTTGGAATGCGGCTGCACCATACTTCATATTCTGTTCTGAAGCCATTGAAACTTTTCATAAACCCGCAGGCCTTTTGGTGCACTGAATGTCACTTGCCACTATGCATGCATCGGTGGCTCAACCGGGCCTGGTCGTCACACCCGATTCAAGGTTGTGTGTCAATTCCCTTGCTCTTGCTGGTAAGTACGTTTGTACTTTAGTACCTGGTTATCACTGCCTTTAGCGTTTCTGCATCATACTTGGTTGTGGCTGCCTTTGGCGTTTATCTTTGTCTCGATGAGGGCTCTGTGTTACGCTGTGGCGCAGTATCTTTTCTTTTGGCTTACCAGGGTTTTCTACCGGGCTTTTGGAATGCACTCCGCCGCAGGGCCTTCAATTTTTTGAGGGCCGTAAATGGGCTGGAGCGGGGCTTTGACTCCACACATGCCTAAGTCAAATTGTTTCTCATCAACTTGGGTGCATGTGGCACGCACAAACAGTTTGCTGTAGCATTGCAAACTCTCAGGGAGAGCAATCTTGTTTCTTTGGGGCACAGATCCCCTACTCGTCGCCAGTTGTAGCATCCTCCCCAGCCAGGTAGAATGCACAATGAATACGCCACACATGGAGCTCAGGATTGCACCTCTTTATTCCTCAGCATACAATCACACATTGTACTCTCATTACATCATAACTGTTAATAACCACACCATAACACCTCCCAGCAGATTACATAATTCCTTATTGAGTCCGCCGAGAACCGCAAGTGTCCTAACGCACATAGTCTCACGACACTACAATCTATCATCCCTAATTCTTGTCCTTCCTAATCATCCAACATTCTTACTTCACATCACTACCTCTCATACATCTTACCTACTTCTCACCCTAGCTTATTATCCATCATCATGATGTCTCATCCATCATTCATCTTCCCTTTTTCACATCCCTATTTCTTTTCCATACTTCTTATCCATCACCCCTAATTATTATCCCTACTTCTCATTCATCCTGCACCATCCCTACTTCTCATCCAAAATCCATCATTTCTACATCTCATTCCAACTTATTATCAATACTTATCATCCACTATCCCCACATCTCATCCTTACGTCTCATCCATCACCCCAACTTCTTATCTATGAACCCTGTGATATGGATGTGACATCTGGTACCTTTCAAGTCAACTGAATGTCAAATACTCTATAAAATAAGCCTAAATATGTAGGGCCTGATTCAAGGAGTCCTCCCCCTAGGTACTCCCAGACCTGTCACAAATAAGAACTATCTACTCATAATCCAGTAGATGTTAAAAGAACTTGCTCTGTGCGCACTAACGGTGCCTCCTAGGTAAGCTTACTCAATTTACTGAAAGTAGCCCTCATTCCTTATTACTTTTATGGCACTACTCTTGTGACGAAGTTCTAATTCAGGGCCTCTTACAGTCCCCAGGGTATTCCTGTCCTGAAGAGACCCTCATATTTCAGGTAGGGTCGAAACATCGTCGACAACACCTAGGGATAGTCTACTAAAGAAAGCACCAGAGAACAATCTGGTGCACCTTCTGTGGATTTAAAAGAAAATACATAGACATCCTTGTACATATCAATAACCCTTTTCAGATTTTAAGTCACTATAATGTCTTTTTCAAATATATGTTTGCTTATGGTCACTTCACTGGGGTCTTATATGTCATTCGTCTCTACAAAACCACTATTCACTGAGTTTATTTTTGCATCATAATTATAATGAATATGTGTCGTATTAATTGGATGAACTAATAAATAAATGTATGACTCAGTTTGGCTGAATTGAGTATAATTTAATACATCCAGTGGGCTACTTTCCTTTAACTGAAAAACAATTGTATTTGTGTTGTTTAAATTCATTTGCGGCAGATATATCCTGCATTATTGTTATTCTTTTCCCTCCTCTGACTAAATCAACACAAAATAAAGATTGTGCGATTAAATAAGATTGCTTTCAAAATGAGTTCCAGGTGAACACTTGTTTCAAGCTATAATTGTTTCTATCCATAGCCTATATGTCACAATGTGATGAAGTAAGCTTTATATTTTTCTATATGTGACTATAGACCGTTTGTGTTTATGTATATGTTTTTGCATTTCAAAATGTCAGGAACAAGGAAGGACACAAATGAATACTTGTATGGTAATGGGGTTGGGTGGCCACAGAGGTCTCGAGGGGCACAAATGTTTCAAATGGGGACAGCACTCTCCTGTCTGTATTATATCTAGAGTCTTGATGGAGAAGGCTAGAAGTAGGGTGCTCATCACACAAATCCCAATGGATCGAGCTGCTCTTCCAGATGCTCTGCATTGGCAGGAGAACTGCTCTCACTGAAGACTTTGGATGGTGTTTCTACAGGCACCAGATTAGAAGTTACTGTTTGTGATCTGGATGGTTGGCCTTAAAAAAAACATGTTTATTAAATGATAGTGTATTATTGTAAAAAATACTTTTTGTATTTGATAACATTTGCGGTCTGATTTAGAGTTGGCAGAGATATTAGACCTTCTCCAACATAACATATATCCACAACTCATCAAAAATGTAGGATACTTACTGACTATTTTTATTATTAAAATGCTTACTACAAATTCAAAGGGCAATATTTCTACTTAGACAGAGGGCTCATATTTCACAAATATAACAGATAGCTCGTCCGCATTTTACAAGTGACAGAACATTAAATGCACAATTAATAATGCAGAAGGGAAATTCCTAAAGTTTAAGCAGAGAAAGTTGTCCAATATACTCTAAATCAGGCCCTACATGTGGGCCGTATTGAATGTTTTGATTTGAAATATGGTTTCACATATTGGGGCTACAAGGGTGCGTGTGAATTTTACAAAGCCAGTTTTGTTGACTCTCCTGTACGAGGCTTGTTTGTACTGTGCCTTAGCAAACATCAGGGAAGTAGAAACCCTAAAAACATTGTAAGTCAATAATAATTGTAATCAATTGTATCCCGGACATGGATTTTATTTAGGACATTCACTACCGTAAAAAAATAAGGTAGAGTTTTCTGAAAATATATTAAAAAAAACAGGAGAAGTGATGTAAGAAACTGGATTATTATTTGGGGTGGGGAGCTAGCCACCTCAAGAAATAAAAAAAAAACTTTTGTCAGAGTGAACCCTCAAAGTCACTAAATGTATGCAAGCTCAACCTCATGATAGCTATGACACAGACAGGCTTACCTAGACACAATGCGTAAAATATCCATGCAGAACCAAAACAGTAATAAAGTTGAAATGCAGAACAAAACACATTCCAAACACAATTAGAAAATAGAGTTAAATTTAATAAACATAGTGACACCAAAATGGCTAAAATTCAAAAGGGGAACTGGAGATATATTTTTTTAAATCTTAAATAAGAATAGCACCAGGAAGCACAAAGTTCCAATGATAGTCAATGGTAGCGGTAAACTGGGACCTAGGCACAATGTGATGCAGAACGCGAATGAACCCAGGTCGAATACACCAACCATGTTCATCTTGGTCAAAAGGTTTTACCTTTTAACTGTAGCCCTTTCAGGCCAAGTCCACTTCAGGACTACACTTCCACATCCCGCGAGGACATTATGCAAGACACTTAGAGACTCACAGGTTGTAAGGCAGAGGCCAGTAGCAGGGTCTAGTCCAGATCCATTCGCCACTGCTCAGCTGGACATTTGCTGGAAAGGACTCTTGTGGCTTGTTGTATCCCTGTAACCAAAACAGGTCAGCCTTGTTGGAGTCCACTCCTTTGTCCTAATTATAAGAGGGAGCAGGGCCAATTCTTCAGGTCTCCTTTTGTAAAGCATGAATAGGCAATGATCTAAGGATGAAATATAACATCCCTTATTTAAGCGTCAATTGGTGAAACTGTCTGTATAATACAGGGCATATCACACATTCTTTTACCAGCAGCCTGAAATTCTTCAAGGAACAGAGAGAAGAAATCAGATTAGAGATTTAACAATTTTCTAGGTATCTACAACTCACATGCACACGCCATCCATATTTGACACATGATTTAAAACTCCAGAAGTTATCCCACTGGATACTACATTGACCAGTTCTCAGTTGCCCAGATATAGTTCCAAACACAAAGCAGACGAGGAGGAAGATTTGGCATCACTTGAAGAGGAAGAGTGGATGTTTGCTCTCATGGAGCAGGTATAATTACCAGATACCGTCTGATCTAATTTAATTACTTACATCATATATATCTTATCCCCCAACACTTATGGAGTATACATGGAAGTTCTGACTTGACCTGTCTCAGGCATAAAACTGAGATTGGATACTTCTTATATACAGTCTGGTCAGGTAGAGTCGTTCAATCCTTTTGGAAAGCGGTGCAACATTATATACAGAGGGTCCTGGATCTTCCCCAAATCCTCACACTAAAAAGGGCTCTGCTTAAAATAAGGTGTAAAATGCAAAAACAAGGTGATGGATGGTATGCTTGAATTAATCTCAGCCACTGGCAAAGCTTGAGCCGCATCCCATTCCACTGTTTATCGTCCACCATGCCACATCAGTTTGGGCCCAGCCATATGCAAATAAGTCTTGACCCTGCTCCTCATAGGAATAGTCTAGCCCGAACTCACAGGCTAGGTCCTCCCTCAAATGGAACACAAGCAACTCAGGACTGGTTTTGCCTTTACTAGGGCTCTTCAGCGAGGTATAGCTTGGTTCCAGAAGTACGGTGAGCCCGAAACCCGCATCTGGGCATACTCAACACACTTAGGGCGTCAAATGAAAAATAACAAGGGGATGGATGGAATGCCTGAATTAATGTCAGCCACTGGCCATCACTTGGGCCGCATCCCAATCCACTGTTTGTTCCACCAACCATGCCACCTCAATCTTGCCCCTGCTCCTCATGGGAACAGTCCAGCTCGAACTGCCAGGCCAGGTCCTTTCTGATCCGGAATACAAGCATCTCAGGACCTGTTTCATCCTTATTCGGGCTCTACAGCCAGGTATAGGTTGGTACCAGTGGAACAGTGAGGCCAGGACCGACGTCTGGGCATACCCCGTGCACTTAGGGCATCAAATACAAAAATAACAAGGTGATGGGTGAAATGCTTGCAATCACTGGCAATCACTTGGACTGCATCCCAATCCATCGTTTGCATTCAAATCCATCATTTTTCACCCACCATGACACCTCAGTTTGGACCCAGCCATATGCAAATCAGTCTTGACCCCGCTCCTCATGGGAACAGTCCAGCCCGAACTGCCAGTCCTGGTCCTCCCTAAACTAGAACACAAGCAATCCAGGACCGGTTTTGCCCTTGTTAGGGCTCTTTACCCAGGTATAGCTTGGTTCCAGTGGCTTAATATAGTGCATGATGAAGGTTTCATCCAGAGGGAAAATATTTCTAAAGCTGGGACTGGTTCCCTGTAAAAGATACATTGCACATCATTGGAGAGCATTGAAGCCCCAATAGTTTGTAAGTGGATGGTCACTATAAACAAAATTTGCATACTTGAGAAACTGCTATATGAAGCAAGGGGATGTCACACAAAAATGACAAAATATGGAGAGCTCGAAATATAGAGAGATCACTAATGCCTGAGAAACAAAAATCAGAGTCTATTCGGTTATATTTACTGTTGACATTTCAGCTATTGTGATGCCAATTAGTCGGAGAAAGTACATAATTCCTGTCCAATCAAATCCTGTACTCCTGGCTACCAACATGTGGGTGGACCCAAAGCCCCTCTCTAGTGATTCCCACATAATTCTCTGGCGACAGCTGCGCTGTTGAGTCAAACCATAATGACAAAATGATGCAGAATTCTGCATTATGATGCAGAATTTGCCTTTTCTCAGTGCATTATTTAGTCAACCCTAGTCCTCTCCTATGGCTTAATTCCAGGTGCCCTGAATATGATATACTTTCAATACGGTGCAGAGCAGGAATATCGCCGCAAAAATATCGAGAGACATAAATATCGTCGCAAAAATATCGTGGGGAAGAAATATCGACAACAAAAATATCTTTGACAAGAATATCGACTGACAGGTAAGTAATATCGATTACAAAAATATCGACGTCTTAAATATCGTTTACAAAAATATAGTTGACAAAAATATCGAATTATTAATAATGTTATGTATTTTAGTGTTTTTAATGAGAATTGTTTGTCATTTTTTTATATGTTTTAAAATTTTACTAGTTATTAATTTATTTTAAGTTTAATTTTGTGTTTTTAGTTTTGTAGCGGGTTGTGGGTTTATAGGGGAATAGGGTGGGAAGTAATTTAATTATATAGATTTAAATAATTATTTATAGTAGTTAATAAAAAAAAATTAAATTGAATTTTGCGTTTTTAGTTCCGTAGCGGGTTGTGGGTTTAGAGGGGATTAGGCTGGGAAGTAATTTAATTATATAAAATGTATTGAATAATTAATATGTATAATTGTGAATGTATAGAGTTAAATGTGTTAATTGATTAATTAATAATTGTTTGATAATTAGTTGTTAATTAATTTCAATTAATCAATTAATAATTAATTATGTTAATTGTTTAATTGATTTTAGGTGTGTGTTGTGGTGTTTATGTGTGTAAATGGTGTGAAGGGTGGTAAATAATTTTTTATTGATTAATTATTAAATATTTTTACCCCTCCGCTATCCAGCGCTTTCCCTACTGTTGCACTCATTGGAGTGGGAATAGTAATTTTGACCCCTTTGCTATCCAGCGCTTTCCCTACTATTGCACTCACTGGAGTGGGAATAGTAATTTATACCCCTCCGCTATCCAACGCTTTCCCTACTGTTGCACTGACTGGAGTGGGAATAGTAATTTTTACCCCTTTGCTATCCAGCACTTTCCCTACTGTTGCACTCACTGGAGTGGGAATAGTAATTTATACCCCTTTGCTATCCAGCACTTTCCCTACTGTTGCACTCACTGGAGTGGGAATAGTAATTTTTACCCCTCCGCTATCCAACGCTTTCCCTACTGTTGCACTCACGGGAGTGGGAATATTAATTTTTACCCCTCCGCTATCCAGCACTTTCCCTACTGTTGCACTCACTAGAGTCGGAATAGTAATTTTTACCCCTCCGCTATCCAGCGCTTTCCCTACTGTTGCACTCACTGGAGTGGGAATAGTAATTTTTACCCCTCCGCTATCCAACGCTTTCCCTACTGTTGCACTCACTGGAGTGGGAATAGTAATTTTTACCCCTCAGCTATCCGGCGCTTTCCCTACTGTTGCACTTACTGGAGTGGGAATAGTAATTTTTATCCCCTCGCTAACCAACGTTTTCACTACTATTGTGTTTATTTTATTATTAAATGTATGTTTTATTCTTTTTTTAATAGTTTAATGTGGTAATTAAGTGTAGAATATTTTATTTTATTTTAAAGTATTTATGTGTATATTTTATTTTTATATAATTTAAAAAGTTTATAAATTAAATAAAGATAATAGTTAATAAAATGTATTTAAGTAAATATATGTATATGTACACTTTTTTTGTGTTTATATTTATTAAATTAAGTTTGTTATAATTAGTTAAAATATATTAAATTTAATTTATTTTGTTAATAATATTAATATTATTTAATTAATTTTAGTTAAGTTATGTGATTTTTTAAAGTCGATATTTATTACTTCTATATTTTTTACATCGATATTTTTGTGTCGATATTATTGTACTTACCTGTTTGAGTATAGGAGTCAATATTTTTGTTATCGATATTTTTACATCGATATTTTTTTCATCGATATTTTTAACATCGATATTTTAACATGGATCCCTTCAATACATCTCTGAGTTTACAACTCCATAAAACTTGATGAAACTCTGAGGCTTCATAATGCTAAAGGGCAATTATTATCTTTGAAATGTCAAAAGTATTCAGAGCTATTATGCTTTTCTCACTACAAGCAACTACCTCCTGTATTGTTAGAACATGTTCAAATGATGCTCAACGTAACAAGTTCATAAACTGGAATATAATAAACCCACATTAGGATTATAAAGTTCACTTGGCAATCACTTTCCCAACCAATTTCAATACTTTATTACAATACACTTATCAAAAATAAAGCCTGCATGGGATGAAGGCCCTTTCCCTTCCTCACGTGGAATAACAAGGAGTGCAAAAATACAAGTTCAAAATTCTTAAAGGACAGCTCTTGATTCAGTCTAAATCGTCGAACATGAATGTCTTTCTTGACTACTTCTCCGCTATCCAACAAATAGCCAAATCAAAATAGTCTGGTACCCTAAAGTTCTGAATAGTGGTGGAACACTCTTTGTCATATTCATCACATACAGCAAACAGCATCAAAAGACTTAGGGCCTGATTACGAGTTTAGATGTTATTTATCACACATGATAAATAACAATGTCACGGAGTACGTTATTTATCGTGTGCGATCAATAACACCTATTATGAGTTTGTGGGGGAATAATATGTTGATTTTGATGTTTAATGCACCAAAATCCGCATGATATGGTAAATACTGTACAATTTCTCCTGTTAAATTTCTGCAGATTTAACCTGCCGAAATTTAACAAAGGTTGAGTTATTTAATGCATCCGATAATTATTGAATGTGTCAAATAAAACAAAACTCGTAATTCTTACTGTGGGTAAACAGGGCTTTACACATGGGTCGGAATTAACCGACCCACTCGTAATCAGGCCCTAAGGCCCTTGTTTAGAGTCTGGTGGGTGGGATACTCCATCATAACGTGACGGATATCCCGTCCTCAGTTTTACAAATAAATTAGGCCATAATGCACTTGTAATTCACCATGTTTGTGATGGAGTATCCCATCTGTGAAAATCTAAATAAGGCCCTAAGCAGCTAACTCCGCTTTTTGCCCCTTTTGGTCCCACCAATCATATTTTTAACCAACACCCTCTCAAACTTGTCTGAAAGGTTCTTAAGCTTCAGTTAATCTGCTTGCACAATACTATGGTGATGTGACGTCTTATGAAAGCATTCCAGAATTGTATCTTTAACTTTCTCACTCCTATTTAATCTATTAGCCTCTTTTTTGCAAGCATATTTCCACTGAACGTCCTGACAACTTGGTTAATGTTTTATTGCTGCAGATCCAAGGAAATTGTTGCTTTTCCCAGTCTTTCAAGTACTCACACCATATACCCTTAACCAATTTTATAAAGATTTAAGGCCTCATTCTCAAAGACAGTTATAAAAGTATAGTACATGTGTGCTACGTCTTTTGAGTGCAGGTTTAAGGCTAGATTTCACAAAACCACTCCAGGTTACACCCAGAAACCAGAGGTGCAGCTTTCCAGATATAACCCCGGAGAAGTGTTATTAATTGCTTTTTCAATGCAAAAAAAATACAAAAATACTTTTTAGCATGAGGAAAGAAAAACAAAAGATTTTCAAACGCACTTGTTACTTTTTTTTTAGCTTTTCCTTCCCCTATACTCCCACCAAATTTGGTGGGTAGTCCCTTTCCCCTCTGCAAAAAGTATATTCTCCTTTTTTTCAGAAACATAAATGACTGAACATTTCCAAGTCGGAAAAGGGTCAAAAATGTAGGTGTTTACAAACTTCGACAGCACACCTGCTCTGCAATTCCCACACCCCTCCAAAAGATTACCCACATGGAAAGCTCAGCGTGTGTAAATACTTTTAAGACTGCAAAACTGGAATGTCTGAATTACAAAAGTGGTTTTGCACTCATAAAATAGGCTATTTGAATGAATGAGTTAGACTTACAAGTGCAAAAGCTTCGTGAATCCAGCATTTAGAATGTATCAATCTGTGCAGCATCAGACTACGGGGCCGATTCCGATTCGGGCCGGAAAACGTACCGACCGACTCGGAGCCGGAATAAATCCCGACCGACACGTACCTGTGCAGCCCGACCCGCAAAGTACGATGAGAAGCGTGCAAAATACGACCGACGCGTACGGAACACAAGCCGAACGACCGAACCGCGCGGAAAACAGCCATCCGGCCGGAAAAGCACGCGAATCGAACCGACCGACTCGCACCAGGAAGAATCCCGAACGAAACGTACCCGCTAACTCCTACCCGCCAAGTACGATGCAACACGTGGAAAACACGACCGTGTCGCACGGGGCCCAAGCCGCACGACCGACACGCATTCAAAACTGCGAGCCGAAGCAACCCAAAACCCCGCGACCAACGCGTACGCAGCACAGAAAACAGCACAAACACAGCGTGAACGAATCTGAGAGGCTCGCACGAGACAACTGGAGGGTCCGACTCGGTCAGAAGAACGTCTCCTACATGCACAAAAAGAACCAAGGAAAAAAAACACAAAAAAAGGCCAAACAAGCAATCACAAAGCAAATAAATACTGGGTGGGGAAACAGGGAACAAAGACACACCCACAACTCCACCCATATAAAGGACACAAATCCCTACCATGATCCTTTGCAAATTCAAATTACCTGCCAGCACTCAACACCAACAGACAGCAACCACACACACACTCACAGCTCATCCATCACACAAGCCACACACCAGCAGCACCACAACAAATAGCACCCTCACATACACCCAGCAAAACACACACTCACACACCCTCACTTGCACACCAACACACACATCACACACCAGCACCACCCAACACCATGCCCCCAAAGAAGAATCACAAGTTCCTAGATAGTGAATTGGAAGTCCTGGTAGATGAGATCCTCCGGGTAGAGCCACAGCTGTTTGGTACATTGGTCCAACAGACACCCATGTCGCAGAAAACCAAGATGTGGGAGAGGATCGTCGACAGGGTGAACGCACAATCACCATGTTTGCGCACAAAGGTAGAGATCCAGAACAGGTGGTATGACGTGCGCAGGAGGGTCAAGGAGCTGTTGAAGAAGGACTACATCGTGAGCCAACACACCGGCAGTGGCCCTCCTGCCAAACCAGTATACCTCAGGCCCTGGGAGGAGACGGTGCGGGCCATCGTACCACCAGTGAGCGTCTATGGACTAGAAAACATCCCAGAGCCTGGTGAGTACACAACAAATGTACACAATATTGTGCCACAATACACACACATCACTGTCAAGGGGAGAGTCAAACCATGCACCCTTAGCAAATACACACCAACCAAAACAGATCATCCCAAAATGTGTATGTCAGCCAGATAAACACAATACATGCCAGCTCATAGTGAAATGTAACTGTGTCATGACATGTACAAACCTAACAACAAATAGAGCTAGGCAGTGGCACAAATATAACCAACAAACACAGTCAGACATGTAGCCACCACCACAACACCACCTCACAGGGAAGCTCACTGAAAGGAAGGAATACTGTGTATGCTGGGCAAGTCAGTGTAGCCAATAGCATCATGGGAGTCGTAGTCACAGAAATTGCCCACCCTCACAATGCGCACATCAACACCACCATGAACCATTCCCACATCACAGGGAGTGGAAAACAACTGACAAGATGGCCGACACTGGCTACTGCTGTGGGGAGCACAAGGCCCTGCTGGCAACTGTGCACCAACCAACAGCAGGACACCACTGACTGACATCCTGAAAGACAACTTGCACTCCCTGCAATGGAACCACGTTCCATGGTGCGATATCTGGCTGGGTGGGAAGGAGGACTCACAGCACTGACCATAGTCACCAGCAGCTCCACCCACACACACCCCTAACACAAACTACACACAACTCACCTGGGAGAAAGCATTGCCTCACACACCAATCAAATATCCCACAAAGAACCACAACCCTGGGTCATGCAGTGTGAAGCACAGGGACACACATGGGACTTGTAGCAAAACAAACCCCAGGATAACACTGTCAGCCATCTTGTCAGCACAGGCACACAACCCCACAGGGAAGCAGAGTCAAAAGGAAGGAAGCATGGGCATGCTGGGAAGGGGGGTGGAGGCAAAAGCATGATGGGAGTGGTAGTCACAGCCCAACATCCCCCACCCACATGGCCCAGCAAGAACACACCCAAGCATGCACACCTGACAGGGAGTCAAAAGCCACTTCAAAGATGTCTGACAATGCTGCGCTGTTGTGGGGAGCACAAGGCCCTGCTGGGAACTGTGCACCAACCAACAGCAGGACACCACTGTCAGCCATCTTGCCACTGCTGTCACACCCACACACAGTGAAGTACACTCAAAAGGAAGGAAGTATGGGCATGCTGGGAAGGGGGTGGAGGCAATAGCATGATGGGAGTGGTAGTCACAGATATTGCTCACCCTCACAATGCGCACATCAACACCACCATGAACCATGCCCACATCACAGGGAGTGGAAAACAACTGACAAGATGGCTGACACTGGCTACTGCTGTGGGGAGCACAAGGCCCTGCTGGGAACTGTGCACCAACCAACAGCAGGACACCACTGACTGACATCTTGCCATTGCTGTCACACCCACACACAGTGAAGTACACTCAAAAGGAAGGAAGTATGGGCATGCTGGGAAGGGGGTGGAGGCAATAGCATGATGGGAGTGGTAGTCACAGCTCAACATCCCCCCACATGGCCCAGCAAGCCCACACTGAAGCATGCACACCTCACAGAGAGTGGAAAGCCCCATCAAAGATGTCTGACACTGGTGCTCTGTTGTGGGGAGCACAAGGCCATGCTGGGAACTGGCCAACAACCAACAGCAGGACACCACTGTCAGCCATCTTGCCATTGCTGTCACACCCACACACAGTGAAGTACACTCAAAAGGAAGGAAGTATGGGCATGCTGGGAAGGGGGTGGAGGCAATAGCATGATGGGAGTGTTAGTCACAGCTCAACATCCCCCCCCCCACATGGCCCAGCAAGCTCACACTGAAGCATGCACACCTCACAGAGAGTGGAAAGCCCCATCAAAGATGTCTGACACTGGTGCTCTGTTGTGGGGAGCACAAGGCCATGCTGAGAACTGGCCAACAACCAACAGCAGGACACCACTGTCAGCCATCTTGCCATTGCTGTCACACCCACACACAGTGAAGTACACTCAAAAGGAAGGAAGTATATGGGCATGCTGGGAAGGGGGGTGGAGGCAATAGCATGATGGGAGTGGTAGTCACAGATATTGCTCACCCTCACAATGCGCACATCAACACAACCATGAACCATGCCCACATCACAGGGAGTGGAAAACAACTGACAAGATGGCTAACACTGGCTACTGCTGTGGGGAGCACAAGGCCCTGCTGGCAACTGTGCACCAACCAACAGCAGGACACCACTGACTGACATCCTGAAAGACAACTTGCACTCCCTGCAATGGAAGCACGTTCCATGGTGGGATATCTGGCTGGGTGGGAAGGAGGGCCGGATGTCAACCAAATACAACCAATGCAGACCATGTACACACCCCAACATTCACATAGAAATGCCCAAATAATGCAGGACAATGTGCTACACCAATATCAACCCCTGACTGTGACAACTTAGGACAATGCAATGTACAGGCCCGCATCCAGAGGCACAGTCACAACTGTCAGGTTTGTCAACCATTGATGCCTGCAGAAACATAACATACATTGTGTGTGTCTCCCAAAAACAGGTGATAATGGGGACACAGCAGCAGACGCTGAGGAGTCCCCGTCCCAGGCTCAAGAGGATATGGAGCTCACTGGTGTGGAACAGCCTCTGCCCTCCTCGGATGAAGAAGACCAACCTGGCACCTCCGGAGCAAGTCATCATGCAGCACCAGCAGGACCACCAGCTGCACCCCCTGCACCCACCCCTCCAATGACTGTCAACACACATACCACCCGTGCCGACATGGAAAGACCAAGGAGCACCACCACCACCAGCACAGGGACCCTGGACCAATGTGGGGCAATGGACACCAACACCACCAACAACCCCCAAGGGGGCCCAGGGTCACCCGTGCGTGCCACCTCAGGTACTGCACGTGTCGCCAGGGGTGGTGGGAGGGGTGGGAGACATAGGTCGCTGCTTGCAGAGGGGTCTGGACTGCATGATGACCCACAACTGGCACGCATAGCCGATGCGTACCAGTCCAGCACCGGAGAGCTCAGCCAGGTAGTGGGGCTCCTCAGCGACATTAAACAGCAGCAGGCTGCCCATCATGCCCGCTTGGACTCACACATGTCCCGCGTGGAGTCCAAGTGGGACACACTTCAAGAGATGACGGCGGTGCATAGGGACATATTACAATGCCTCCGCCAGATGAGCAGCAACCAGTCAACACCTCCCTGTGTGCCCACAACATCTGCTGCTGAAACAACTGCAACTGCCACAGGGAGGCAGGATGACTCTGGCGGAGAGTCCCCTGCACCGCAGCAGCCTGCACTTGAGGGTCCCCCCCCAAAGAAGAGGGGTCGTCCGAGGAGGGGAAAGTGAGAGGCCGATGGCCATGTGCAACCCCCAGGAAGCCAACACCTGTTCTGGATAATCACCTTTGTGCGCAAACTGTTCACCCTGTTGACTGCAACCCAACCCCCCCACATGACATGGGGAGTACAAGTTGGACCAATGTCTCAAATGACTGTGGACTTGATACAGGACATTTCTGCTACCAGGACTTCTAATTCATCTAGGAACTTAGGATTGCAATCAAAATGTACAGCACTCACCATCCTGTGCACTATTCGCACACATGTATTACAATAAACACACTAATACACCATACCTGCCTCTGTCGTGATTCCAACGTGGTTACTGTCATGGAGATGATGACCAGCGAAATTACACTGTGCATGCTAACTGCTACAGCAAGTACAACACAGGCATGTGAGTCATGGCAACGTGACACATATGAGGGGGACTCACCACCACGGCTACACAACAAATACACACCTAGGCCATCTGACTCATTGCCTACACTGATGTTGCCAGGAAATACGGTGCAATGCACAGACACAACACCTATTCCCAGTCTTAGTCAACTAGCCCACTGGTGCAGTAAGCAAATGTCAGTCAAATGTGTGACCACAGACAACGGACATCACAAAGTGAAGCACAGGTTTATAACACATTTGCAACATGTTGTAACCACTACAGATGCAAGGTAATCCCACCTGGCAGCGGGCACACAGTCAACAAGTGTAGAAGGAAGGAAGTCCATGGGTGTGGCGCACATCACCTGTAGGGACACAACAGCTACCACCCTGGAAGTCGAATCACGGTGTCGGGGATCACAGTTGACCAAACCACTCTGAAAGTACCCTGTGAAGGACAGAAATGACACACAGTCAAAAGCACTGAAGAACAGGACAGAACTGCAATACTCATGCCCAATACATGTCACAAGATACCCACACAGAACCAAGTTAGCATGTCAACACTGTTGGGGAGTACAGACTACCTGTAAGGACACATCGCTACACGCATACAGTCATGTAGCACATGGACACACTCAAACAGCACCAGAGCACCACCAACACATATCATGCAAACTCACATCAGTTACATGACATCTCTGGATACTTACATTCAGCTGAAGAAGTTGGTGATGAGCTGTGTGCGGACATCACCATCATCATCATCATCATCACTGGCATCGTGGTCCAGGCCAGGATCCTCCACAGGTGGCGGACGTTGGTCATCGTCATCCAGGATGAGAGGCAACTCCTTCCGCACTGCCAGGTTGTGTAGCATGCAGCAGACGATGACAATCTTGCACACCTTTGCCGGGGCATATGGGAGGGACCCTCCTGTCTTGTCCAGGCAGCGGAAGCGGCTCTTCAGGAGACCAAATGTCCGCTCAATCACTCTCCTCGTCCGACCATGTGCCTCATTGTAGCGCATCTGGGCTGGTGTCACAGGGTTCCTGAGGGCGTCAGCAACCACGGCATGTTGGGATATCCGGAGTCACCTACATACAGACAATTGCACATTAGCTGAGTTGGAAAAGAGGGTGGAACACTACATTGCAGAACACACACAATGATACAAAGTCAGTACACACCAACAAGCCAGGCACGCTGGTTCCGCATCTGTGACATCATCCTCGGGATGCGACTACTCCTCATCACGTAGGCATCGTGTGCAGAACCGGGGAAACGGGCACACACGTGTGAGATGGTCATATCTGCAAGACAGACCACCAGTGCATTGACCGAGTGGTAGTGCTTGCGGTTCCTGTATGCCTGCTCCTGGGCCTGTGGTGGTACCAAAGCCACATGTGTCCCATCAATGGAGCCAATGACATGCGGCATCCTCCCCAGGGCATAGAAGTCACTCTTCACGTCAGTGAGTTGTTGGAGTCTAGGGAAATAGATGTACTGGTTCAGGTATATCAACATAGCCTCCAATACATCGCGGAGCACACGGCTGAACATGGTCTGTGACATCCCACCAGCAGTCGCCAGAGTGTGTTGAAAGGTACCGGTGGCAAAGAAGTGTAGGGCTGCCATCACCTTCACCTTGGGGGTCAGCGCTGTAGGGTACGGTCGGCCAGGTTGCAGGTGTGGTGCCAAGCGCACTGCCAAATCATCAATCAGCTGCCTGGTGAAGCGGTACCGTCGGATGCTGTCACGTTCCACCATCGTTGCCAGGTCAGGGAATGGTCTATGGACAGCTGGTGCCCTGCAGTGCATAGGTGAAGAAAGAAAGATTGTCACTCACCCCACATATGTGGCATTGTACACACTCAATATCACAAGATACATCATTATGAGGCACAAGTACATGATGTGTGCAGTTCCGTAAGGACATGTATGGCACATACATGGCCAACATCCAACATCACAGTTCAACAAGTGGCATCAATAAGTCCCAGGTTGTGCCATTGGGTATCATGAGGACGTGTCACATTTCCCATCTCCTGCTGCCACGTTACAAACACACCCCACAGTGACATGTGAGGACAGATGTGCCCCAGGCATCACAGCTCAACGACAGGTAGATTCCCAGGGACCCTGTATTGCCACATGGACACTGGCATGACATGGCGTATCATGTATACACCACAGCAAAACAACCATGACCCCCACAGGTAGTGGTCCCTGTTGCCTCGGCAGGACAGACATGGACGTCTGTGACACACACACGCACAACATCAAAGTCCATGCACAAACAACGTGGATGTGGAGACTGTCTCCCATTGTGCACATGAAACCCGAGACATTGTAAACACAACATGCACACAGACTGTGGAGGACCATCACTATTGTGCCAATGGGTCACCCTGGGTTAAACATACTGTCCCACATGGGACTCAGGGGGCATGTGACATGACATACACATACACCACCGTGAAATGTGACCATGCCACATGCTCAGATATGAACAGTTGCACATCACAGTGGTCATGTACACGAAACACCAAGGATACTGTCCCCATGAACACGTGCACAGCCTGGGGGTGGCTGCCCCAAGTGACACCCACAGAACAACATGTTCACCCACATACACGGAATAGGTAATGCAGCCTTACATGCCTTAGGATACAGTTTGGACAGGCTGTGGTGTTGTAGGTGTGCCCCTCACTCCCTGGGAAGTATATGTGGCTGGCATATGTTCACCTGTGACAGGCATGGTGACATATTCCAGTGACATGTACAGGGACGCATTGGACAGCAATGGACCGATCGGTGCGCACACATTGGCCATTGCATTCAATGTGTGCTGGTACGCGTTATATTCGCAATATGTGTTGGACAGCAATGGACCGATCAGTGCGCACACATTGGCCATTGCATTCAATGTGTGCGGGTACGCGTTGTATCCTGGGTACGCGTTGAACAGCAATGGACCGATCAGTGTGCCCGGCCGGCCCATTGCATTCAATGTGTGCGGGTACGCGTTGTATCCTAGGTACGCGTTGAACAGCAATGGACCGATCGGTTAGCCCGGCCGGCCCATTGCATTCAATGTGTGCGGGTACGCGTTGTATCCTAGGTACGCGTTGAACAGCAATGGACCGATCGGTGTGCCCGGCCGGCCCATTGCATTCAATGTGTGCGGGTACGCGTTGTATCCTAGGTACGCGTTGAACAGCAATGGACGGATCGGTGTGCCCGGCCGGCCCATTGCATTCAATGTGTGCGGGTGCGCGTTGTATCCTAGGTACGCGTTGAACAGCAATGGACCGATCGGTGTGCCCGGCCGGCCCATTGCATTCAATGTGTGCGGGTACGCGTTGTATCCTAGGTACGCGTAGAACAGCAATGGACCGATCGGTGTGCCCGGCCGGCCCATTGCATTCAATGTGTCGTGGTGCGCGTTGTATCCTAGGTACGCGTTGAACAGCAATGGACCGATCGGTGTGCCCGGCTGGCGATTGCATTCAATGTGTGCGGGTACGCGTTGTATCCTAGGTACGCATTGAACAGCAATGGACCGATCGGTTAGCCCGGCCGGCCCATTGCATTCAATGTGTGCGGGTACGCGTTGTATCCTAGGTACGCGTTGAACAGCAATGGACCGATCGGTGTGCCCGGCCGGCCCATTGCATTCAATGTGTGCGGGTACGCGTTGTATCCTAGGTACGCGTTGGACAGCAATGGACCGATCGGTGTGCCCGGCCGGCCCATTGCATTCAATGTGTGTGGGTACGCGTTGTATCCTAGGTACGCGTTGAACAGCAATGGACCGATCGGTGTGCCCGGCCGGCCCATTGCATTCAATGTGTGCGGGTACGCGTTGTATCCTAGGTACGCGTTGAACAGCAATGGACCGATCGGTTATCCCGGCCGGCCCATTGCATTCAATGTGTGCGGGTACGCGTTGTATCCTAGGTACGCGTTGAACAGCAATGGACCGATCGGTGTGCCCGGCCGGCCCATTGCATTCAATGTGTGCGGGTACGCGTTGTATCCTAGGTACGCGTTGAACAGCAATGGACCGATCGGTGTGCCCGGCCTGCCCATTGCATTCAATGTGTGCGGGTACACGTTGTATCCTAGGTACGCGTTGAACAGCAATGGACCGATCGGTGCGCACCCATTGGCTATGGCCTGTCCTGGCAACGGACGCGTTTTCAAATCTTGAACGAGTCTGATGCTGGAAATTCAGTTGGTCACCCACAACAATGTTGCAAATTCATGGGTGTCATGAAGTTGAACTTTTGAAGGATGCTGTGGGCGTGTGTAAGTGGTGCAATTCCATGGATTGGCCAGATTCAGAAGATGTTAACGACTTGGACCTATCACTTTGGACACATGGGACAGTAACTGCCTCTGCAGCACACATATAATGCTGGCTGTTCCCCTGAGAGCTCACTTGCCTGCACTACATGCTCCAGGACGACATCTGCCACCACCACTGCTGCTGTATCTGCACCCTCTGGACCCTGCAATGGCACGTACTGTGGAGAGAGCCCCAGCCTTCAGCACTGAGGAGAACCAGGCCCTGCTGGACAGCCTCCTTCCACAGTACAGCAAGCTGTATGGGAAAGCAGGGGAGCAGGTGAGTGTTCTGTCCACTGCCTTCCTAAATGTGCATGTTGTCTGACTAGCAAGGCTAACAGTCTGCACGCCACTGGCTAGCAGGCTCACTGAGTAGTTGTCACCCCCCATAGTGTGTAGTTACATGCACTGGACAGGTATAGTGCAGTGACAGTGCATTTAAACAAGGTTTTACTTCCCAGGCAATGATACCATGTAGTAACTGCTGGCATACTGTCCATGGCCATCGTTGCACTGCCTATGTACATCATGTGCCCCTGTGATTGAGACATGTATACACAACTGTGTAATGCACGGATATGTTGCATGTGTAGTAATAGCATTCTCACTTTGTCATCCTCACAGGTTGATGCCCACCAGAAGCAAAAGATATGGCTGACCATCGTCCGGGCAGTGAGATCCGTGGGGGACTACAAGCGCCGGATCCGCAACTGCCAGAAGAGGTGGCAGGACCTTCGGGGCTGGACCCGGAGGATCGCACGGGTCCAGCTGAAGCTGTCGCCTCCTCGCAGGAGGGGCGGACACCGGACCCTGACCCCCACATGCTCAGGATCCTGGCGGTGGTCTTCCCTGATCTGGATGGGCAGCTGATGGCCAGGGAGCAGCACGGAGGGGGTGAGTCCATGACTGCATTGTGAACTTTGTCTGCCATGCTATGTGCCCTCCTCTGGCCTGGTTAAACTTCCACAGCACATCAGTCATGTGGTCCAGGACCCATGTCCCTCGATTGTGCACTGCCCACTCCTCATCTGATACCCAGGTGTGGCCCTTGCAGTCAGGGAATTGTGTCACTTGGGTACTGTGTCCTTGCAGTTTGCTTGACTCAAGGTGGGGGACAGCTTCTGTTCCCCTAACTGTGGTGGGCATCATGGGTGGGTCCATTGCTTACACAATGCCTGTGTTCTGACATGTAATCTGCGTGTTACTTTGATATGTGGTCCAATTGCTGAGCTGATCCACCACATGTGCCTGGGGTAACTGGCACACACCCAAGCTGCGGGTGGGAACAATGTTTGGGCCCCAGGAGTGTGTATATTACGTGTGTCACACATACTTAGCCAGCTGCCTACTGTCCAGGGTTCATCCCTCATTCATGTGGGGCAGGACAGTCATGCCTACTCCAGGCCATGCAATGCACTCTGTACTCCCACTCCCGTGTATCAGCTGACACGTTGTGCCCAGTGATATGTCCCCTCAAGTGTCAGCCTCTGTGTCAGTGTGCTGTGGCTTCGATGTCAGGACTGCTGGGGTGTTTATCGGTTGGGGCTCAGCATGCCACCGGAGATGTGACCATAGGAGACGATACTTGTGTGACACATAGGTGTTTGAACACCTGACCGTGCAGACTGGGGTATGCGAATGTGAAGTCCATGCAGCTGTTTCCCATTCACAGCAGATTGTGAGGTGCTCAGGTTCAGAGGCTTGTGTTACAGGTCACCCATATGTCCAATCAGTATGACCTGGACAGATAAGGGTTCAGATGATGTGGTGTGTGGGGGATGTACATGTGCACTTGTTCAGCTCCAGGACTTGCATTCCCCATGACCTACTATTGTGACACAGTGCAGACTGTTGTTGTGTGGCTGCCCTGCCCATGTGACTGGAGACAGTGATGTATGACTTAGCAGGCATGCCTGTGCCATGGCATGTGACTTCCTATGAGTGATCCTGCAGGGGAGTGACATGTGCTACATGCACACCATAGTGGCAATGGCTATCAGCACATGGGTGCATCATGGTGTCTGTCGCTGGTATGCATCACATGCATTTCATATATCTGACTCTGGGCATCACTTTCATCCGGACACCTGTACTGACTCAGTGGCAAGAGTTGTGATGTGTGCATGTTCACATGCTTCACCGTGTTCTCTGCACCGTCCAACTACTGTGTAGGTGGTGCATGTGTCCACACTGGGGTATTGCCAACCAACGGACGCCAGACAGATGGGTGCAAGGACAGGTGGGATGTGAGTGCCATGGTTGACGATCAGACTGACAATTGGCTTCTCCTATTCTGTTTGGGCAATTGTAGCAATGTTCAACTAAGGATGCCAAGCCTTGCTCTGTATTGTGCTGTACTTACTGTGGTGTGTGCGTTCGGTGCAGGTGACTGATGTCTGTCTGTTTCCCTATTGTTTGCAGATACATCCACGGCCACAGGAGGGAACAGTTCCACGGACCAGGAGGAGCCGCAGAGCCAGACTGGGTCAGCAGCCGAGGAGTGGTCGGAGGGACCCAGTGGCACGGAGGGCGAGGGGAACCACACAGAGGAGTCCTCAGCACCATCCACCTCAGCTGAGGACCACAGCAGCTCGGAGGATGACTCCCTTATGGAGGTGGGTGTCAGCAGCCACCACACCCCAGCTAGTGTTGCTGTCCCCGCCACCACCACCACCACCGCCCTCCCATCGGCTCCCATTCCCGAGGTCCGTGGAGGCTCCCATGTTCGGGAGCGTGTCTCCTTCGGGCCCGGCACCGCACCCCCTGCCCCTGTGTCCCCTGCTGCCCTGAGTGAGGAGTCTGTGTACCCCCTTCGCCAGCTCCATGTAGGGCAGACAGCGATGCTGAGTGTCCTCCATGCACACACCACTCTGTTGACTCAGCTGGTGTCGTTCATGGAGGGCATCTCATCGGGCATGTCTGCCCTACAGAGGGGCAATAGGTCCATGGACTCCTCCCTGACGGCAGCAGTGTCCCTCCTCCAACAGTCCCTCACCCCTCCTGTCTCTGCCCCATCCACACTCCCCAGCACCTTACCTGTCCCAAGCACACACCGGCACAGGCACACACCAGCACAGACACGAGCAGCACACACACACACACGCCACAGACAAGACGCACACGCACGCACAGTCAGGGGACTGAAACCACACTCACAGGGGATGGGGCCCAGTCACACACACACGCACCCACGAGCACTGCGCAGTCCACAGTTGCCTCTCCCTCCAAAGCCCCCTCCGTTGCCTCACCTGCAACCCCAAAGACCCAGCGGCTCTTCCTCAGTGACCTCGGCCTCTTCCCCTCCGATCCAGCTGATACAGCATTCAGGGGGAAGAGGAAGCCCACCCACACAGAGCGGAGTGCCCCTCGCCACCGGACACCCTCCCCCAGGCGCAGACTGACTGACGCCCCCATCCGCAAGTCCCCCCGGACCCGGAAGAGCAAGACACCGCCGCCGCCCTGCAGCTCAGGCACCAAGTCTCCTTCCTCCATCCCTCAGGCCCCCACTCCACAGGTGCCCCCACCACACCCTGCCCCAGGTTCCCCCACCCACAGATACACCATCCCCAAAAGGATCCGGCCTTCTCCCCCTGCCACTTGCTCTTCCGGCCCCACACCCCCGCTGCGCTTGTCTGTGCCACTGGTGTGGAGACGGTGTCCTCCCCCTCTGTCCTGCCCACCTTACCTGATCCCCATTCTCCTCCCCTGGAGGTAGGCACTGCAGTGGAGTCCACTACCACACTGTCTGACTTGGGCACTGCAGTGGGGAACCTGTCCACTCCATCTGCACGGTCCCCTGCAGTCTTGCCGGCACCCACACCATCAGAGTCATGCCCCCCACTTGTGCCGGCACACACCATGTCAGACACCTCCACTGCAGTTGTCAGTGGCTCTCCAGCACCCACCACCCCTTCCCTGCCTCCTTCTGGTGAGCCATGATCCTGTCCCTGCGGTGTCTGGCCTGCCCCCCTGCGTAGGGTGACATCTGCCACTGTCACCCTGTTTTGACTTTCATGTTGGACTGGTCATTGGCCTTTGTTAATTTTTTGCTGGACATCAACTGTTAGACCCACATATGCTGAATGACCTTTCTGTTCTCTAGTGCTTTTGCTTCTGATGTACATGTTGTTGATGATGCTAACCATGCCCTTGCTGCAGTGATGGTGATATTTGGTCTCATGATAATGAAGTGTTACTGTGCAGGAACACATGTGGTCCAGGGGGAATGTGTCCTATCCTGTGGTGTATCCATGTCATCCTTAGCAGCATCTGAGGGTGTCATGTGTTCAATAATTGTCAATGGGATTTCCTACTTACATTAGCAATTTCACATCTGTGGCTTCCACCCCTGCACATCTGTTGTGCCTGCCATTGTTCAATTAGTCTACTTCCCTGACCGTGTGGCCATCTCCACTGGACATGCAGGTTTGGGCATCAATGGGGAAGGACTCATCTGTGTTGTCAGTGCAACATTGCTATACAAGTGTGTTGGATCTGTGCTGATGATTTCGTTGGCACTCCCATGACCAGGCTGATGTGACGGGAGCCTTCATTTGGTGCTAATTGTTGACTGTGTGACCAAGTGCTCAGCTGACATGATGGAGCCCTACTGAGGCAACATATGGCACAGCTTTCCTCACACAGGAGTGGAGTCCCCTCATGGCAGTGTGTACTCCTGTGACATTGCCTGCGCCCAAGGTGTGTGTTGTATGCGCATGTCTGTGTGTTCACTTCCGTTTTGCTGTGCATGCTGGGATCCCTAGTGTTGTACCTGTTTGTGATGCTTGCTGAGTTGACCTATGTTCCCCCCCAAGTCTTCTCCCTGGATTCTCTGTGATGTGGGTGCATGGCACATTACTGGTCATCAGGGTGTCACCCATAGGTGTGTTTGCTGTCAGGGCTGAGTTTGTGTGCAGACGCAGATGGGTCACAGTCAGGATTCCCCTTGGCACTTGTTGTTTACACCTGTCATGTGATTTCCAGTTTGTGTTATCTTTCAGTGATTGTGACACGTTGTGTGTGTGACTGCTGGCACACCTCAGGGTCCGGGCTGCAATCTTGGTAGTTGTCTATGTGTGTTCTTTGTGGGTGACCTTGGCTTCTTCATTGGTGTGTGACTGTGGCTGGGATCCCATTGGTTGGTGTGGTATTGCCGTCATGTCCATGTACAGCGTAGTGTGCAGTGTGTCAGACATTCAGGAGTCTTGTTGAATGCCATGTGTGATGTGTTTCTGCACCTTGGTTCCCACCCACCACCCTGGGATTGTCATGGGTGCATGTGCAATGTCACCAGTGCATGTGTGCTTCACTGCTGCACATTATTGGAGGTCGAGGTGTGTGGTGTTGAGTGTGTGCAGATGAGAGTTGTTGCCCGGCTAGACCCCTGCCTCCATGTTGGCCTTGGCTTACTGGCCGTGCTGATTGATTTGTGCTTGTGTAGGTGTGATGGTAGTTTGTTGCTCAGGACACATGACTGTGGTTCACAGTGTGAACGACATTTAGCTTTGTCATCACAGTGGGATTGTAATGCAGCCCAGGGTCACCACATTGTGGGGGCCCTGGGGGTAGTGCTGTGGTCTGTCTGTGTCTTGCTGTGTCAGTTGCTGTTCCTACATGCTTGTGTGACATGTGTGATTTGTGCTCCCTCTCATCTGACAATGCCTGATTGCCCACATAGGGGATTTGGATCCATGAGTTACCTTTGTGTGGCACTGTATGCACATCTGTGTAATTGGTATTCAGGCCTCCTCATGTGTTGTGTGGTTGCCTGGGGACACTGGCACCCCCCTCACCTGTTGTGTTTGATGTGCAGTGTGGGTCTGCCTGTTTGTGTTTGTGCATCTGCACCACTGCATTGGCATATCTTTGGTGTGCCATTGGCTGTATGTTGTTTGGTGGGTTTCCCCTGCTGTCCCTGGGACTCCTAGGTCATCGATCAGCACAATGATCATGGTTTGTGTGTCCCATTGCTGCCATGGTATGGTATCTGTTCACCTCACATCTACAGTCTCCACAGGGTATCTGCATTTGTGTGCCCATTGGTGCAAATATGTGGGTCTGCAATCTGATGGTCACTTCTGTCATTGTGTCATTGATGAATGTTGACAGTGTCAGCCCCCATGGGTGATGTTTGTCTGCACATGGCCAAAGGTATGTTTTATTTGCACTGCAGTATTTGCCTCCCCCAATCTATGTTGCAATGGGACACATGCACTACTTTGCCACTGATGTGTTTTATGTTCTGTGACCAGGAATCATCCATGCAGTTTGGCAGTTGCAGCTTTTTCTTTGTCAACACTTGCATTTTGGTCACTGTGATGATGGGGGTTTGGACCCCATTGCCACAATGTTCAAAATGTGCTTCAGCTATGGACCCCACACTTACTTTTGGTCACTGTGATGATGGGGGTTTAGACCCCATTGCCACAATGTTCAAAATGTGCTTCAGCTATGGACCCCACACTTACCTTTTTGTCACTGTGATGATGGGGGTTTATACCCCATTGCCACAATGTTCAAAATGTGCTTCAGCTATGGACCCCACACTTACCTTTTGGTCACTGTGATGATGGGGGTTTAGACCCCATTGCCACAATGTTCTGAATGTGCTTCAGCTATGGGCCCCCACACTTACATTTTGCTCACTGTGATGATGGGGTTTTGATCCCCATTGCCACAATGGTCATGGCCTGCTTGCATTGTGGGGGCCACACACATATATGTGTGGCACATGTGATAGGGGGTCACATTGTATGTTCAAAGTCATGTTCAGTGTTGTAGGCATTTGACACAGTCTACACACGCTTGTCATGGTGTTGGGGGGATGTCTTTTTCTTGCATTCCCTAGGTTGTAGTGTGCTGGTTGTGTCATGCATTGTCCATCCTATGAGTGGGGGTGGTGTTGGTGGTAGGCATCCAGCCCCCCATGGGTAGAGGTGGTAGTAGTGACAGGCATCCAGCCCCCCATGGGTAGAGGTGGTAGTAGTGGTAGGCATCTGGCACCCCCTGGGTAAGGGTGGTAGTAGTGACAGGCATCCAGCCCCCATGGGTAGAGGTGGTAGTAGTGGTAGGCGTCTGGCACCCCCTGGGTAAGGGTGGTAGTAGTGGTAGGCATCTGGCACCCCCTGGGTAGAGGTGGTAGTAGTGGTAGGGGGAAACATCCTAATTCACGAAGTTTTAATTACGAATTACCTCAACAACGAGGTTTGAACAACTACTTATCTCTATCAACGAAGTTCTTAAGCACGACTTTCTTTAACAACGAAGTCCTTAACCACGAATTTCTTGAACAACGAAGTCCTTAACCACGACTGGAACAATGAGTTGCACGTCATTTTACTCCGCCCCTCTCTCCCTTGGAAACGGCAGCGATGTCATGAAAATTGAAAGTGGAATGGATTATTGAATTCATTGTATTGAATTCGCAGCAGAGTTCAATACATGTGACATGTCAATGATCGCCGCCCCCTACCCTTCATTTTTTTGGGGGAAAGCTCGTGTCCGGTGTATTTACTGCACCTTACTCCACTGGAAACGGCAGCGATGTCATGAAAAAAGAAAGTGGACAGGTTTTTATATATTCTTCTCGGCAAGTATATTATGTGCTCTGAAATAGATGATGGACTCTTTTTTTTAGCCTTTTCAAGCGTGTATTACAGTTTGTAGTTCGTCCGGTTTTTTAAAAAGAAATGTGTATCGTTTTTAATATATGTTATTAATAATAATGATTCTTCACTGAAAATCGTTTTAAAAAAAATAATTTCATAATGATTCTTTTATTATAAATGTAAAATAAGCGCATTTAAATGAACATATTAATGTGAATGGGTAAACAGCAAATTAAAGGGTATTTTCGTGGTTTATGAATTCGTTGTAAAGAAAGTAGTTGTTAGATATTACTCGTTGTTTAGCCTTCGTGTTTAAGGAATTCGTGGTTTAGCCAGTAGTTGTTCAGTCATACAACCAGTGGTAGGCATCTGGCACCCCCTGGGTAAGGGTGGTAGTAGTGGTAGGCATCTGGCACCCCCTGGGTAGAGGTGGTAGTAGTGACAGGCATCCAGCCCCCCATGGGTAGAGGTGGTAGTAGTGGTAGGCATCTGGCACCCCCTGGGTAAGGGTGGTAGTAGTGACAGGCATCCAGCCCCCCATGGGTAGAGGTGGTAGTAGTGGTAGGCATCTGGCACCCCCTGGGTAGAGGTGGTAGTAGTGGTAGGCATCTGGCACCCCCTGGGTAAGGGTGGTAGTAGTGGTAGGCATCTGGCACCCCCTGGGTAAGGGTGGTAGGCACCCCCTGGGTAAGGGTGGTAGTAGTGGTAGGCATCTGGCACCCCCTGGGTAGAGGTGGTAGTAGTGGTAGGCATCTGGCACCCCCTGGGTAAGAGTGGTAGAGGCGGTTGGCATCCAGCCCCCCATGGGTAGAGGTGGTAGTAGTGACAGGCATCCAGCCCCCCATGGGTAGAGGTGGTAGTAGTGGTAGGCATCTGGCACCCCCTGGGTAAGGGTGGTAGTAGTGGTAGGCATCTGGCACCCCCTGGGTAGAGGTGGTAGTAGTGGTAGGCATCTGGCACCCCTGGGTAAGGGTGGTAGTAGTGGTAGGCATCTGGCACCCCTGGGTAGAGGTGGTAGTAGTGGTAGGCATCTGGCACCCCTGGGTAAGGGTGGTAGTGGTGGTTGGCATCCAGCCCCCCATGGGTAGAGGTGGTAGTAGTGACAGGCATCCAGCCCCCCATGGGTAGAGGTGGTAGTAGTGGTAGGCATCTGGCACCCCCTGGGTAAGGATGGTAGTAGTGGTAGGCATCTGGCACCCCCTGGGTAGAGGTGGTAGTAGTGGTAGGCATCTGGCACCCCCTGGGTAAGGATGGTAGTAGTGGTAGGCATCTGGCACCCCCTGGGTAGAGGTGGTAGTAGTGGTAGGCATCTGGCACCCCTGGGTAAGGGTGGTAGTGGTGGTAGGCATCCAGCCCCCCATGGGTAGAGGTGGTAGTAGTGACAGGCATCCAGCCCACCCTGGGTAGGGGTGGTAGTAGTGGTAGGCATACAGGCCCCTATGTGTATGTGTGGCATTGGTGAGGGCGATCCCGCCCCTATGGTGCTGCTGTTGCTGGTGTAGGTATTTCTGCATCCCTCTGTGTGTGATGTGTCGGGTACGTGTAGTTTGTTTTTGTTGTTGGTGTCTGACTTACCTTCTGCGCCGTACGCGTCCGTGCCTGTTCCGGTAATAGAGGTAGGATATTGGTAGGATCGGCACGAAGGGATTCATGGTTGGTTCGTCTCATTCGTCTTTCTCTTTGCTTCGCCTCGTCCTCGTCGCTGGCGTGTTCGTCTCGAAGCCGTGGATCGTGTTGTGGCGCGAATCGGAGCTTATGTGCGCCTCGACCGGATGCTTTGACGTGCCGTGCGTAGCGACGGGTTCGGCGCGTACGGGAAGCGCATCGTACTTGGCCGGACGGGGCTGCATTTTTGCTTCCGTGCGGCTCGATTCTACGATTCCGGATCCGCCTCGGTCTGAGTTCAGGTCCTGTATTGGGTGAGTACGACTGGGTCGGGATTTGGGCAGTTGTGCGCATCGTACTTGCTCGTTCGGACGTATGTGCGGATCGGTCGGGAAACAGGCATTCGCCTGGATTTTTTCCCGACCGAATGGTATTAGGTGCGCCTCCGACCGGGATCGGAATCGACCCCTACATTGTGAGGACCTTTCTTCCCTACCTAATCTATGTCATCACCTCGTACCATACCATTTCCTTGATGCCACATTTCACAATCTCTTTTCTTGTATCAGTTTTATATGCTTACCTTTGCTATCATGTTCATATTTTTTACTTGTTTTAAGCACATCTCAGTGGGTGGATGCATGGCCGGATGGTAAGGAAAACAGAAATGGACAGAAGGGATAGGAAGGATGGCATAGACAGGGTTAACCTGAACAACAGATGTCATACAAAGAGATGGTAGGGTGGGTGATTTTCATTGATTGTTAATGTGAGGGAACCGTTTGTCAATAAGGTAAACTGAAGTGTCATCAAAGCGAAGATATGACCATAATCAAAATAGACCCATAAGCAACCAGGTATTGATGATCGCCTTATGACTGTGTATATTACAATTCAATTAATTTTTAATCAATATCAATTATTGGGACGTTATAAGATAAATAAATTAAAAACAGAGATTTTATTATATAATAGCGCACTAGACACTTTACTAATTGAATTTCATCCTTCAGTTAACTCAAGGCCCAAGAGGTATTTAGGGATATGTTTCCGAAAATGTTAATGATTCATACTCTCTGAATTATGTTCCCCTACTAGGTAAGATTAAGGGGGTGTTCGCAAAATAGACTAATTTACCTCTTTCAATAATGGGCAGTGTTGCTTTGATTCGAATATCAGTCTTACCTTTTTGCAATTTTTTGTTTGCTGTTATTCCCAATGCCGTACAGATAAAATTCTTTAAAGAGATGCAGGATATTTTCTCTGCTTTTTTAGGAGCTAATAAAACGCCTAGTTTGGCAATGGAAACATTATGCAGGCCAGTGAAAGGAGGGCTGGCCCTCTCCGAATTGAAAGAATATTATTTTGCGAATTTTGCACATACTACATATAGGTTTTTTAAGACCCCAGGAGTTAGTTTGCTTGATGATTTTTTTCGAGAATTGTTCTTACAGGAATAGAAAATTATTGATTTTTTACGCCTCACAAAAGCTCCTAAAAAGTGAGATATAAGATTCTACATTGGACCATTAAGCGTAAAGAGTAAATGTTTAGGCATTATGATATTCCTTTCATTAATGGAGTGACTTATTTGGCAGATATATATATTGCGGATCAGCCCTTCTTAGAGAAAAATGTTGCTTCTAGGCAGCAATGGATATTGTAAAACACTGGATTTTCTAGATGTAGAAAACTGGAGAAACTGAAGGGAAGTTGAGCCTAGTATCAGGTACTTTAAAGAAATGATGCAATGGTCCTTTATTAAGATTACATATTATTTATGGGATATAGATCCCAGAGGTATTGTGGCTACTTTGGAGTTAGCAGAGGGCCTGATAGAATCTAGGACTTGCAGATCTATTAGTTGGTGGGTTTCCTTTCTACGAAAAATCAAGGATACTATGGTCTACGAGAAGGCGTGTGATAAATGGCAGTCTAAAGAAAATCTTCAGATTTCTGTTACAACCTGGGATAAGATAAACAAGTTTAATTTTACCCTATTAAAGGGCGCGCATTTGCGGCAAATGCAATTTTATGCCAAGTGGCTGCTTTATAGAACTCCGGCCCTGCTGCACAAAATTAACCCTCACATTTCTGCAAATTGTTTTAGGTGTTCAATGGAGGGGGTAATTGGACCTATATTATATGGAGTTGTTCAAGATTCAGACAATTTTGGGCTGAGATTGATCAGTACTGTTCTGGTACCTTATTTATTTATTTGAAAAAGTTTTATATAGCGCTAACTTGACCCTTGCGGGTATCAGAGTGCTTTACAAGACGATAAGGCAATGACATGCAACTCTTTAAGCATAGTAAAAGTACATACAGTGTCGAAGAAACAAACAGATCGAGGGGCAGAGAACTGATGATCTATACCAAGAATTTGTTCATTAACAGGAGTTTGACTTTTTTCTTGAAGGAGGTAATGGAGGGAGTCAGTCTTATATCAGGGGGAGAGAGTTCCAAATTCTGGGAGCGATGCCCGAGAAAGATCTGTTGTAAGTTTTCTTCTTGTTGAAACCTTGTGGCTTTAGCAGAAGGGTGGTGGTGCTTCTGGTGGATCTAGAGCCTCCAGATAGCTCAAGCTTGTTGGTGAGATAACTTGGGGTGTTGAAATGTAGAGCTTTGTGCATCATGCATGCAATTTGTAGTTGAATTCTTGCCTCATAAGGGAGCCAGTTGAGGGATTTCAGGTCAGAGGAGATATGATTGAACCTTTTTGACCCTGTGATAAGTCTTGCCGCTGAGTTGAGAGACGCCCTTAACAGGGCTGTTGTGGCTCTAGGCAGGCCAGTGAGAGTAGCGCTTCCATATTCCAGTCTGGGGATCACGAGTGCTTGCACGGCCATCTTGAAGTCGTTTTGAGGGAGGAAAAGTCTTAGTTTTCGTAGTATGCTCAGTTGTATGTTTACTCCTTTAGTGGTGGCACTAATATGCTCCCGCATATTAAGGTTTTTGTCAAGGATTATTCCTAGCGATTTTGCTGACTCAATGATTTGTGGTGTGCAATTGAAGGCTGTTAAATGCTTCATCCAATCGCTCGTTGAGTGTATCTGGTTGGGTGGGGCGATTAGGAGAAATACGTTAGAATTAGATCACTCATTAGATGTTCAGACAGTGATTCTAGGGCATTCATCAGATTTAAACATCGCTTCTTACAAAAAATATATATTATCGTTCTAATAGCTAGGTCACTAATCCTTCAAAAGTGGCGATCTGAAGAAACGCCAAAATTTCAACATTGGTGGTCCAAAAATATGTAGAATCAGGGAATCTGAAAAGAGATATGCATTACGATCGGGATCTTATAGTTAACTTTTAAAACTCTGGGAGGCATTTGATTAGGATGTTTTATTGGTAATATGTGCAATGTAAAATCATTGATTGTTTTTCATCAAGCTGTGGGGAGGAGTTTCTCGCTTTTTATGTGTGCAAGTTCAATATATTGCAATATTCCTGTTATTTTACCAATCAAATTTCTAAAAACCTCTTTAAAAATTGTAATGGTGTAATTACTCTTTTTTATCATGCGATTGCTGGTTATCTAATTGTTGAACTCTCCCAATAATTGTTTTATTTTTTATTATAATCGTATTCAAGATCTTGAACTTCAAACGAGATCCACATTTATGTTACAACCCCATCTTTCTGATTTGACTTTCATTTTGGTCAGTAATTTGCATTGGTTTCACAATTTGAAATGCACTGAAAATTCCAATAAGGAACTAAAACATAAAAAATGTTAAAAAAACACGGTACTCTGCCAGTCAGTCAAATAACTTTATTCGATATTAAGATAAGATCATAACTGCCATTTTCTTTAGTTGCATTGTTGTTTTATGGTCAGGGGCGCAGCTTCAGGTGGGGTTTTTGGAGTTTTACACCCACCCAATGAATCTATTCTCTAGTAAATAGTTGGGTACAGGTGTTTTCAGTCGGGTGTGGTGAGGAGTCTGACGGATTTCACCTGGGATTTTTACATACACATAGAGACAAACACACGCTGGCTCTTTTCTATGTTTTAAAGGTCTTTAAAAATGTTGATTTATTCTACAAAATATTCTGTTTTAAGTACCCTTTACAACATGCACTCCGCTCCCTTTCCACCGCTCCTTAAACTCCCCTTCTGCACTGCTTCTTTTATAATGTATTTTAACTTGAGATGCCAGCATGGTTGTCGCAAATCGTGAATCTCACCCCCCCCGCCCCCCCCCCCTAATCTTACTGACCAAGCTACATACACCCCCGTTTATAGTGCTGTGGAGTTGCGGAGATGTGTGTGTTTTGTTGCTGCTCTGTTCCTCATAAGGACACTGTTGTTTTATAGTGTTATGATGTTGTGTTAATCTGTTGTTTGGTTGCTGTGGTGATGTGTCACGGTGTTGCTGTGCTGTGTCATGTGGTGTGGGGTGAATTCGTACGATGCTGCGTCCTAGCATATACACCACGCGCAGGATATTAGTGTGCTGACTGTATTAAAAAAAACTTTGAACTCAATCTGACTAACCATTTCAAATAAACTATCTACTTCTTTACCAGCCGCACCACCCACTGCCTGCTGTACCTTCTGTGCCCCTCGCCCTATAAACAAACACCCGTCGGGGCAATGGCAAGCACAAGGCTCCCACCTGCGGCACCATTTCTGCTAAGGCAGCAGCAGTGTAATGTAGACAGTTTTTGAGAACATATGTCCCACCCCTTAAACTGTGAGGACACACTACTCACCAAAGGCAAACTGATAGCGACAATAATAAAATGACAGCAGCGTCAAATTAATGCGGCGCTTGACGGAAGAAATATTTACCCAGCGTATCCTGCCAGTCGGAGAGATTGGCATTCAACCTAGACATTACCTCATCCTCCTGGGCAGACGGCCTATTTCCATGCTAAGCAGACGGCTGAATACCTGCGCGATTCGCCGCGCCTGCTTGGAAGGGATCGACTGCTCGGCCCTCTTAAGTGCCGCCTGCCCGGCCCTTGGCACTGCAAGGTGTGCCTGTTGTCAAGCCGTGTGTCTGTCTTGAAGGACAAGGCACACCGACAGTCGGAGAGGATAGATTTACTAGACGGGTGGGCCATTGTTACCGCTGGTTCAGACCAGGAAAGGTCACGCAGAACATAAAAAATGAAAAGGCCTCGCCCTGTCTCTCGCGCCGGCCCCGCCATAAATGAAGGAGCCCGTGATAAGCTAGTGCGTGTGAAGGGTTACGTTTCAACCACAGATAATGGCGGAGGTTGTTAACCACGGGTGTTTTCCACAGGCCACGTACTGGTTTATCATTAACGTTAATAGGGTTTACCTTGCTTGCGTGCACTGTTCATGCGTGGGTGTCTGGCAGCTGACCCAAAATACCGACGCCCTTATTTGCGTTTCCAATCAAAACCGAACAACATTGAAAACAAAAGTAGCTTAGGAATGCAACAACAGCTAGGTCTTTCTATGCAACTAAGAATTTTAATGTACGGTTGTATTTCTAGCTTGAGTGTTGTAATGTCCCAGATACAACCGAGCAAAGTCAAAAAATGGTTCATATTGAAATACAAATACAGAATCCAAAAAATGTAATACTTTTAAAACTGAAGGAAGCTGTATAGGCATCGCTGGTGTGCTTTCCCTGTCGGATTTGCGACTTGTCCCTCCTGCTGGAAGGCAAAGGGACTGAGAGCCAGTCCCTTTGCCGGAAACGGGATATCGGCCCGTTTGCGACCGCAAAATTGGTCTGGCCAATGTACAAACCCTGTTTTGCGAGTCGGTAACCAATTACCGACTCGCAAAATAGGGTTTGCGACTCACTATTAGGAAGGGTGTGCCAAGGGCGTCCCTTCCTAATAGTGAGTCGAAATGGTATGTACAGTGGCGTAGCTAGGCACTCTGCCGCCCGTGGCGGTCCCTGCCTCTTGCCGCCGCCGAGCGCCTAAGAGCAGGGGGGGGCGGGGGTGTGCTGGCGATAAATTTAAATTTACCTGCCGCCCCCAAATCTCGTGCCGCCCGGGGCGTACCGCCCCCTCCGCCCCCCCCTTGCTACGCCAGTGGGTATGTACCATCCCTGGGAGAGCTAGCCATTCCTACTGGGGTCGCAAATAGCACCTGCCTCATGAATATTAATGAGGCAGGCAATTTGCGACCCCATTAGGAATCGCTAACAGTATCTGAGACACTGTTGTAAATTGCATTTTGCGAGGCAATTTGCGACTCGCAAAATGTAAGGGTCGTACATCTGGCCCTGAATGAGTTAATAGCTGCTATTAAGCTGTACAGACAAGGCCAAGTCTCAGAGCCTACTGAACCTGTGGTATAGAGAGGTACAGACAGGTCTCGGAGCAGACAGTCCTGCTTTGCAATCTCAGTTCTGCTTGAACTGACAACTCCTCCCATCTGCTATTTTGCGAAACTTCTAAACAGACTCAATCAAGGAAATGAGCGTCAAAGACATATTGTCAGAATAGGTCCTGATTGCAGTTTTTATTTTCACCTATGAGTGATTTTATTCCATTTTTATTTTTAAATAGGTATAGTTAGCCAATAATAGCCAACTGATCTTCCACGTTCCCTGTCAGCCACAAGCTGTATCTTTGCTCTTACATTATGATTACAATAAAGATGTGTGGAAATAGCAAATTCCCAACACATACCAGAGTGGTGGACAATTAATTTCAATGATTGGCCAGGCATTGTGCAGTAAAATTAGAAAAACCTATTACTTTGCTTTACAAGGGGTGTTTGACTATTGTTGCCTGCTGGGGCAGACTGGCCAAGAACACAGTCTGACTAATACATGAACACCAGCTGCATTAAGGACTTTTGGGACAGTCTCCTCCTGGTTTAAAGTTGCTCCACTGATGCTTTTTGGCCCAATCCCTGCTGTAGTTTACATGCCTGTGTATCATCTCTAAAGGTAAACGTGTTTCTTAAGCTGTGTTGTTCCGACGCCCTTCTGTGTAGCATCATCTTCATCCCAGTCACCACATAAACAAAAGCAAATGATGCTCATTCACAGGCCCCCGCTGGGTGCAGGACAGTGGAGAGACACCCCAAAAATAGAACAAAGCCAGAGAAAATATGTGCCAATTGACCTTCATGGAGCAGGTTGGAAATGTCAACACCAATAAAGCCTAACTGATAATCACCAACTTCCAACCTCCTGACCTCCTCCTGGACATAAACAACCCCCATTTGATCTCACCCCTTTATAGCTGGTACACCGCTGAGGCCAGTGGCGCCACTGACCACCTGGGTATTTGTAGTGGTGCTGCTTCCCTTCTGGAGATCACCGCAGTTGGCCCAAGATCCTTGATGTCAACTCCCTCTGATCTTCAGCAGATTGGTTCGGATTTATTTAGCTGGTAGAGGTGCTTTTGGCCCCTATAGTTGGCACCCCTGCTGGAAAGTGTTTGAGACAAAATTATGAGAAAGAAGACAAAAGTCCACTGCAGACATATGTGACTTAGCTGCTCAACTTGACTGTGGGATGGATGCAGATTTGATTTCTTCTGGATGATGATCCACTCATGCTCCTGGAGAGTGGCAAAATATAATTCTTCTATTGTCTGGAGCAGGGAACTCATCGGCATCACCCAGTCATCTATGTAGAGGACTCTCAATCAATCAAAGAATTGTAAAGCGCAGCAGGTCACCCGTGAGGGTCACAATGCACTGGAGTTGCTGCTAGCTTCGAGGTGATCTGTTCTTTTGAACAGCCAGGTCTAGAGTCCTTTCCTGAATTGCCGGAGTGATGGGGCGGTCCTGAGGTGAAGGAGAAGGGCGTTCCAAGCTTTGGCCACCAAGTGGGAGAAGGAGTGTCCTCCACTGTTGCTTCAGCGGAAACCGGAGGATGTCTACGAGGAAAAGGGAGGCGGATCGTAGATGCCTGGTTGGTTGGTGGAAGGTCAAGCGTTTGTTGAGGTAAGCTAGTCCTTCATTGTGCAGGGCTTTGTATGCGTGGGTCAACTTCCTGAACTGGCATTCTTCTGGATCGGGAGCCAGTGTAGCTTCTTGAGGCGGGGTGTGATGTGGGTTCATCTGGGGAGGTCGAGGATGAGTCAGTCCGCAGAGTTTTGTATTGTCTGTAGTCTCTTCAGGAGGCATGCGGTAATTCCTACATCAAGTGAATTCCCGTAGTCCAGTCTGCTGGTGATGAGAGCTTGCGTGACGGTCTTTCTGGTGTTGACTGGGAGCCACCTGAAGATATTGCAAAGCATGCATCGGGTATGGAAGCAGGTGTATGAGACTGCGTTTACCTGTTTCTTCATGGAGAGCTTGCTGTCCAAGATGATGCAAGGTTGTGGGTGTGGTCTGTCAGGGCAGGGGTTGGACCAAGTTCATCAGGCCACTATGCATTATTCCTTGGAGAGGTGTTGTTCCCAAAGTTGAGGACTCCCGTCTGATTCCCCCGCTTTGCAACAAGCTCCTCAACAGAGCAAGGATCTTCTTGAAGACCAATAGATCACATGCTAACCTAAAGGGCACAAAACTGAAAATGGCGGTCACCTCCTGAAATTTCAAGAACTGTTGATGCTGCCATTGGGTGGTATGTGCAAGTTAATATATGGGATAAAATACCCCATGCCGTACATTATAAGGATATTGCAAATCACAGAGGAGTTCCTAAGGTTATGGAACTCTGAGGTAACTTGCAATATCCTTATCATGTACGGCAGGGGGTACTTTATACTATATAATACCTGGTCACACCATAACCTTTTCCACAAACCCCTTTGGTGTGTAGCTCTTTCATATGAAAGAGAGAGCATATTTACAAACATGAAGACTGAAAATAGAACCTCTGGTGCAAAATTAAACACGTTGTACGGGGGAGTCACAGTTCCTATGGAAAAAGTGTGATAGAAGGAGGGGGAGAGAGAGTTGTTCTCTTATTAATGCCTGGGGACAGTGTGTCCTTGTCTTGGTGCCCTCACACACCCCGAAGGATGTCATGCTTCATCATTGGGCGGTGCTCCTCGTTGGGCCGGCGCTGCAATGCCCTACGGGTCCCCTGAAGGGTTACTTTTTTGGAGATCTTCTGAATAATAAAGCCGTAAGGATGTGTGCGGGTCTGAGTAGGAGTGGTGTCCTGTGCGGTGTTAAAAGATGGCTTGAGGGTTAAAGTAGTAGGTTTAATAAGAAATAACCCCTCTGTCATCGATAAAAAAAAACAGAAGGTTGTGCTGCTTGAGGGTGATAATGACCACCGGTAGCTAGACAAGTGTCATGTCCACACATGTTAGAGGTCGACATGTTTCGCGCAGATCGTGGTCTCAGGGGGAGATCCTATACGCTTCTTCAGGACCAAGGTAGAAAGTGAGGTGAGTGCTAGTGCAGTGTGGTGGCCTGTCAAATAGTCATAGTGCCACTTGGTAGAATGATATAATCTGGAACGACAAAAGAACAAGGTAAACGAAATAGAGGAAATGCAGTTGAGCATAAAACCCTATAGAAGGGTACTAAGTCTGTACGGAGCTGAGGTCCCCCATTGGTCGACCGTGTGCTCGTGGTATTACCAACTACGCTTATCACCCAGCAGTGTATTTACCGGGTGGCAGACGTAGGCTGTCATCATACATAATGTAATGGTGACGTTCAAGTGGACGAACAAACATATAGAAACATCTCGGTTAAAATCATGATGTGATACACAATGTCATAATCAAAATGGCGTAGACAAACAAACACATATTTGCATTTCGTTAACCAATGCTAAGGTCATTGACCAATCACTCCAGTTAATCATGGTATGTTTCTCTAAGAGCGGTGCGAGCTGGGATGGTGCAGTAATAATACCTTAATGCGGCTTGTAGCCGTGTCATGAGTAAATACACATATAGGGTAGACCATTGATGGCAAGACCTCAGGTCACACTGTGCTGACACAAGGTGGATGGCATGGTTCACGCTTACCTATCCAAAAAAGGGTTAATGTCCCATGAGGTTCAGCTGAGGTTTTTGCCTTAGTAATAGTTACGTAGGATCCAGCAGGTGTATTAACCTACCCGACCTCTCGCCGCCTCGAAGGATGTTCATTGCGGCTCCTTCTGTATTTGTGCTAGGTGCTTGCTGGCAGACACGGGGGTGTGTCTGGGCGCGCCTAGCGTGTGACGTTATAGTCACGTGAACGTGTTTGAAATGCGGGCGCCATCTTGGAGCGGGTTTTGTGACAATGTGATGACGGGGAGAAAGGTGTGTCAAAATTGGAAAGGGTACCCCACTTGGTTGTCAAGGGTACCCCACTTGATTATGATGATATGTGAAAAGGAGTGTTACCCTCATTAAGTGGTAATGAAGGAAGGGCACATACATGGTATACAGCACAGTAGTGGAAAAAAGCGCAGGATGTACGTGATGGGCAGCTGTTTTAATGACTCAGTGGGATGCCATATTGGAATAGCCATATTGGAATAGTGGCAAATAAACGATGCACAAAAGGGGTATTACCCTAGTAGTGTGGGTATGCTAAGTGGGCACAGTTGTGGGAAGGAGCACGCAGTGCGCATAACTAGTGAATGCGTAATTGGTGTGATGCCATAATGCGATGGTTGGTTGTGTTGGTATTCACAGCAGAGAATGCCAGTACTTGGGTGAACTCAGTTGAAGGCCTAAGCGCTATTGTGATATCGTAAGAGTGCATAATTGCAGGAAATTAGAGAAGGACTATGAACGAAGGTAGATCATAGTCATGAACTGGGGACAGAAAACAGACAACATAGTCCCTGTGGGCTTGGGGTATCAGTGTCGCTACTGTGTCGTGTATGGTTATTGGTCATACATATAAGGCATGAAGTGTTGCTTAGGATGGAAGGTTCAAGTCTGTAATTTTATCCAAGGGATCTCATCGTTCAGCCCATTAACATTAGAACGCAGTTTGAACACCCACCGTTGTTCTTTGCGGAACAAGGTGGAGGTGTTCCAAGCCGTGTTGGCTTCTAGGATAGTCCATTTGAGTTGGTCTGTGGTGTGGTTGTGTTCAATGAAATGAGTGCTCATTTTTGTTGTACTGCGGCCACAGCGGATATTGCTCTTGTGTTCATTGATGCGGGCTCTGACTTGTCTGGTGGTCATACCCACGTAGAACAGGTTGCATGGGCACTTGATTAGGTATACGCAATTCTTCGTATTGCAGTTGGTGTGTTGATGTTGAATCCAAGTAAGGACGCCCAGCTGGAGTTCCTTGGTATGGCTGGTGAAGGTACACACATTACAGTTACCACACGGGTAATGCCCTTTAACAGATGGGAGATCCCATAAGGTGGTCTGGTTGGTTGATCTTCTCATTTGAGGTCTAGTATGGACCAGCATGTCTTTTAGGTTCTGTGTCCTCTTAAAGGCAAACCTGGGGCGTTCCAAGTGCAGGTCCCCTGTATTGACAATATTCCAATGTTTGAGAATTATGTTTTACACTTAGTTGGAGGTAGGGGTGAATGTAGTGACGCAGGTCATGATGTCTTCTTGTGTTTTGGTGTTTGTTTCCAAGAGCGCTTCGCAGTGGTTGTTGCATGCTCTCTTCTTTGCGTTTCTGATGACTTGTTTGGGATAGCTCTTTTTCCAGAGATTGTTGCTGAGGGTTTCTGCTTGCGCCTCGTAGTCGCTGATGCTGCTGCAGTTCCTTCTCAGTCTCAGGAATTGTCCGTAGGGAAGGTTCTCCCTAAGTGCTTTAGGGTGCTAGCTGTTGAAAGGAAGGAGGCTGTTGCAGTCAGTAGGATTTTTGTATGTCTTTGTTTTGAGGTTCCCGTGATCCAGTGTGATGAGAAGATCCAGAAAGAGGAGTTTCTTGGTTGATGTTGGTAAGGTAAATTTGAGGTATGGGTCCTGGGTATTGATCCAGTTGTGGAATTCAATGCATCTGTCTTTGGTGCCTGCCCAGAACACCTACGATATCGTCAATGTAACGTTTCAATTGTATGATCTCCGTCGAGTAAGGATTGTTCTCTGACAGCACATGGGATGATCAAAATGGGCCATGTATAAGCATGCCAGGCTCGGCGCAAAAGTGCTGCCCATGGATGTTCCGTGAATTTGATGGTACAGATGGTTTTTGTATTGACAAAAGTTATTCTTGAGGGCTATTTCAGTACATTCCATAATGAAGTCTACAGGTGTTGGTACGGTAGTGGTGGATGACCTGAGGGTTTCCTCAATGACCCTGATGGTGGCCTCTTGGGGGATGTTGGTGTACAATGCCTCCACATCCAACGTGACAAGCAGGGTGATCTCATGTGGATTAGGGAGATTTTCAATGAGGCGTAGTGTTTCTTTAGTATCCTTCAAAAATGATGGTGTCATCTAGACCAGGGATTGTAGGAAATGGTCGCAGTATTGGCTCAGAGGTTCCAGTAAGGAGTTGATGCCGGACACGATAGGTCTACCTGGTGGTGGTGGATGACCTGAGGGTTTCCTCAATGACGCTGATGGTGGCCTCTTGGGGTATGTTGGTGTGCAATGCCTTTACATCCAACGTGACAAGCAGGGTGATCTCATGTGGATTAGGGAGATTTTCAATGAGGAGAAGTGTTTCTTTAGTATCCTTCAAAAATGATGGTGTCATCTGGACCAGGGATTGTAGGACATGGTCGCAGTATTGGCTCAGGGGTTCCAGTAAGGAGTTGATGCCGGACACGATAGGTCTACCTGGTGGTGGTTGTACATTCTTATGGATCTTTGGAAGAATGTAAAAGTACAGGGTAATAGGTGTAGTCTTGACCAAGAAATCCGCTTCATTTTTTGAGATCCTTTCTTGAGTGCTTCATTGTCCACGATTCTTATTCGTTTAGTCAAGGCTTCTTTGGGGTCTGTGTCCAGTTTCTTGTAATATTTGGTGTTAGCTAGTTGTCTGTGGCACTCAGTGTCGTAGTCATCAGTGTTAAGGATGACAATAGCCCCACCTTTGCTGGTTTTATGACGATGTGGGGGTTGTCATTGAGGTCCGTGATTGCCCTTCTTTCTCTTGCTGGTAGGTTGTCAAATGGAGTTCTGGGTAGAATATAGTTGATGTCCTTGAGGACAGCCTTCTCAAAGGTGAGAATTTCGCTTGGAGTTACAGCCGCATTAGGTGTAAATCTGGATGAGTTTCTGAGGCCTGAGTCAGCTGTAGTTGTGTGGTCCCGGTCGTTGACCCGATAGTTGAAAAATGAATGTAGTCTCAATTTCCTGAAAAAGGTGTGGAGTTCTCCGGTGAGCTTGAAGCGATCTTCTTTGGGAGTGGGGACGAATCCAAGTCCCCTCTGTAGTACTGCTACTTCGTCGTTCGTTAGTTGTCTAGGTGACATGTTGACAACTAGTTTTTCTTCGTCGTCTGGCTTCTGGTTTGGCGCTGGTTCCCGGGGTCCATCCATTGGACCTGTTTCTGGTCGTTTCTCCTTCTTCCTGTACCCCTGCCTCTGTTCCAAAAAGGAGGGGGTTGTTGGTGCTGGTAGAATTGTTGGAAGGGAGGCGGTGGTCCGTGAAAACCGGGGTACCACGGTGGTGGCGCTGTTGGGTATCCTGTTTGATAGCTGTACATTGGTGGTGTTGGTAGAAGTCCTTGTCCTCCTTGGTTGCTTCTCCAGCTCCCGTTGCTGGAGGTACTGTTGGACCTGCTTCACCTGGTGGAGGTAGAGGCACTTTCATCCGAGGATGTGTCGTTAGTTGGTGTCGGGTAGTCCTCTTGGCTGTATGGATAGTTACTTTCTTTTTCGAAGTTCTTAATGTCTTTCTGGAGTTTGTTGATTTTCTTCTGCATAAGGTAGTCCTGATGTTCGTTCATTCCTGTATTGATCTCTGAGAGTCGGGACTTAAATGCCAAAATGCTGATGTTAGTCTTCAGTGCATTTTCGGCTATATTGATTTTTTTATAATAAGAGCCTCGGACAGACGTTTGGCAGTGCTAATGATGAGAATGAGCCAATCTCGCGTGCACTTCCATGCGATTTGGCTCCATTCTTTTCTGAAGATGAGATCTTCCAAGAAGATGCGGGGGCCACTGTGACATGGAGGCCATTGGGAGCTATATGTGCCCGAAGGTATTCAGTCATGATAGCCCCATGCATAGCTATCTTGACTTGTTGATTTATGAGCAAGGATATAGAGTTCCAGTCACCTTGCGGTGTACTGGTGGATGCTGTGCCATTTGACCAAAGGAGGCAGGGTGTTCTTAGTATTTCTGAGACTATGTCTTCACCATAGCTTAGACCGAGATGTTCGTCCATGTTTAGTGAGAGAGAAAGAGATACTGTAGAGAGTAAAGGATAGTAATGTCCCTCAGCTGGGCCGCCGTACTAATATCACAAAAATGGGGGAGGGGGGACAAGGAGCTGGATCAAGGTCCCCCCTCCCCCATTTGCTCCTGAAAAGTAGAATCGTTGTACGGGGGAGTCACAGTTCCTATGGAAAGAGTTTGACACACCTTTCTCCCCGCCATCACATTGTCACAAAACCCGCTCCAAGATGGCGCCCGCATTTCAAACACGCTCACGTGACTATAACGTCACACGCTAGGCGCGCCCAGACACACCCCCGTGTCCGCCAGCAAGCACCCAGCACAAATACAGAAGGAGCCGCAATTAACATCCTTCGAGGAGGTGAGAGGTCTGGTAGGTTAATACACCTGCTGGATCCTACGTAACTATTACAAAGGCAAGAACCTCAGCTGAACCTCATGGGACATTAACCCTTTTTTGGGTAGGTAAGCGCGAAGCATGCCATCCACCTTGTGTCAGCACTGTGTGACCTGAGGTCTTGCCATCAACGGTCTACCCTATTTGTGTATTTACCCATGACACAGCTACAAGCCGCATTTAGGTAATATTACTGCACCAACCCAGCTCGCACCGCTCATAGAGCAACATACCATGATTAACTGGAGTGATTGGTAAATGACCTTAGCATTGGTTAACGAAATGCAGATATGTGTTTGTTTATCTACGCCATTTTGATTATGACATTGTGTATCACGTCATGATTTTAACCGAGATGCTTCTATATGTTTGTTCGTCCACTTGAACGTCACCATTACATTATGTATGATGACAGCCTACATCTGCCACCCGGTAAATACACTGCTGGATGATATGCGTAGTTGGTAATACCACAAGTACACGCTCGACCAATGGGGGACCTCAGCTCCGTACAGACTTAGTACCCTTCTATAGGGTTTTAAGCTCAACTGCATTTTCTCTATTTCGTTTACCTTGTTCTTTTGTCGTTCCAGATTATATCATTCTACCAAGTGGCACTATGACTATTTGACAGGCCACCACACTGCACTAGCACTCACCTCACGTTCTACCTTGGTCCTTAAGAAGCGCATAGGATCTCCCCCTGAGACCACGATCTGCGCAAAACATGTCGACCTCTGACATGTCCACAATGGACATGACACTTGTCTAGCTACCGGGAGTCATTACCACCCTCAAGCAGCACAACCTTCTGGTTTTTTATCGATGACAGAGGGGTTATTTCTTATTAAACTTACTACTTTCCCCCTCCAGCCATCTTTTAACACCGCACAGGACACCACTCCTACTCAGACCCGCACACAACCTTACGGCTTTATTATTCAAAAGATCTCCGAAAAAGTGACCCTTCAGGGGACCGGTAGGGCATTGCAGCGCGGGCCCAACGAGGAGCACCGCCCAATGATGAAGCATGACATCCTTCGGGGTGTGTGAGGGCACCAAGACAAGGACACACTGTCCCCAGGCATTATATTAAGAGAACGACTCTCTCTCCCCCTCCTTCTATCACACTTTTTCCATAGGAACTGTGAATCCCCCGTACAACGATTCTTCTTTTCAGGAGCAGGAGTCACTGGACCTAGATCCAGCTCCTTGTCCCCCCTCCCCCATTTTTGTGCAAAATTATACACATCAAAAACTAATTTGATATTTGTTGCAAAAAAGTATTAGAAACCGTTCAATACAAGTCAGTTTTAAAAAAAACTGCAGTAGGTCGGTGTGTGTAGAAATATCCAGAAAGATTCTAACTTTTCTATAATTATCTAAGGCGTGCAAAACACGTTCTTTCGGTTTGTCACAGTAAGCTAGAAAAATAGAGCAAAAAAAGAAAAGCAAGGTTTCATTTTCGTTGCTTTCAATGGCTGCTCTGTGACCTGACTTTCACCTCGGCGGCTGACTGGCATTAGGTGAGTCAGAACTCGGCTGTAATAACTTATTACAGTTGAAGTCTGACTTCATTTCTTTATAATCGGCGACTGTGTGTGTCACAAGTCGCCGATTATAAAGATGTTAGAGATGGGCATTAAAGCAGGGATTGCAGAATCCCATGTATTAAGTTATTATATTTATTCAGCACATGTACACCAAAACATTTTGGTACCAGGAACAAAGAACAAATGGCAACAGAAAAAAAATCAGCATAGAGGCAACAGATAGATAGAGGTAGGTTACCCTCCCCATAGAAGCCCAAGCAGAACAATGACCGAACAAAACTGGGAGCATAAATAAATCTTGCTGCATTTGTAATAACTTAATAATGAGCAACGTCTCACTCTGCTAGATGTAGGCTGTTCCATAGCCCAGGTCCTAAGACCTGAAAGATCTCCCACCTACACTAGCACATGTGACTGGTGAAGCATTCAGCAGAAGAGCTATGCTAGCTCAGAAAGCTTGGATGGGAAGTAGGGAGCCACCGCACTTGGTAGAACAGCAACCAAGTTTTATACTAGGCTCTGTGCACAAGACAGAGTTTTCAGCAAAAGTCTTTTTCTTATTGGTATCCAGTTCAATGCTTCTCTTGGGTAAGAGACGTGATCAAAATTTGTCAAACCTATCACCATCCTCACTGTCTTATGTGTGAATGTCGACTTGGGCCACCAACTATCCACATGCAAGCCCATATAGATCGTGGCACCTACCGATGTCAGGCCAGCATTAACCTTTTTAACCATGGGGTGAATGGAGATTCCTGAACTGTAGGACTGAAAGTTGGAATCAGTGGGTCAAAATGAAGCTCAGAAGGCCTCCCTTTCCCTCCATAAAGACCTTTGTCCTCTTTGCAAGGCAGTTTCATTACATAGCTTAGTTCACAGCCCAGGGATAAAAATCTAGGGGGCTGGTTTATCAGAGTCCCCTGTGTGCCCAGCAGCACACTGTTGTTCTGGGGTGTGTGCGTTTCTTTCCCATAACCCATCTTTCCACAGAATCCATCCATTTTGCAAGCTCAATGTTAGGGAATTATAGTTTGCACGTCTCTACAGGCCTTGTCAATCTGTCACTTAGTAGTGAATTTTTAGCTATGCAAATTCTTGCCTTCATTTGCTCTGAGATCAGGGCTAGTTCTAGGGCATAGCTTGCTGTATGTTCAGAAAGTCACCTGAAGGGGGTGCTATAATTCTGTTGCAAGTATCAAGGGGAAGGGGGAGGGCAAGATGAACCCTCCTCTAGGGCAGGCAGGTAAGCTCAGTAAGAGCCACCAGGCGGTCACAACAAACCTACTTTAGAGGAGGATATCCTGGCCTATGTGATGTGGTCAACAGCGAAAAGAATTACGCAAGTGATTATGGCATGTAAAGTGATGATGTCATATATGATATCATGGCTGATGCCACTGGTGTTGTGTCTGCCATATTAATTGTACCTTTAATATCCCACCTAATACAATTCTGCAGAGCAATCTTTTCATCAATTTCCAGCATTTTAGTACATACTAAATCGCAGAGAAAACGAATATAAAGCAAATGCGGTATGTCTCTAGGGATATTAATGTTAAGCGTCGTGATTCTTCCTGTTTCTTTTAATCAACCTCTTTCTGTCCAGTCGTCTGCACACAGCTTCCATAGGCGACCTGATACCAACAGTCGCCTCCTTCTGTCAGATACCGAGCTCAGAGGGAGATGTAAACATGGCTTTGATACCTACAATATATTCTCAGTCGCCTTTGCCCATCTGTCAACCGCTGCTGTGTATGCTCTCGCGGGCTTTGATAAAGTAATTCCTGTCGGGTCTGTGTATTTTACAACTATGTATTTGCTTCTAAAATGAAATCTGTCATGGGTGGCCTCACCTGACATGCAAGAGGTAAACGTGTCTATTTTATGTAAAATTCCAATTCAACCTTTGTTTGTTTTAAAGGTGTTATCGTCATGTAGTGCACTTGGGCTGTAATAATCATTTTAATACTGGAATATATTTATTATATTATGCTGTAATTGGCACAAGGTCTCCCAGGGGGTGGGTTAGGCGATACCCTCGCCTGCCTTCTGCAGACACAGGATCCTTCTGGCAAGATGAGCGCACATGCAAATGTTAGCAAAAATGCAAATTCAGCTTTCAAGATTCCATTACGTTAGCCACAGAAAAATTAGCTTAATCAGGTAGAATGTTTCAGAAATTGGCATTACGATCGGTTTCAATCAGGAGTCACAGCTGCAGAAGCTAACTACTTCTTACAGTGTGTCCAGTCAAGCACCTCTTCTGGGCTCTGCGTCTGTAGAGTCATTTGCCCGGGTTCAATCAGCAGATTCATTTAAGTAGTGTTGTGTGTTCATGAGCACGCGCTAAAGCATTTTGATATTCCTTACAATGCTAAAGAAATCTCTCATTTTTGATTTCCAAACCATAACATGGTTGAACTCCCAGAAAACGTTTTTATTTTCAGTGTATTCTATGTATTATCAGGCCTGCGCCTCTCCACATTAAGAGATACAATGTGGAGACAAGAAGAAGAGTGTTTCAAAGTTTAGAGTGTGGGAGTGTTAGACCTGTCAGCCTTAGGGTGGTCTTCCCCCAATCTTTTTGCCTCCACATTTTGCAGAATCTTTTTGTTGGCCTTAAGACTCTGAGCACTTTACCACTGCTAATTAGTGCTAAAGTGCATGGGCTTCTTCCCTAAACCTGTCTGTAATTGATGTATACCTGATTGACCAATTTAATTTACTTGTCTCTTGTAAGGTGGTATACCATATACCCAGGGCCTGTAAGTTAAATGCTGCTTGTGGGGTGCAGCACTTAAAGTAGCCTTTCAAACCTGTCGCAGGCCTGCCACCGCAGTGCCTGTGTGTGTAGTTTACTGCCACTTTGACGTGGCATTTAAAACTACTTGCCAAGCCTTAAACTCTCCTTTTATTACATATAAGTCCCCCCTAAGGTAGGGCCAAGGTAGCCCTAAGGGCAGGGTGCTATGTAAGTAAAAGGTAGGACACGTACTTTTATGTCTTGCATGTCCTGGTAGTGACAAACAGCCAATTTTGTTTTTCACTACTGTGAGGCCTTCTCCTCTCATAGGTTAGCATTGGGAATTCCTTAATACACTTTTAAGCTGCAATTACTGATCAGAGAGGAGTAGCTTTTTCATGTTTCATATGTTTGGAATGGTAATGATAAATCCTTCTTACTGGTGAAGTTGTATTTAACATTACTGTTTTAGAAATGCCACTTTTAAAAAGTGAACATTTCTCTGTACTTACTGCTTTATGTACCTGACAGCCTGTCTCCAATACAATTCTGAGATGGGTGAAAGCTACACTTTGTGCATTCCCTCTCGACAGCCACAACACAGGAAGGATAGGTGTGTCTGAGTACCCATCTACATACAGCTGCATTCTGATGGCCTATCCTGCGCAAGATGGAAGGGAGGAGCTGACACTTGACTTGAATAGGCAATGTCCTGTCCCCACACAAAGGACTGATTACCCCCCACAGATAGGCTGGCAGACAGGACTGGGTTGAAAGGTATACTTGTGCACTTTTAAGAGCTGCTTTGAAGTCACCCTCCACATCAAAGACACCTTTGGGTATAAGTACTGGGTCTCTGACTCCCTAAAATCGACACTACTGGACTTGTAACTGAAGGTCTGCCAGAAGAACTGCTCTGCTGCTTAAAGGACTCAACTGGACTGCTGAGCTGGAAGACCTGCTTTTCTGTTTGTTGCCCTTCTGCCTGCTGTTGTGTGGCTCTGCTGAAGGAGAGCTGGACTCTGCCTTCACTCCAAGTTACGTCCAAGGGCTTTTTGGCTTTCCTCCCGTTGCTTGCGACTCAGGGAAATCAAAGTGTCTACCTCTACTACTATGCCTATGTCACTGGAAGTGGCCCAGATACTTGCAACATGGATTTCGACGCATCTCCTGTCTGCGTGTAGCAGAACAGGCGCATCGACCTGGTTGCGGGAGTAAAATCGAAGCATCGCATCACAAATAGCCCTTTACCTCCCGATATCGATGCATCGGACAGCGTATCGCTGCCGCTGCAGCTTGGTGAGATCGACGCATCCTCTCGACTGCCTGGCAGAGTCTGGCGCATTGCCCAATGCCTCCCAACTCCGGCTCTCGTCTTTGGAACTGACATATCGCCTTCACTGCGTGGAGAAGATCGATGCATCTTGTTGTTTGATACTAGGAAAGGTACTTTGTTCACCGGGTCCTGAGTGGGTCCTATAGCTGGCGTGCACTTCCATGAGGTTGGCCCGAACTTTGACTTTGTCCCGTCCAGCGCAACCTAAAGTAACCTTTTTAGCGCTACTTGCTCAGGAGAGCTTCAATACGGAATCAAGCTTAGTTCCAGATTAGGGGAAATGGGCAGCACACAAATAGTCACCACCGTGGATGGGTTCACACAGGTCTGAATCAATGTAGGTTTTTGAAAAACTGGAGTGGGATGAGAGCATATAGTGACAGTCGGACAGCAGCCAACCACCAATCAGTGCTAGTGCACCGTTTAAATTCGAAATTCCAACCGCTCGGGTTGGAGCAGAGTTTCTGTCCTCAGAAATGACACTGGGAAGAGCAGGCTTGGCCTGCTCTCAGAAAGTGTATATAGGTTTTATAACTATATGAAACCAGATAGTTCGAAGACCTACAATGGTTTGCAGTTAGCATAAAATGCTTAGTGAAGGTCAGTGAAGAGAAGTCCATTAGGTACCCATCAAAGATTACCACTTTTTAAATTTTAGATATTAGCATTCTCTGTGCCTCTGCTCCTCCGGAACACTGAAGTCACAGTCAAGTAATTTGCATTGCAGATGATATCTGTAATCTACAAGAAGACCTGCTTTGGTGAATTTGTGCTACAGAATCTCTCAGGTCCATCGCCTCAGCCCCCTTTACGCATTATGTACCATGCAGTTCAATTGCTAAGTTAGAGCTAAATTCACAAGTGTGAAATAACCTTTCGGTTAAATGTTCTGCATGCCATAATGAAGCAGAATCATGCTATACCACATGTAAGTTTTTAAGTTTTTTGCTCCATGTAGAGAAACCCCTTTTTCTACAATTCAAGTTAATATCTACATTTTCCTCCCTATTCCCACCATGGAAATGCACTTACTGCTGCCTTTGATAGGAGCTCATTTATGAGCAATCCCAGTGAAGTGCATAATGCTGTCTGAAAGACCTATTTGGATACATAGAAGTTTGTTGGTGTTCTACTCCTTTTGCACAGTAACCATGCTAGCAGAAATAGCCGCACTATAGTCCCTAATCCTAGGCATGCAAATGCGGCAAACCCACCACATGGGCAGAATTGATGCCTTCGTAAAAGCACCTTACGAAGGTGTGCATTTTAATTGCCATGTTCTTGCTGAACAGTGTTACATTTTTAAAAACAATTGGATCAGAATTACAGATCGGCACACTTTCTCAATGTTTGCGCCACGGCGCACCTTAAAGAAGGTGCACCGGGTGCAAACATGGAAAGTGCTCCCTGTCAGGAAGAATGCGCTGCTCTCGGGGCAGCCGCGAACTCGTGCTGCCCCTGGTTAACGCATTCAAGAGAAATATGGAGCAGCTGTTTTAAAGCTGCTCCATTTTTCTCTTTGCAGGTGGTAACCTGCTTGCACTTTTAAAAGTGATTAGAGATCCCCTTGAAGGTGGGTGCAGTGAGTGACTGCACCCACCTGCAGGGGGATGTCTGGGGGGTCCATAGGACCCCTTTCATCCCTTTAGAGTGCTGTATTTAGAAGGCAAACTCAAAGAGCGCCACCTTTTTGTGGTGCACTTTCAGTGCGCCTTCTAAAGGCATGTTGGCCTCTGCGCCCACATCAGTAATAAGACGCGGGTGCAGAGGCAAAGTGATTCCCTCTTTTGCATGGGGCCACGTCCCATTGTAAATGAGGGAACGCCCATTAATGATAGCACTGGCGCATATGTGCGCCAGCGCTATCTGTATTACAGAAGTGGCTGCACAAGCATTTGTGGCCCCTTCTGGCCCCTTCTGTAATACCAAAGTGCCCGGGATGTACAAAAAATGGGAGCAAACGCCTGTTGCGCCCCGGGCCACTTGTGTAATATAATGATATTGTCAGTAACCACTTAGACCCATGCGATGATTTATTGGATTTATCCCTCTCATTGATGCCAACCAAAATCCTTAGGAAGCCTGCTAATTGATCAACTGCGTTATCAAACTTCTTCAGCACGTCTGTCTGCTTTGTTTACTATATTTCATTCTACTTTCAAATATACTCCTAAACTTTGATGGGCCAGGTCTCAGGGCAGGAAAAGAGCATGGGGATGATAAAGGGGTGTAGGCCCTTGTCTAGTACTAAACAGGTTGGGGCATATGCCCCCCCTCCCCTCAGTAACAATGTCAAAACAAAAGGGACTTTGGGGGCGAAGGATTGGAGTTAGCCTTCAGAATATTTTATAAATGTACCAAAATTATACAAAAATAGTGATTTTAAGGATCACAACATATTCTGGGGTATATTTCTAAATTGCTGCCATTATTCCAACCCAACAAATAGTAGGCAAAATTAGTAGCAAATGGTCCATGTCAGAACCCGTTCGAGGAGCTACAGGGCAAGTAGATGCTACTGTGTGATAAACGAGCTGATTTTGTTTGTTTGCCTCTAGTGTCCTGGGTTCCATCCTACTATGAATCTGCAAACTGGGCCAAGAACGCCCCCTCCACACTTGGCTCCCAAAGTAACAAGGGGAGAACAGTCCAGGGATTCTCAGGAAGGTAGCATGGGGGTAAAGACTCAGAATTAAAGCAGTCAAACAACAGATACAATAACTCACTGTCCAGTCCAGTGTTAGACCTCAGAAAGCAAGCGCTGGTTCACGGGAAGCAGCCCCATCCCTCAGATCATGACTAGGTCTGGGTGAAATTTAAATTACAATGGTGTAACTCAAGTAATGTATGGGAATTTCATGTTACGTTTGTTAAGCGAAATTCCTGAAATTATACCATTACAACACGTCGGGTAATTACAAGTCATTCATAGTAAAAATTTACATCAAAAACGCCATTCAGGGTAAAAATTGAGTGTAAACGCATAGAAACAACAGAACACGAATGGCTGCTATTCAATGGGCTTTTGTGTTTTGAACCATTTTTTAGCATGACATGCGCCCTAGAGGTAATAATTGACGCAAGGACACATTTCACGCTGAAAAATATTGTGGTAAATGAGACATTGCAGTTTGCTTAAGTACGAGTAATTTTACGTTTGCCAAAATTTCACATAATTACACTTAAGCAAATTACATGAACTTCGCACACCGTAATCTTGAAACTGGATGCAGCACAACATGGGAAGTCTCTACATCGGTCATTCATCTTCAGCAGCCAGGCCGCCAAGCAGTTGGGAGTCCTCCACTACAGTGGTGTTGTCGGGCCATATAGGACTCGCAATACATGAAGGGCAGCAGTAGATGAGGTCACTCTAGTCATGTTACAGTGGTGCTGCATGGCAGGGTTGTTGATGCTTCACATAGCTTTCCACATAAACCACACAAGGAAAGTGAGAACCCCTTGTAGCATAGGTAAGTTGTTAGTCACACTTCCGTTAGCAAGTCTGTTCTTCTGGTTGCCCTACGCTCCAGGACCACGGCGGTCTTCTCCTTCTGGACAGTCTCTCCTCCTGAAGGGCTAGGCACACTCACCCTTTGGAACATAGTGGTATGGTTTGGGGCACACCTTTATACACAGCAGAAGCTTTCTGTAGGATTGCCTCATCCTCATATGCAATACAGGAAGATCAGGCTATCATGCCCATGCTCCGACCTCCAACTTAAAACCCACTTGAATCTTGACTTGCGAACTTGGACCGTGAATGAGCTGCTTCACAGAAAAGATCAGTTAAAGGAAGCAAGCCATCAGTACAGGGGCACAGATCAGTCAGGGAAATTCAGGAGTTGTGAAAAATGTCCCAACTAAAAAAGCAGTCGGGCACAGGGTGAATGGATGAGATGACCAAGGTTCTGGATAGACTGTTGCTATGAGAGCAATGTCAGTATTGATTTGCTTTTGGTGGGCCTCTGGGGCTAATTTAGAGTTTGGCGGGCAAGGTACTCTATTGCAAAGGCTGTGGAGTTCCCTGTCTGCCAGACTCAAGGGCTGCCGCCTGATTTTGAGTCTGGCAGACTGAATGTTTTATGCTGATGGAGTAAAATCTACTCTATTGGTGTAAAACATCCTCTGAAGGCCCAATGGAGTAGGAGCCATCGGAGGTAAGCCATCCAACTGTTCGCCCTACTTAGAGTGGACAGTCGGATGGGTTTTTACTGTCTGTGAGGTACAGTAAAAAAAAAAAAAATGTCCCCAACACCATGGGAGAAATTTTCCGTGGTGTGGGGATCATTAGTCTTTTCTTTTTTTTTTAAATAAACCAATGCTTTGGAAGTTTGTTTTTAAAAAGTAAAAAAACTGTGCAAAGGTTTGACAGCTTTCTGTCATATTACACGGAGCTGTCCTTCAAACTGTTCCTACATTGACAGGAACCACCATAACGGCAGTTCCTACCACTGTGCAAATATATTTTCGGGCCGGGGAACGTCTCTAAATAAAGAGTGGTAGATTTAAGTCCTCTGCCACTCTGTCTGCCTTTACCCTGTCCGCCAAACCCTAACTCATGCCCTCTGTCTACAGTGGCACACTGGGTGAAAAACAATGGTTTTGAATGCTACCCCGAGGTGTTTGATTGCCAGTAGTATGCTTGGAAACCTGAGACTGGGGGAGGTTTCCAAGCCTACTACTACCAATATTTCTGAATTCTAAAAAGTGGTACATTTGCTTTCATCCAAGATGTACTTCAATGGGTGCTGATTTGCTACTTTTTGGAAAACCAATCACAATATATATTTAAGGTTCTGATTTACAAGTGAAAACATCTGAAGTGAAATAAGGATAACATGAAAAACCAACACAGACATAGCTGACCTGACGTTAGACCCAAAGACCCAACTAACACCCCAAGAATGCATTTATTTGTGGGGCATCACACCCCAACCACCCTTCTGAAGCTACATCCCTGAATCAGGGCCAGACAGGATACTGCATTTTCCAGCAGGGCTGAAGGCTATGGATCTGCTTTTAGAACTGGATGTGCTTTAGTGACACAGCATACCTTCATGATCTCCTAGTCGCAACATCCTGCAGTGTGGGAGCTGGTTTGAGTATTTTTGACAGGGCTCAGCTTGAATTTCCGTCCACCCCTGGAGGGCATGACGAAATGGTCTGTAGATTGCAGATTATGAAGAATGCTCTGGACTGTACACTACGTACTAGTTGTATTAAAAAGAACTATGTGCATGTTATAGGTGCCAAGCCCTTCCTAGATATTTTGTTCATATGCCTGGTAAATATTGATACACACTGCTTATCTATAGTTATCATATTGTTCATGGGATGTTGAGTTCACCTTGGGTCTAAACCAAAGAGTTTACTACTGGAAGGGAGATCTGGGCTTTACTGAGTACACTTTCTTGTAGATAACTACTGCTCATTATATCACAAATGACCTGTCATATGGCATACGCTGCTATGGCGCTCATGTTCTCCTCTGGTGCAGCTCTAGTGGTGGACAACTCAACACACCCTATGACTGCAGAACACAAAAATTGGGTTTGAAACCTATCCCAGAAATGTTAAACATCTATTGACTGAAAACCAGGACTAGTGTGACATAAGGGGCAGCAATCTGGGGCACGATAGATATGGCACCTTTGCAGCGTGCAGAGGACGACTTCTGCAAGAAATTGCTTTCGCTTCCCCGTTCATGTGCAAATTAGCCACCCAGCTGGAATTGGGTTTATCATATCTTGAGGATATAATTAGACTAGCCCCTTTGTTATTATGGCTTTCCAATTGGAAAAGACAATGCATACAACTAAATCAGGTGATCCTGAGGAATTGTTTAAAAGTGGATTATGCCTATAGGATCCCCTGGCTAAAATATGTAGAGAACACTTTGTCTGCGCTGGGATTGCAAGCTCTATTTGATTCGCCATTGCTGTGTGTTAAATTTTCAAGGGCCAAATTAAAAAAGATTTTCTTAGCAAAAGCCGCAAATGATAGATGAGAAAAGAATAGAGCAAAAACAACAATTATTGCATATAGCCTGCTTTCTAAACTCGAAGATGTATTACAATTGTACTTAACATTTGTTCAAAACCTCCAGCATCGATACATCTTGATTAGGTTTAGGTTGAATTATATTCCTTTAATGTCCGGATTCCCGGCAAATACCCATGATGTAAACGCTATACCACCATTTCCGTGCAATGGGAGAGCAGCCCAAACAACGTTACATATTTGATTCTTCTGCAGTTTCTATGGCCCCCAAAGTAAAGCCTTTTTAGTCCCATTGTTTCAGAAATAGAAATTTGTCCAATGTATTCCAGCATTGCATTTTATCCAACAGTTGGCACTCCCGTATGCGTGCTATGGCCTCGTCTCTTTTTTATGGGCGGTGGCTAGGTGCAGACGCTTGTCCTTACTGATGTTTTAGTGAATATTAATGAGTTGGTAATTGAGAAATTGCAAATTTATTAAATAACTTTTATATGATGTATGATTTTATGTGATTTTATTAGATATAATTTATTCTGACCTGTATTTGTACTTTTTATGGATTGAAATAATGTGAAATAAAGTATTGATTGATTGATTGACTGCAGAACACGCTGCCATGCATGTGACAAGACTGGGCACCTTGGGCGGACTTCGAAAACACTACGCAACAGCAATTCAGTCTCTCTTTCCCTGTACATTTCCCCCTTTTCCTGTTTGGTCTCAAAGTTCTCCGCCTGTTCTCAGACAGAACTGAACAAAAGCATGGGTGATCCACGATGCTCCTGCAAAAATCAGATTCACCTATTTATGGGTCTTTACAAAATGATCCAAATAAGTCTATATTTCATCAGTCACAAAATACATTACTGACAGTTGCTTAAGTGGGCAACTAAATTAGCAGAACTCTAGTCAAGTTATATGATCAGTGAGTATCATTTTCATGTGGGAAGGATTTAATTAGTGACCCTAAGAGTTGTATATAATTGTTTTATAAATTTTGTGAGATGGACAAGCCATTGGGGAAACCAACAGTAACTGAATAGCTAGGAGAGAACAAAGAAGGAATAGAGAAAGTCTGAGTACAATCTAATGGAAAAGAAGAAAATCTTCTAAGGGCTGTTACTATGATCTCCACCAATCCTAACTGGTTGATAATGTTCAACTACTTTGAATGCTTCAGACAAATGAAGCATGACCAACTCAACCGTGTCAACAGTTATCTGAATCATCATGAGCTAACTGGATGCTGACACCTGGAGAGTTTCTGTCTCTCCAGCCGTACATATTCCAGTGTTAATAAGATCAAGCATTTCCGATGCTTCTAAATTATCAGCTAGTCATAAACCTTTCTGTGATTTTCACAGTCTCTGGCAAGAGAGTGGCAGGACAGTAATTAACAATGCCCTACGGTTTAAAATTGATTTTTTTAAAGAGATGAGTTAGAACACATAGGCCCAGATTTACAAACATTTTGTGCCTGGTTTGCATCAGAAAAGTGATACAAATCTACACAAAATGTTTTTGGGGGATTTACCTTTCAGCAAAAAGTTGCCCCAAAGTAACACAAACAGAGCTAACTGCTGCTTCGCGTTATTAAGCATCAAATGGACTTTCCATGGCTGGTACATGGACATTCCCATTCAACCACCCATGGTTTTTGATGCAAAACAGTATCTACTAAGAATAGTATACAGGGGTTTGCACAAAAAACTTACCCCTCTGTGGAGCAGGCGTATAAAGGAGAAATGCTTTTATTTCACCACTTTGCATGTCTGCTTCACTATACAGCACATATCCAAAGTGGGAAACGTTTTAATGTTAATTTAAGCATAGCATTTTGTGCTGGAAGTGTACCCACTGCAGAAGGCACTGTTTAAGCTTTTGCTTTACATGGTGAGCTTCCAGGAAAGCACTGTAAACTAAAAGTCCTTGGAAAAAGAACTTTCAGCCAAGGAATGCCTTCTCAGACTTTAACATACAACAATGTCTCAGCTGGAAAACAATGACAAGGGCAATCAAAACAGTGAGATAAATCACATAGGGTAGGGGAACAAAGGAAGGGAGACCACACTGGGCAAGGTAGGGCGAAGGAGTTATTATTTGTAAGTAGTTATAACAGCACTACAGTACAATTAAATATACAGTGACCATAACACACAAGTGAGCACTGGGCGTGCTAGTGATGGTGGGCGGTGCAGTGACACAAGGGTGAGAGATAACAGCGTGAACGGCGCAAGACGTAAGGAAAGTTACAAAAGTGGTCAAAAATACAAGATAAATATATACAATATGGCCTGTAGAATTCAGGGTAAATTAATTGACCACAACAGCGCCAAAGTTCTATGCTGGGTAGTCGACGGCGTTTCAACCTGATTGATTTCAGGTCATCATCAGGACAATGGTCACGAATTTCAGAATTAGTGCTGTATAAAGGAGGGGGACAAAAAGGGGGAAGTTTAGGGAGAGTGGCCCAGAATGAGAGATAGAAGAATTAGAGGAAAGAAAGAGGGTGGGTCCAGGGGATCAATAGTTACCTGGGAGGAACAAGGCAATTGCAAGCGTGAGTGCGAAATGGGTAACTCTGGCTGTGTTATTGGGCCAGAGTCAAGAAGAATTAAATCCAGCAGCGATGGACCAAGAAGAAGTAAATCCAGAGCTGGAAGAGAAAAAACGGGAACACGTGGTGTATGAATTAGGAGCCAGTAGGGGGTCAAGGGGAAGGAAGGGCTGCGCTGGATGGGAGCTCAAAATAATTCAGATGGGAACTCAATTAGATTAATTACCCAGGTGGGAGAGTTGGAACCGGTGTGAGGAGTAGGCAACCTGCCGGTCCGGGAGGAGGTCCGTAGATCCACGTGAATTGGGAAGCGCATAAGTCAGGATCTAAAATGCCGGGAGAATGAAGTAAGGCATTTAGACAGTGAGGAGCAGCGTGCATATGTACAAAACTGAACTGCCGGGTTAATTTAAGGCATTTAAGGAAGGCTATGGGGGGAGCCTCTAGGGTGGGAGTGCAGTGGCTACGACATACCTGGAAAGGGAGATCAGGCTGGCGAGTAACCGTAATGGAGCCGGCAGGAGGGGTGCTTCGTCCGCGGTCACGGGAGACGGCGGGTGGTGGAGAGGAGCCAATCCTCTAAAGCGTGAGCTGGCGCGGGGTGAGTTAAGCGTCCGAGTGCTCAGGGCTCAGTGCAAACCGGCCGTAAGAGCCAACCGCAAGGGTCACGTGACGGTAGTCACATGGGTCGGAAAAAACTAGGCTGTGTACACCGAGTGCGGTGTGAAGAGCCCCGGGGTGCCAGTGTGTACAAAAGGAGAAGGAAGTGAAGAGGGGAAAAGCCACCGAGGGTGTGGGGTTCAAGACTGCAGTGAGGGTCATGTTTTTAATATATATATCTTTTAACCAAAGTACAGTAATTTAAACACTGGCACCAATTACTGCATGGGAATAAAAACAAAAAACAACGAACAAATCCAAACACTGATTAATTACAGTTTGATTGAACCATTGTTGCAAGGATAGTTTCTTGCAAAGTATGTTTAAGAAAAGAGGCAAAGAGGACAATTTATATAAACATACAGAGCATTTAGTTCAATCACTTGTGGTGAACATGGTAACAAAACAAATAAGGACATTCTGTAAGTACAAACAATAGGATACGAGGGCACATATATGTTTGGTTTATAATCAGCTAAAGGTAACAAGGCCTAAGTAGATTGCATGCTGTGATTCTGTCAATAATGGGTTAAATACTTTAGATGAATGGAACACAATCATTACTGCACCTTGACCCTAGATCATTACACATCATCATTCACATAACAGTAGAACCCTGCTAGCTAGCCACTTCTACTTAGGCCTTGTTACTTTTAGCTGATTATAAACCAAACATATATGTGCCCTCGTATCCTATTTTTTGTACTTACAGAATGTCCTTATTTGTTTTGTTACCATGTTCACCACAAGTGATTGAACTAAATGCTCTGTATGTTTATATAAATTGTCCTCTTTGCCTCTTATCTTAAACATACTTTGCAAGAAACTACCCTTGCAACAATGGTTCAGTCGAACTGTAATTAATCAGTGTTTGGATTTGTTCGTTGTTTTTTGTTTTTATTCCCCTGCAGTAATTGGTGCCCGTGTTTAAATTACTGTACTTTGGTTAAAAGATATATACATTAAAAACATGACCCTCGCTGCAGTCTTGAACCCCACACCCTCGGTGGCTTTTCCCCTCTTCACTTCCTTCTCCTTTTGTACCCACTGGTCCCCCCGGGGCTCTTCACACCGCACTCGGTGTACACGGCTTAGTTTTTTCCAACCCATGTGACTACCGTCACGTGACCCTTGCGGTTGGTTCTTACGGCCGGTCTGCACTGAGCCCTGAGCACTCGGACGCTTAACTCGCCCCGTGCCAGCTCACGCTTTAGAGGATTGGCTCCTCTCCACCACCCGCCGTCTCCCGTGACGCGGACGAAGCACCCTTCCTGCCGGCTTCATTGCAGTTACTCGCCAGCCTGATCTCCCTTTCCAGGTATGTCGTAGCCACTGCACTCCCACCCTAGAGGCTCCCCCCATAGCCTTCCTTAAATGCGTTAAATTAACCTGGCAGTTCAGTTTTGTACATATGCACGCTGCTCCTCATTGTCTAAATGCCTTACTTCATTCTCCCGGCATTTTAGATCCTGACTTATGCGCTTCCCAATTCACGTGGATCTACGGACCTCCTCCCGGACCGGCAGCTCGCCTACTCCTCACACCGGTTCGAACTCTCCCACCTGGGTAATTAATCTAATTGAGTTCCCATCTGAATTATTTTGAGCTCCCATCCAGCGCAGCACTTCCTTCCCCTTGACCCCCTACTGGCTCCAAATTCATACACCACGTGTTCCCGTTTTTTCTCTCCCAGCTTTGGATTTACTTCTTCTTGGTCCATCGCTGCTGGATTTAATTCTTCTTGACTCTGGCCCAATAACACAGCCAGAGTTACCCTTTTCGCACTCACGCTTGCAATTGCCTTGTTCCTCCCAGGTAACTATTGATCACCTGGACCCACCCTCTTTCTTTCCTCTAATTCTTCTATCTCTCATTCTGGGCCACTCTCCCGCTCACCCTAAACTTCCCCCTTTTTGTCCCCCTCCTTTATACAGCACTAATTCTGAAATTTGTGACCATTGTCCTGATGATGACCTGAAATCAATCAGGTTGAAACGCCGTCGACTACCCAGCATAGAACTTTGGAGCTGTTGTGGTCAATTAATTTACCCTGAATTCTACATACCATATTGTATATATTTATTTTGTATTTTTGACCACTTTTGTAACTTTCCTTACGCCTTGCGCCGTTCACGCTGTTATCTCTCACCCTTGTGTCACTGCGCCGCCCACCATCACTAGCACGCCCAGTGCTCACTTGTGTGTTATGGTCACTGTATATTTAATTGTACTGTAGTGCTGTCATAACTACTTACAAATAATAACACCTTCACCCTACCTTGCCCAGTGTGGTCTCCCTTCCTTTGTTCCCCTACCCTATGTGATTTATCTCACTGTTTTGATTGCCCTTGTCATTGTTTTCCAGCTGAGACATTGTTGTATGTTAAAAAACTTTACCCAGTCTCACCTGGGTTAACGGGTTTACTCCTGTATTTGTTTCTTTCTCAGACTTTAAAGCAGAAGTCTTCACTTCAAAAAATAAAGTGGAGGAGGTCTGCTGTCAGGAGGAAATGACAGTATAGAGTTGTCCATAACCACTTCTCCATTTGAGAAAAAGAAACAAGCTACAATTCATTTGGACACAATGGAGGACCCTCATTTACACTTATACATTCTAGCTAAATTGGAGCATTATGTGTTTAGCTCTGGCAACCTGGTACATTTTGATTGTCAATATGCATGCCCTGGACACATTACTGAGGATACAAGACCTGTATCAGAAATCCCATTGACTGGCCTGCACGGAATAGACTTAAAGTTGAATAATCATGTTCTCTCCCTGAATATAAGGGGCCCGATTTATTAAAATGTCACGCAACCCAGAAAGACATCTTACTGCACTGCATTGCGTGACGGGGAGAGAGCAGGGATGCATCGTATCTACAAAGATATGATGCATTCCTGCTGTCGCCCTGCTCTGGCCCAATGAGTGCTGTCTAGCGCCAACATAGACACCATTGGGCGATGGGGCAAGGGTGGCTGTGTTACAGGCAGGATTTCCTCTTTCTTTGTGTGCTGCAAAATACAAGGAGAAATAAAGATATTTCTCCTTGTTATGCCTCTGTTGGGAAGGCGTACCATTATGACGCAATCCCAGGATTACTACCCTTACCCTTGGTAAATCTGGGATTGCGTCAAAATCCATGGGTGGATGAATGGGAACACCCATGCTCCACCCATGGAATGGCTTCCCAACGCAGAGTTACGCAAGGCAATGATTACCTACTTAAGCCCTTGAATTGCCTTGCGTTGCCTTACATGACGCAAGAGCTTAGCAAATCTGGCATGAGTGTCTTTGCCACAGAGTTAGCTCTGGATATGGTGGCGTTTCTTGAAACTTCTTGAAAAGAACCTAAAGAAAGGAATGGAGAGTGGATTTGAAAAGGGTGCCAATCACTCTATTGGATACTTTGTGGCCTATAAGAATTCTAAGTCACTTTCATGAGACTTGAATAATGTGCACCTTATGCTCTAATATTTGCAAACAACAAAAAACAAAAAAACATTTCCACAGCACTGACCTATATTTTCCGCAATAAGCTGATGCAACAACCATTTTACAAGTCTTTTTCTGTTTTGTTGATGCCTCAGCCCTTCACAAGCTTTTTTATTGTTTGTGAAACTGTCAATCATAGTTTTCTTTTCGAGGGAATGTAGCAAAGTCCTGTTGGTGTGATGAATAAAGGATTTGGCACATAATATTTAAGGAGGCCGTGCAATAGGCATGTAATACCGAGTACCCATGCTGCATTCCTGCCTTCCTCCTTGGAAGAGGCATGCACAGTGCCTTTGTTTTGTGTCTACTATTTTCAAGCTCCCTAGATTTATTTTTCGCTTTATAGTACGGTTGCTAGAATGGTCTAGTACTCTTCAAACAGCATGTCCTCCACTATGGTCAAGGTCTATGCCAGAGATGGTGACAGCACAGAGCAGTGTGGTCACAGAAATGATGTCAGGCTGCCCACCCAAATGAATGCTCCCCCAGTAGAAGAGCAGGGCCTTTCAAATGGTGCTGGGCTGTGTTGCTCGGCAATTACCTGAAAAGGGCTCACGGCAGTTCTAAAGTTCCTGAGGGTCCCTCTATGCCTACTATGACTGTCAAAGATCTCTCTACGCTATTTTGAAACAGTCACTACACTACTACCCGAGGTGGAAATCCAGCTCCTTCACGCCCTGTGAGACTCTTATTAATAACAAAGAGGAGATGTTTGCCTTTTCTTTCTCAGTGGTTACCAGAGGGTGTTCTTTCATTCCTTCAGTAATTTATTCTTCAAGCTCTGCACACTACAGTGAGTCTGTTCGCTCTGTTCCTTCTTTCTGTTCTTTCTGTGACAGGCGGCCTCTTGAGAGAGATCAGAGGTGGAAGGGTTCACCAGGGAAAGAAAGAACCCCCCCACCCCCAAACAATGGGAAAATGATTTTAAAAGGCAGATGCTTGGGAAGGAAATAGGAAAATATAATAAAAGGAATAATGAGCTGACTTTGACCACTCTACTTTTGAGGATTGTTAGCTTGCTCATCCAACCACAGCTTTATGAAAAATTGTGCACAGAGGTCCCTGGAATCCTGACCATTGAGTTTTTTAGGAAAATGGAATGTCCTAGAAGAGAGACAGCATCTAAGGCCTGTACACTCCTACACTAGACCCTGAGTTTTTGTCCTTCCCGGTAATGATGGGTAAAGATCCAAGAAAGGTAAAGGTAGGAATGCCCACTGAGGATGTGACACCTCCCGTCATGCATAAATCATTATGTCTGGACCAGCAACAGATGGCTATTTTATAGGTACATTATTCTTTCCTAATAGCTGGAGTGACTGTAAGTTCTCTTGTTTTACTGTGTTGACCAGAAAAGGACTGAGGTGGGAATCCAGTGATCGACCTTACACACCTCAAAGCTTTTTTGCTATAGAAATACTACCTTTTTCAGAGACATCCTAAAAACATCATTGGGTAAAGAATTTGGAGCCTAGATTATAATGTTAATCTTTCCAACCCAGTCTACAAAGACAATTGCAGGTGGTTCTAGTTCAATTTGGGTGAGAAACCGAGGGAGCACACATGTCTCACATTTGACCTTTCAGCTGTCCCACTGGTATCTACTAAATGGTTTTAACAAAGGGCCTCTGGAAATAGTGTACCTCAGCAACATTCTGTTGATGTTTTCATACAGAGATCATTTTGTGGTTCAGTCCAAGTTGGCCAATACATTACTAAAAACCCTAAACGTTCTAATCAATCATTCCAAATCGATTCTGTAAACCACACAGTAAAGCATCTCTCTACATTTCATAATTCATTCTCAGACACAGCCTTGAAGCTTTCCCAAAAGTGGATAAAGTCCACAAATCAGGCCTTGCAGTCTTTTTTGCCTTTTAAAAGATAGCTCTTTGGAGCTGGGACACTGTCAATCGTTTGTTCTCCAGCTCAAAGGCTTTTAATATTAATGCATAGTCACATAGAATGCAGAAACCATGAGAGAAATCTTGTTGTGGCTTCAATACATGGAGGTGTGGAATGGTAAACTTGCCTACTTGCAGCTCTAGGCTATTAATATTGCAGTCAAACAATAGTCTGACTGAAATAATAAGCTGAGGAGCAACTTGCAGAGCAGTCTTCACAGGAGGCTGTTAATTTCTTCAGCAGTGGAATCGATTTGCAAATGCATTAGAACGTCTAGAAGGTTATTTCATTATTTTCAGGCGTAATAATTCTCAGAATGGGAAATATCTTGTCTGTGAGTTTCATCAATCGCCTATGAGGTTCTCATTTGACAATCTTACCACAATCAGCTAGCCAATTCTGGGAGTATTTTCTATCAGATAAAGTTTCAGTACAGGTAGTTCATATTCAATGGGTGGCCAATGTGTTGGTGAATTGCCATTTTGGTCTTTATTGAACTACAGAGCATTGTGTATTTGCCACCGAGATTTTTTCCAGATTCAAGGGCCCGTGGGGCATAGCTCTATTTGTTCAACTTTCAGTCTTCTTCAATTAGAGACCACACCTTCTGACACATCAATGGGTGACTTTCTCCAGGGTTGGAATCAAGAGGGTGTCCTGCATTTGCAGTTCCTTTCAGGAATCCCTCTTTTGGTGGCCCAAAGGATTTCAGGGACCCCGACCTTTTGTCAGATATTACACACTTTATTTGAGTACACTGTCCATCTAGAACAAGAAAAATTGAAACAACTTACATAGCAAATGGTTGAACTGTTACAATAATTGACACCCAGATCTCATTTCAAAACCTCTAAAGATGCTTTGACATTTAATGGTTTTCTCAGAAGAATTTGAATAGTTTTCAACAGCTTTCTAAGAAGGGCATCATCCTGTTGCAAGTTTTTTCATGGGGGAAACACCCAGCAGTGTTTTACCTAATGAAACCTTTAAGTGAGCTACTTGTAGAGTTGATGTCATGTTGATAGAATTACTCTATGCAATGGAATGAAGAATGGTAGGAATTCTGAAGTAGCTCAAGATGAAAGGGAGTGGCGGCAGAAAAACAGGGGGGAGCTGGAGGTTGCTTGATTGTGAAAAACATGACTGTTCTACAACTGAAGATCATGAAGAGCATCCCCTCCGGAGCACCCTCGGACCCCTGCCCACATCAGATCTTCAACAGAGCAGGCATCACCATCGCCCGAACTCTGCCGCACCATCAACCGCTCCATCAACTCCGCCACTTTCTCAGAAGACTGGAAACACGCAGAGATCAACCCCTCGCTAAAGAAACCCTCTAATGCAGCTAGGGACCTTAAAAACTTCAGACACATCTCGCTTCTCCCCTTCACAGCAAAGGTCATCGAGAAGGCCATCAAAGCCCAACTTTCCGAGTTCATCGAAGCAAACAACATCCTGGACCTCTCCCAATCCAGCATCTGAAGCAGCCACAGCACCAAGACCGCCCTCCTCACCGTCACAGACAATGTCCGCGCCCTCCTCAACCAAGGCAAAATGGCAGCCCTCATCCTCCTGGACCTCTCGGCCGCCTTCGATACCGTCTCTCACCGCTCTCTATGCACAAGACTCAACAACGCCAGCATCCGCGACAAAGCCCTAGAATGGATCCGCTCCTTCCTCACCGGCCAAACACAGAGAGTCAGACTACCTTTGTTCCTCTGGGAACCCACAGAGATCAGCTACGGGGTGCCTCAGGGCTCCTCCCTGAGCCCCACGCTTTTCAACATCTACATGGCCCTGCTCACAGCCATCATCAGGAACCATGGATTCAACATCGTCTCCTACGCCGACACCCAGCTGATTCTCTCCCTCACCAACGAACCAACAGTCGCCGAGAACAACTTTCACAATGGGATGAAGGCTGTCGCCACCTCGATGAAGAACAGCTGCCTCAAGCTCAACTCAGAGAAGACTGAAGTCCTCATCATGGGCTGCACCCCCTCCACCTGGGATGACTCCTGGTGGCCCTCTGCACTTGGAACCTCCCCCACACCCACAGACCACGCGCGGAACCTCTGCATCATTCTGGACTCCTCAGTCACCATGAGCCACCAGTTCAACGCCATCTCATCATCCTGTTTCCACACGCTACGCCTGCTCCAAAAGCTCTTCAAATGTATCCCCACCAAGTCCAGAAAGACGGTCACCCATATTTTCAACATCTACATGGCCGTGCTCGCAGCCATCGTCAGGAACCATGGATTCAACATCGTCTCCTACGCCAACGACACCCAGCTGATTCTCTCCCTCACCAACGAACCAACAGTCGCCAAGAACAACTTTCACGATGGGATGAAGGCTGTCGCCACCTGGATGAAGAACAGCTGCCTCAAGCTCAACTCAGAGAAGACTGAAGTCCTCATCATGGGCTGCATCCCCTCCACCTGGGATGACTCCTGGTGGCCCGCTGCACTTGGAACCTCCCCCACACCAGCAGATCACACGCGGAACCTCAGCATCATTCTGGACTCCTCGCTCAAGATGAGCCACCAGATAAATGCTGTCTCATCATCCTGTTTCCACACGCTACGCCTGCTCCGAAAGCTCATCAAATGTATCCCCACTGAGTCCAGAAAGACGGTCACCCACGCACTCGTCAGCAGCAGAATCGACTACGGCAACGCACTCTATGCCGGCATCACCCAGAAACTCCTCAAGAAACTGTAGAAAATATAGAACGCCTCTGCTAGACTCATCTTCAACATCCCACGCCGCAACCACATCACCAGCCACCTAAGAGACCTCCACTGGCACCCAGTCAATAAAAGAATCACCTACAAGCTCCTCACACATGCCTACAACGTGGTACGACGCGGGACCGGCGTACCTCAACCACCGCCTCACATTCCTCGTACCCACCAGAGACCTCTGCTCCGCCCAACTGGCCCTGGCTACCGTCCCACGTATCCGCAAGACCACAGCCAGAGAAAGATCCTTCTCCGACCTCGCAGCAAAGACCTGGAACACCCTGCCTCTCCACCTCAGGCATTCACTGTCACTGCCTCAATTCAGGAAGGACCTAAAGACCTGGCTCTTTGGTTGAACCACAGTGCCTAGACAGACCTGCAGCTCTTGCCCCCCCTCCTCCCCCCAGTGCCTTGAGACCCTTTCGGGTGAGTGGTAGCGCTTTACAAGCCTGTGATTGATTGATTGAAGAGTGTTGTGCACTACTACATAAATTGGCACTGAGTATAAACTGGGGATGAAGAAGCACCTCCACCCCTGGATTTGATCTTCACAATATGAGAAGGGAAATGATCTCCCTGAACTCCCTATGCATGGTAAGTCTTTCTGTTTTTCTGTTCAGCATTATGTTTGCACTAATCATTCGTTATTAGCGCTCTGAGCAGCTTGCGCCTGAAGGAAAAAACTATAACTGATAAACATTCTATGTAAAGTGAAGCATGAGGCTTTGTGCAATTTGCTGGTCAATTTTGTTGCTATACTTACACATCATATTTATGAGCAGCATTACACTGTGCCTTCCATTTGTTAAAGAAATTAGTACTCTCCCATCTATGCACGAGCTGTCAAATGGCAACAGTAAAGAAGGCAAGGAATAAACATAGCACAAGCTGTGAGGAGCATAATGTATACTTTGTGTAAGTACAGATCATTCAGAAGCCACAGACCGCCCAATCAAAGCACACAAGTGTGGGTCACCAACCCAATGAACCAGGCAACAGAACTGGTGAGTGTGGAAAAAAAATAAGCTGCAGGCTCAGCGTGAGCTGCTAGGTAGTGTGGTCAGCAAAATCAATGTGAGCCAGTGAGGAACAGCCAAAGAGCTGGGGCATAACTGTAGACTTCAGTTTCACTAAAAGAAACAGCACTCACACTCACAGAAGAAAACACACACAGGTCTCTAAACACAATGATCACATCAATGCACTGCCTGTGATTATAGAGGAAAGACAGTAAGCAACACTGAGACAAAATGGAAACAAGAAATCCTTTAAGTGTACAAGTGAAAAGGAAAAGAGACAATAGGGGAAAAAAAAGAAGTCTATTACAACCTAACCAGTAACTGTTAATTATTTAATTTTTGGGGTAATTTCTTATGTTAAATACTGAATTTCTATTTTATTTTTTTTGTTGTCCATTCCACTGCAGTAACCATGAAAGCACGGTATGCCACCCCCTCTTCCAACATTCTTAGCAACAGTAGGTGATCCTCCTTTCCCATGGAAACAGTGGAAGAAAATATTTCTCATCTATATCTAGGCCATAGGTGGAGAGAAGTATGGGCCAGTATTCTCCTTCATCACTTGGATGTGAAAGTCAGCAGACTCTGTGCAGGTCTGCCTGAAATCTCACTGGGCATGGGAACTGGTCAGTGCTTAATTTGAGCTGGTGGTTTCCGGTGCCCGGCACCTGCACTTTATTGGCAACACTGGCTCATGCGATAGTATCTAATTTAGAGATCAGCATAACAACAGTTGTTTATTAATTCAATATACATTAAATATGGCTAACACATGTCGCCCAAGCAATTCTCATCACTTTTGGGGCCTGGAACACTCTAAAATGTCACACTTGTAGGAGTGCGATGGTTAGTATAGTGTTCATACTGTCATTGGCAGCGCTAGCAGGGGCAATGGGTGGTGCAAGCTCCTGTGGCCTTCTGAAGAGGGCCCTGACATTTATTTACAAATTACAATGTCTATGATATTTCGCGACAAATGCTAGCAGTATATCTTACTCCAAAAGTAAATGTGGTACTTGAACGCGTAATTTTTTTTTCTAGACTACAGAAGTTAGATAAGGATATAGTATCCTATTTGGAGGCACTCAGGGTTTTTTCTCTGGCATGTGAGTTTGAGGATATAGATGACTCACTCATACAAAATAAGAATAGTGAGATGCACCAATAGTAAGAGAATAAAAGAAAAAGTCTTAACCAAGGATCCCACATTAGATGATGATGTTCATATAGCTAAGTACAAGGCTGTATGGTTGAACGAAATGGATTCTTCTTGTATAGGAAAAATAAGGAAGTAGAGATAAATGTGACAAAGGGCAATCTTGACCCTGTGGGAAAGGTTACAAATAGTAAACACGAGGGAGCTGGGAAGGCTGAGAATACCCCTCCGAAGAGACATAAGGTGTTACCGTGGTGGAGTCCCAGGCTGCATAAATTCTACAATGAAGTGTGGTGCTAGAAATGTCATATGTCAGAACTGTGGCAAAAGGGGCATTATGACAAATGTATAGGACCAATACAAAGTCAGTAGGATTGAAAGAAGTAGATGATATTTGTGAGGGCATACAAGATATGGTATTACTGATGGATGAAAAATTGGTGTCAGTGGAGCAAAAGTAACAAAGGAGAGGGAGGGGGATTATAAGTGGGAAAAAAGGAGACTCCACATTTGGAGGACTAAGGAATGAAAGTTCAGATAGGTTAGACAAACCTCATTGCATAATGCACCTAGACAACAGGACAGGAATTATGTTAGACGATTCTAGTAGTCTTTACACTTTATTTTCAAAGGATGCTTACCATTAAAACTGAGAAAAGAATATGTCTAAGTTAGCGAAGTCAGTTATAAAAGCGGTAGGGTATGGAGGCAAAAGAGTACAGATCTTAGGAAGGACGTGTATGGTGATAAGGCTTAGGATGGAAACTGTGCCTCTCAAAGTGTATATAACTGACCATTGTTCTGACTTATTGGGGTGACATCACCAAAACGATTAAAACATAACTCTGAATCCTAATGCCAAAGGTCCGCTGCTGGTAACAAAGGTTAGCAATTGATAGAGGTGACAAGAAATATGATGAGAAGGTAATGCAGAAGTATCCTATGGTATGTACAGAAAATCTAGTTTTTTTGGTTGGCTACGCCGGTAGTTCAGAAGGTTAGAAATGTTTCACATCTAAGGAGAGAACCTTTGCAAAAGGAATTGGACAAGCTGCTGAAAGAAGATATCATTCAGCACATCAAATCTTCAGAGTGGCTAGCAACTGTAGTGGTAGCACCAAAGGATGGTTAAAAGATCAATTTGTGATCTACGTGACTTAAATAAAACCATATGGGCCCACAGGCAAACTTTCCCTAAGATATGTAAAACACTGACTTTAGTGGGGGAGAGGGGACTTTTCCAGCATGATAGATATCTCTGCTTCAAACAATGATGAAAGACATATTTGAGGGTTTAAATTAAGTACTGAGTTATCAGGATGATATTCCCTATCATAGGGAAGAATGAGGAAGAACATGATAAATTGTTTAACAACGTGATGGTACAGTTGAAAAAAACGTGGTCTAGCAAGACAAAAGAAATGCCAATTTAGGAGAACAAGACACTTACTTGGGACATGAGATATTTAAGAATGGAATTAGATCTAAAGGGAGCATTGTAGCAGCAGTGGAGCACCAAAACCAGCAGGCAACGTACACTTGAAATCATTCATAAAGTTAGCTGAGTATTGCTCAAAATTTGTAATGAACTTCACAGAGATGGTAGAACATCTTTGTGTGTCAATGAAAAAGGATGCTGTTTTTGAATGGAGTAGCAAGTGTGAGATTGCATTTGAAAAAGTAAAAAGATGTGTATTACTGGCACCCACACTAGGTCATTTTTATGTCGCAAGGAAAATGTACATCACAACACATGCTAGTTTTGTTGGAATTGGGGCAGTGTTAACATAAATTATAAGAGGAGAGGAACAAATACATTTGCGTTGAGGCAATTGGAAAATGCTGGAGCATCATATTCACTCACAGAGAGGGAAGTCCTAATGTGCCCTTGGCAAACACAGTTTCATGGAGTAAAGAACTGAAGAAAATGATCTGGGCATACAGAATAACTACCCACTCTGTAACAGGTGTGTCACTATTTTTATCTCTTAGGGGATGAGAGCCATGATTGAAGGAGAATCGTGCCTGGCTGAGTGAAAGAGATTGTGTGTGTGCGTATGTGGGTGGATTGAAAGGCAAAAAAGAAAGTAGCCATAGGTGAAAAAGTAAAAAAATATGATGCTAAGAAGGGAGTAAAAGGTATAAACATTAGAGTCCGAAAAGGCCCACAGGTGTTCCTGGATGTAGGCCATGCAGCAGGGCTTGTATCATTGTTAGACAAGTGGCGTTAATGAGATCATGTCTACCAAGTTCTGCCAAGTTCCATGTTGGTGCCTCTTTTGACCTTCCCCAGGATCTTGGATGATCTTGCTGTAGCTTTTACTGTGGCCAAATACACAGAAGGGGAATTTCAGAATTTTCTTTCACCACTCTCTTGGTCCTCCGATGGATCTTCTTTTGTGCCGAGAGGAGTTGGATATAAATGGTCCCACCAGTCATCGAATGAGGACCAGGAATTGGACTACTGTACTACAGATTTGATATCAAGCTCATATATATTACCCTCAAGACAATTCTATAAAGATATAGGATTAACACTGCTGGCCCAAATCCAGGGGCGACTCCTACACTATGGCGGTGGAGCGTTGCCCCCCCCCCGCCTACACCTTCCAAATCATGAAAAATAAAACGGGTTTAAAACCCGTTTTATTATCGTTTTATTTTTCTTTGGCAAGTATTATGGGCGAGGCCATAGTGACGACAGGCACTGAGGGGAGTGGTATGTGCACTCCCTTCACTGCATATGACGGTTTGGCCAGCCGCCTCAGGCCGGCCAAACCATTATGCGCAGTGAAAGTTTTCTACACCCCAGCAACGCTGCTGGGTTGGAGAGAACAGGCACAGACTCACAGTCTGTCCTGGAGGGTGCTCAGGCCAATCCTGAAGCTGCTCTCATGTGAGAGCAGCTTCAGGATTGGCCGCAGGGCAGGCTGTGAGACTGTGCCTTCGGGAGAGGAGCAGACGAGCGCAACGCAATGGAGGGCAGCACAGGTACGTTTTTAAAAATTTTGTTCCATGACACGAGCCACGCCTGCCCAAATCTCCTGAAGAAACGTAGGCGAGCCAAAATTATTCACACTAAGGGGTCCATTATGATAACCGGCGGTAAAAATACCGTTAACCGCCATAGCCTGAAAATACCGCCCGCCTGCAACATTGAAATAGCGACCGAGCTATTATGATGACGCGAAATAACCACCGCCCGCAGCGGAAAAAAATAACAGAATACCGCCCGTCCACGACAGAGTCCAAGACAAACCGCCCGCCACGGACGCAATACCGCCCGAAAAAGCAAAAGACGACCGCGCGGACGGACCACACACCGCACGTCAAATTATGATCTCCCCGACATGAAGGCGGGAAACCAACACAAATCCCGCCCGCTACGACGAACAACAGAAATGAAGAACTGACAATGCGGAAGGCCTGGCGGCCACGTCCGTGCACGGAAATCAGTGGCGGCACAAACAAATACACACAACACAGCCAACAAGTACACACAGTAAACGACGCCAAAATACACAGACACAGAACCCATCCCAAAGACACATCCCCCTGTCAAAATATAGATTTAGCATAAATCCCAGGACACCACGCCCAACACACCTGAAAACGATAGACCATCATGACACACCCACATAGGTGAGTACAAAAGCAGCCCCCTCACAGACCACAAACCCTTGCACCACGACAAAGCCAATACCACAGCAGAGAACACGGAGAGACACAGAGGAAAGCAGCATACCACACGCACACACACATCACATCCATCACCACAACCACCACACCCTAAACACCGGCACCACAAACCCCCCGCACATCACACACCAAACACACCACACCAGCATCCACAACAACCACACTACGCACCATGGCAACACAACGAATGCCCAAGTTCACTGCCACAGAGTTGACGGTCATGGTCGACGAGGTCATCAAGGTGCACCCACAAATCTATGGGAACCAGGTCCAACAGACACCAATAGCCACCAGAAACAGGATGTGGAAAAGGATCGTAGACCAGGTGAATGCAGTCGGGAACGTGCCACGCAACCGGGGGAAATCACCAAGAGGTGGCAGGACATGAAAACCCTTGTCAGGAAGAAGGAGGCCAAGAACCGGGAGCTGGCTGCCAGGACTGGCAGCGGACCACCCGCGCCATTCAAGACCTTCAAGGCGTGGGAGGAGAAGGTGCGAGGCATACTACATCCGGAGAGTCTCATCGGAATACCAGGGGGAGTGGAGGCTGGTAAGTACAAACAAATGTATACCAGCACACCGCTATGTACTGACATGCACTAACACAATGCCATAGCACCCAGGCCCAAACACCCCCATGTCCAGCACACAGCACACCAGACATCTCTCACACATGCAACAGACACACCCACACCCACAGCCCAAAGGTACCAACAAACAAAACCATGGGGGCATGTGCACAGGCAGCCAGCACCACAACTCCCACCAGGTCCCTCTGTCCCCCAGAAGTGCGGGAAGGAGCACTACCCACACCCACACCCATGTGTCAGCCATAGCTGCACCAACCAACAAGTAACAGGGAAGGAGCCGTACCACAATCTCCGAGTATCGGAGGGGGACAGCAGAAGTCCCCCCACCCAGGCCCCCACCCCTACAGCGCAGCAAGATGGAGCACTCCCCACACCCATGTCACAGCCATAGCAGTGCACACCCACACCCGACAAGTAGACATGTCACTCTACATGGAGGGCTGTCTGTTGATGGTAAACCATCACCACGACTCACAACACGGCCCCCACACCCACAGACCAGCAAGATGGAGCACCCCTCCCTCCCACAACCATGTGGTAGCCATTGCATCTCACCCTCAGAACCAACAATTGGGTAGACAACTGTATAGGGCGGGGTGTCTGTAGGCATGTGGACTGTACTACGATCAACATGTGGGACATGTCACCTAGCAGAGCGACAGGTAGCACTGCTCCCTGCCACAAACATCTGACCAATGTGCACACGGACAGCAATCACAGAGTCACATCCCACATGAGCCATCACAAATGCAGAAACACGTAACAAGTCACGTCAGCATGCACAGGTCTAACTGGAGTACTGACCCACATGGCGTGCACTGTGTCAGTCATCACACACAACAGCAACACCATCCAGGTCTTGTCCATGTAGTCGTGTCTGCTTCTACCCTTGACATAGTACAACATCAACCATGTAAGACTATCTCGTCCAAATGAAACATAGTGGAACCCCAGTAATGTCACATACACCACTGGACCCATGAACCACACAGCTACACAATGCACATTTAAGATCCCATCAATCCCATCTTCCAGCCCCAGTGACAGGAAAGGTATATCATCCCAACAGTTGCCCCATAGACGGTAGTACAGCAAAGAGTCCTGCCGATGACCAATAATGTATCTGCTGTGTCTGAAGCGCTCGTCACACTGTGCGTAACAACATACAGAATGCAATCAACACTCCAAGAGCACTGCACTGCTGCACATGGGTGAGAGTAGCACGCACACCAAGGAATCGTACCATCTGCAATACGTCGTGTGGCATACAACCATTACTCACCCACTACAATGCCTGCTGTGGAATGCCCATAAATGACAACAGTGAGCAGATATGCTGGCTAAGACAGACATACACACACCTCTGTCCCTGTAGTGTCGTGTGGCCAAAACACATGTCCCCCTCTGCACCCATATGTCACTGTATGTACCACAGTACCATATTCCAACACCAAACCGTCCATGGGGCTGTACCCCGTTCCCACCAAAGCCACAAAATGTAGGGGCACTGCAACACACACCAATTGGCAATTCAAATCCGTCCCATGCCAGATGCACCCATCACACTATTCCAGTGACTTGATCACGCACACACATTGGAGAGACATACACACGCATCCTGCAAATCAGTGCACAAACTGTGCATGGCAGACATCTAACACAAACCCTGCAAGGTGCAACACAATAACGTTTCGTCTCCGCCCCACAGGTGACGACCAGCAGGATGCTGAGGATGGAGACACCAGCCATCACAGCCAGTCCACAAGCCCCCCACACGGACTCACGGATGTAGAAGACCCGGACACCTCTTCGGACGAGGACCACCGAGCAGGCCCATCTGGTGTGGCAGGGCCCAACCGCTCCCCAGGGCCTCTCCTACCCACCAACCCATCTCCCAGGGCTGGTGACCAGTCCCAGGCCCCTGCTGCCACGGTCATAGCGGCCACCACCACCGCCGCAACCACCACCACCGCCGCAACCACCACCACCATCACCACCACCACGGCCTCCCTGACCACGCAGCCATCCCAAGAGGTGGCGCGAACCACAACATCTACCCTGGGAGCCAGGAGGAGGACCCGGATGAGCAATGTGGCTAGTGGGCAGGCCGGTGGCAGCAGTCCAGGTGGGAGGAGCAGGGTCAGGCCAACGCCAACAGAGCCTGGGAGCCAAGCCCTGCCGCAAATAGCCAGAGTCCTTGGGGCCTATGAAGAGGCCCAGGGACAATGGGCCAGGTCAGCTTCCGACACCAGGGAAGTCCTCGGGGTGTTGAGGTCCATGGACGCCCGTATGGGCCAATTCGTGACCCGTATGGGCAAACTTGTGGATCTCATGGGCCAGCTAGTGGTGGAGGTGAGGGCCCACAGAAGGCCAACCACAACACCTACGACACCACCTGCTGGGGCGCAGGGACGTGCCACATCCAGTTCCCCGGCGTCCACAGCGAGTGGGCAATCCACAGCCACCACCAGCAGCCCACAAACACACCCCCCTCCCAAACGTGGAAGGGGCCGTCCAAAGAGGAAACAAATGTCCAGGGAGGACTTCGCACGCACCAAACGCCAGTGAGTCAGCCAGCCATGGTGGCCACCCCCTGCATTCACTTGGACTACCATCCTACCCCACACTGCCAGTCGAGTGGCAAATGTCTGTTGGACTGCGGACCCAGGACTACATGGGTACACCTTGACCATCACGCGGACATGACCGTCCACTCATTGTACAGCATGCACCACCTCCTTGATCACCTTCCCCACAATCACATGTCAGCTTTTAAATAAATACACCTGTATCACATCCTATGTCATCTGCTATGTTTATTAGCAATGGTGCACAAACGTCAGCATGTTCAGAAAATCATCTGTACTGTGTCCTGTCGATAGGGCAGGAGAGGCTGTAGGGACCTAGGGGTGACAAACAGAACAAGAGTCCATTGACTGTGTGTGTCACACACTCATCACACAGTACTTCTCATCAGGCCTAAGCAATGTACACACATCTCACAGAGCAACAGGGCACAATGTCACAGCCACCCTCAGTGGCATACTACCCTGGACAAGGACCATTGCCACACAGCACTCAGTCAACAATAGGCCGCCCTGACAATGCACACATACACATACACAACTACAGCGACATCAGCCGTCGTACATGGTCACTCACCGTCAGGTGAAGTAGCGGGCGATGAGCTGCTGACGCTCATTCACTGCTTCCTCCTCTCCACTGTCCTCGTCACTGGACACGGCTTGGCCTGCAGGCGGGGGCCCTGGCTGATCACCGTCATCCACTATCAGGGGGATCCGCCTGCGAATAGCGAGGTTGTGCAGCATGCAGCATGCCACAACAATCTGGCACACCTTCTGTGGGGAGTATGCCAGTGCACCCCC